>JALIGW010000028.1:995000-1487500 GCA_023053685.1 Diadophis punctatus similis | reverse complement strand
ACAAAAGTTATTATAACTGTGTTTTTATAAAGAAAATGTTTATAGAATATTACAAGATAAGGGTTGGAAAAACCTCGAAGACAGGGGTGGGTTCTAACTTACCTCGCCGCCGGTTTGCTTCCTCCCGCGCTGCGTGGCCATGCCTCGTGGGCACGCATGTGCTTTGCACACGCACGCATGCGCAGTGCCAAAAAAAATTTTTTAAAGCCAAAAACAAAATGGCAACGCATGCGCAGTGCTGGAAACTCGGCTTCTGTGCATGCGCAGAAGAAAAAAACCGGAAAAAAATTCCACCCCAAAAAAAATTCCCCCAAAAAAGATGGCGGTGTCCACAGACTGGCACCGACAGAACCGGTTCTGTAACATCACCAGCGGTTTGCTACCGGTTCTATAGAACTGGTGCGAACCGGGAGGAACCCACCTCTGCTCAAAGATAATCTAGCATAACTTCCATAATTAAGCTAAATTAAAATGTGGTTTAGATAGAATGTTGAAGTAAACTAGTATTACATATTGACATAAACTATCCCAGCTTTCTATTTTTTTAAGCTACGGTAGCATGGAAAGGGTCACACATTAATAGTCCTTCATTATAGAAAGAGTGTGGTTATTTCATCACTGAAATAATGTGCACTTTTATATGAAGATGATCTCCAAGACCACTGAGCCCACAATGCTTTGTGCTTAGGGGAAAAAAGCTAATGTCAGGCACTGTCTTATTCCCTCAGGAAAAGATTGGTCACATTTAGAGCAGAATTAGATATAACCTCATATGCTTAAATAGAAAATGGGAAACTAATGTCAGGGGTCAGGATGATAATAACCAGGTTTGCAACAGAAATGAAGAGGATTTGTTTTTTCTTTCTTTGTTGTAATTCAGCTTTCCCATGCAGTTAATTTTTAGAGAGAAGCTTTTCTCCTCATGCAAATACTTGTTTCGAGAAGAATGAATTGAATTGCTGCACCCAGGCCTGCTGGAGACAAGTTAGGGTTCATGACCACTATTCCATAGCTAACACTGGCTGCATTTTTGAAAACACATCCTTTGGTGAGTCTGCCATCATTTGCATGTGGCATAGGGCCTGGATATCTGAGGGACTGCTTGTCTCCAATCAATTTTATCTATCTTCTCACAATCACTCATGCACTTATCACCTCACGGCTGGATTACTGCAATGCGCTCTACATGGGGCTACCCTTGAAGAGTGTCCGGCGACTGCAATTGGTGCAAAATGCAGCTGCGCGAGCTGTGGTGGGTGTACCTAGATGCACCCACGTAACACCGATCCTCCGCCAGCTGCATTGGTTGCCCATTAGTCTCTGGATCCAATTTAAGGTGTTGGTCATTACCTTTAAAGCCCTACATGGCTCAGGGCCAGGTTACCTTTGGGACCGCATCCTGCCGCATACCTCCCTACGACCGGTCAGGGCCCACAGAGTTGGCCTCCTCCAGGTCCCATCGACCAAACAATGTCGGTTGGCGGGGCCGAGGGGGAGGGCCTTCTCTGTGGGAGCTCCCTCCCTGTGGAACCAGCTTCCCCCGGAGGTCAGGACCATCCCCACCCTACTGGCCTTCCAGAAAGCAATAAAAACTTGGCTCTTCCGGCAGGCGGGGTATGAGTGAAAGTTCTTTTTAAAATATTGATAGTATTTTAACATTTTTTAAATTGCTTTTATTGATTATATGTTTCTATACCTGTTGTTAGCCGCCCAGAGTCCCCCGGGAGTTGGGCGGCATAGAAATTTAAATAAATAAATAAATAAATAAATAAATAAATAAATAAATAAATAAATAAATAAATAAATAAATAAATAAATAAATAAATAAATAAATAAATAAATAAATAAATAAATAAATAAATAAATAAATAAATAAATATCTAGTGTATTGCAGTTGGTGGGTATGATCCAGGTCCCTCTATTAAACATTGCCATCTTGCAACTCCAAGGAAACGTGCCTTCTCTGTTGTGGCTCTCCCCCTCTGGGACAGCATCTCCCAGAGATATGGAGAGCCTGCTCTCTCCTAGACTTCCAGAAAGCTCTGGAAGCCTGGCTTTGGTCCCAGGGACCCCTGCTTGGTTTGATTATTGTTGCTTTTCAGATTGTTTTATCCTTTCTTGTAGTTTTATGTTTTATCTATTTTCATATATTTTCCAGTTTTGTACCCTGTCCAGTGTCAATTGGAACTGGGAAGGAAGGAAGGAAGGAAGGAAGGAAGGAAGGAAGGAAGGAAGGAAGGAAGGAAGGAAGGAAGGAAGGAAGGAAGGAAGGAAGGAAGGAATAGTACTTTATAGAAACAGCAGTGCAGAGGTTCAGATAAGGTCTCCAAAAGTACCAGTCTGAATGGCTTATTCTTTGTCTAGGATCAGCCCAGCTCTTTGCTATTTTCTCAGTTATTTGCTCCATATGTTCACACTGAATTAACACATGTATTTACAGTATACTATACATCACATAAGAACACAGTATGAGTTTTTCAATTCTGACATGATACATAACCTTCTTCAGATTCTCTGTTCTTCAGAAAGTTCAACTATGGTTTACTCCAACATTAAATTATGAGCTGCATTTATTTGGCAAACTGAATTTGACTGTTGATTAATATATAGATATAGATATAGATATATATCTCACACAAAAGTAAATACAAAAAGAAAGTTAACCTGGCCTTGCTGTTTTTTCTAGCAGCTTAAATTAAGTGTACAGTACTTTGGGATCCTGAGGGCAAGGTCTGTTCAGCCGGCTAAAGAGTTTTAGGTCCTCATTTATCTTCCCACAATGGTTGTAAGAAAATGGGGTAGCACAGGGGTCGGGAACCTATGGCTCGCGAGCCAGATGTGGCTCTTTTGATGATAGCATATGGCTCGCAGCAGGGGTGAAATCCTCCCGGTTCTTCGATACTCCGCATTGCCCGAAAACCCTGTAACTAAATGCCCAGACAGAGAGAAGTTAGCAACGTGGAAAGAGGGGCGACATTGACAACTACCGCTGCTTGAGCGGTGGGCCAATAAGAGAGCCCGCTGATGGGGCCACGTGAGGGAAGTTTGTGTGGAAAGACGGTTGGGAAACCAAGGAAACAGTTAGTGGGAGTGAAGCGGTGAGAGGGCGGGGCCGGGGCCGAGCACGCGCGGCAGGTGAGGGGCTTTGTGTGAGAGTGTAGACTTGGCTTTCTTGCTTCCCTTCGCGCGTCGTCCCGCCGCTCTGTTAATTGTCAGGCCGTATCAACCTCCCCCTTTTTCTGTGGTGCCTAATGGTGGGATAGTTTGAATAAATAAGCCAAGCGGCCGAAGGAGCCTTGGAGCTCCGATGCTGCCCTGCTCTAGTCGCCTGCTGGGAAGGCTGCAGCAGCCACCATCAGCTGGCGGCATAAGGCAAGAGGCAGGCGGGAGACGCGGGCAGGAGCTGGCTGTCGAGGGAGCGCGCGGCTGAGAGGCATCTCGCGCGGGGAGGAAACTTTGTCTGGCTTGGCTTTGAGAGCGAGCAAGCAAGCGAGAGCAGCGCAGCCACAGCCGGAAGGGAAGCAAGCAGCCTGCTCTGCCACTCAAGCCAGCGGCTGCCGGAAGCAACAAGGGCGTTAGGAAAAGAGAAGGAGGAGCGCCGCCACAGCCGCTAGCACTCTTTCCTTCAGTTCTATCTTTTCCTTCTCTTTTCCTAACGCCCTTGTTGCTTCCGGCAGCCGCTGGCTTGAGTGGCAGAGCAAGCTGCTTGCTTCCCTTCCGGCTGTGGCTGCGCTGCTCTCGCTTGCTTGCTCGCTCTCGAAGCCAAGCCAGACAAAGTTTCCTCCCCGCGCGAGATGCCTCTCAGCCGCGCGCTCCCTCGGCACGACCGCAGCCGCCACCAGCACTCTTTTCTTCATTTGGGAAAAAGGATCTTGTGGTGCTGAGGGCTAGGAAAGAGGGAAGAAGAGAAAAGGGAAGGAAGGAAGACCAGAGAAGACCAGAGATGGAAGGAAGGAAAGAAGGAGGGAGTGCCGAGGGAGCGCGCGGCTGAGAGGCATCTCGCGCGGGGAGGAAACTTTGTCTGGCTTGGCTTCGAGAGCGAGCAAGCAAGCGAGAGCAGCGCAGCCACAGCCGGAAGGGAAGCAAGCAGCCTGCTCTGACACTCAAGCCAGCGGCTGCCGGAAGCAACAAGGGCGTTAGGAAAAGAGAAGGAAAAGATAGAACTGAAGGAAAGAGTGCTAGCGGCGGTGGCGGCGCTCCTCCTTCTCTTTTCCTAACGCCCTTGTTGCTTCCGGCAGCCGCTGGCTTGAGTGGCAGAGCAGGCTGCTTGCTTCCCTTCCGGCTGTGGCTGCGCTGCTCTCGCTTGCTTGCTCGCTCTCGAAGGCAAGCCAGACAAAGTTTCCTCCCCGCGCGAGATGCCTCTCAGCCGTGCGCTCCCTCGGCACGACCGCAGCCGCCACCAGCACTCTTTTCTTCATTTGGGAAAAAGGATCTTGTGGTGCTGAGGGCTAGGAAAGAGGGAAGAAGAGAAAAGGGAAGGAAGGAAGACCAGAGATGAAAGAAAGGAAGGAAGGAAGGAAGGAAGGAAGACCAGAGATGGAAGGAAGGAAGGAAGGAAGGAAGGAAGGAAGGAAGGAAGGAAGGAAGGAAGGAAGACCAGAGATGAAAGGAAGGAAGGAAGGAAGGAAGGAAGACCAGAGATGAAAGGAAGGAAGGAAGGAAGGAAGGAAGGAAGGAAGGAAGGAAGGAAGGAAGGAAGGAAGGAAGGAAGGAAGACCAGAGATGGAAGGAAGGAAGGAAGGAAGGAAGACCAGAGATGAAAGGAAGGAAGGAAGGAAGGAAGGAAGGAAGGAAGGAAGACCAGAGATGGAAGGAAGGAAGGAAGGAAGAGGAAGAAGAAGAGGAAGGGTGGGAGGAAGAGAAAAAAGTGAGAGGGAAAGAAAGAAAGAAAGATTTTAGGAAGGAAGAAAGACAGAAAGAAAAAGAAAGATGGTAGGAGGGGTAGTCTTATACGAAGAGTATATCCCAAACTCTATATTTTCATTGGAAAAGTTGGGGGTCGTCTTATATGCCCAGTCGTGTTATACGCCGGAATATACGGTATATGGCTCTCACTGAAATAAATTTCCAAATTTTTTGCTTTCATGGCTCTCTTAGTCAAAAAGGTTCCCGACCCCTGGGGTAGCAGAAAGGAAGGACACTCAGAAATGCAGACTGGGGGCAAATTATCTACTAAGAAATTACTTAGAAAATAATATAGCAACCGAGCTGGAAGGACACTTAAGAGTAAGGCAGTAGAAGCAATCTAGTGTAAATAACCAATTTGTCTTTTCTAAAACTCCTTTCTGGTATTTAGATGGTTGCAAACGCTACTTGAAAGAGAAATAACTCTTGCTGCCAACTGCCGGTGTCCAAATCTAAACTAAATTCTTGCATATTTTTCCACAACTCTTTTGCAGTTTTCCATTATTAGTGCTTTTACTGCCTATTTAAAATCTGATGGATATGCTGAAAATAAAAACAGGATTTATTTCAGTGTGCTAGCAATGTGTTTCTTTGCTAAAACTGAGATTGAATGACTTTGGGGAAACATTGATCCAGGCATATAGCAAAATTATAATAGAACATTAATGGATCCTATTTTGCTGCTTCTTGTGACAGAATATTAGATACATGCACTCATACTATAATGTTCCTTTGTTTATTATATAGTAGTGCTATTCCACATTTTCATTATTCCAAATTATAATTGATTTGTTTTGTTCTCCTATCACCCTACTCACCCATTCCTGCTCCATGGCAATTAGTCCATTAATATGGCTGCACCTTCAGCTAAAAGCTTTTTAATTTATCCACATTGATGAAGGTGTTTTTAATTTGAACCCTCTTTGAAAGAGTGTTTCTGAATGAGGTAGAAGTCTTATTAATTATGTTTACAAGACCCATCCCTGCATGAAGGGCATGTGTCTGTTGCTCTATTTACATGTATAGTAAGGTAGAAATGAATACCTACTGAGAACTTTTCCCTGGCTTTGGGGGAATTAGGTTCTGCTAAGCTAGAAATTGACTTAATATATATGCACCCCAGGTCATATGCTCTTATTACCAACTCAATTCCATGGTGTCGCACACAAATATCCAACCTGCTGGAGCTACATGCAAACACACATTCATCCTTTATGTACCCACTATTAAAAAAAAAAAAACCAAACCAACCTGGTCTTTTTTATTACTCAGTTGGCTAAGGCATAAGGCTTTGAGTTCCAGTCCCATTTAGGCTTGAAAGATGGCTTGGTGACTATGGGTCACTCACTCACTCTGAACTCACAACATGGTAATTTCCCTTTGCAACCAATGGTTCAACAACATTCTTTGGAGAGAAGGCTGATTATGGAATGAAAGGATGCTTAGTCTTCGCACCTCATTCGATTGGCCTCATTCGAGACAACGATGAAACCGCATACAGACAGGAGGTTGAACAACTAGTCTCATGGTGCGACCGAAACAATCTGGAACTGAACACATTCAAAACCGTAGAAATGGTGGTAGACTTCAGGAGAAACCCTCCCATCCTACCACCTCTTACAATACTAGACAACACAGTATCAACAGCAGAGACCTTCAAATTTCTAGGTTCCATCATATCTCAAGACCTAAAATGGTCATCTAACATCAAAAACATCATCAAAAAAGCACAACAAAGAATGTTCTTTCTGCGCCAACTCAGGAAGCTCAAACTTCCCAAGGAGCTGCTGATACAGTTCTACAGAGGAATCATTGAGTCTGTCATCTGCACCTCTATAACTGTCTGGTTTGGTTCTGCAACCCAACAAGACAGACACAGACTTCAGAGGATAATCAGAACTGCAGAAAAAACAATTACTGCCAACCTGCCTTCCATTGAGGACCTGTATACTGCACGAATCAAAAAGAGGGCCGTGAAAATATTTACTGACCCCTCGCATCCTGGACATAAATTGTTTCAACTCCTACCCTCAAAACGTCGCTATAGAGCACTGCACACCAAGACAACTAGACACAAGAACAGTTTTTTCCCGAACGCCATCACTCTGCTAAACAAATAATTCCCTCACCACTGTAAAACTATTCACTAGGCTGCATTACTATTACTATTAGTTTTTCTCATCGTTCCTATCACCCATCTCCTCCCACTTATGACTGTATGACTGTAACTTGTTGCTTGTATCCTTACGATTATTTCATATTGATTGTTTCCTGATTGCTTACTTGAACCCTATGACAACCATTCTTGACAAATGTATCTTTTCTTTTATGTACACTGAGAGCATATGCACCAAAGACAAATTCCTTGTGTGTCCAATCACACTTGGCCAATAAAGAATTCTATTCTATTCTAAAAAAAAAATGATTCCCCAAAATGTCCCCATTCAGCACTTGAGTTTTTAAAAGCATTCATAATACTAGATGCTTTTCTTTCCAGAATAACATTGTGAGAAGCTTTCTTTTCAATCAGTTATTAAATGCAGCTGAGAGCTTTTTGTTCCTGTTCTAAGACCTAGATAGGTCAAAGCTCAGGTCTAGATGAGTAGGGCCAGAGATTTTTTTCCATTACTATTTTAAGGTATATAAGATCAGCAAGCATGGCTCTTCACATGCTCATTTGTGTCCAAATGAATGAGTAAATAAAGCTATATGTTTCTATATTCATTAATTTAGCAGTAAAGTCACAAAACAGCTCCAACTCCGTCTTTAAAGACCACAAACAAATCATCTTCAAAATCTTCAGGCCTAACCATTTCAGTCACAGAATGAAATTCTTTGACAAACTATTCTCCCCACCCTCAATATGATTTCCCCAAGCCCCTTTAGGTTATATATTACCTCACTTTGTCTTTGTACTATGGGACAATTCCCTCAGTGAATGAAGCATACAATCTGTGTAATCTTACTCTTTGATTGTTCAAGGCTGTTCACAGCTCATAGAAGATTTGATTAAAGGTACTAGTGAAATTTTTCTCATGTCAGACTCAAAAAAAGAAAAAGAAAGAAAAAGAAAAAGAAAAAGAAAAAGAAAAAGAAGAAAAAGAAGAAAAAGAAGAAAAAGAAGAAAAAGAAAAAGAAAAAGAAAGTTAAGAGCAATGATTGGCAAGTCTTACTCAAAATGAAAGTGCCCTAAATTTTATATGGTTGTTATTCTCTCCATCTCAGCTACCATATTCTTCCAAGAAGAATTAACAACCAAGGCCTCATTTGCTTTCTCATATCTATAAATCATCTCCCCAGTCCACTACCATAATGTGAACCAATGCTGATTGCCTATGTGCTGCCCACTTGGAAAAGTATCCCAGACATGCTGAAAGCCTGAGAAATGTGGCACGTGGCAAAGACATTTCAGACTTCAGCTGTGATCACCAAAATTCTGATTTTCACTTCTTGCCTCCTCCACAGCACTTGCAGAGTTTTCAACAAATAGAGGAGGTTTCAGTTTGGATACCTTCAGTCAGTGGTGGGTTCCTACCGGTGCAGTCGACTCTACCGCACCAGCAGCGGCCAGCAGATGGCACTATTTGCACGCGACAGCTCCAGTGTTGTCTTCACAGCTTTGTCCCGCGGCGCCATCTTTTTTGGGGAATTTTTGGGCTGATTTTGCTTCCTGCATATGCACAGAAGCAAAATCTCACGAGGGGATGTGCGCTTGCATGAGATTTCGTTGATTTTTTGCTTCCACACATGCACGGAAGCAAAAAAAGTGCTGAAATCACATGCACGTGTGTGTCCCCTCGTGAGATTTTGCTTCCACGCATGCGCAGGAAGCAAAATTTGTCAGAGTTACGCAATAAATCAGAAGCTTCAAAAGATAACTGCATTTTGCTGATTCAAATAACTTCTTTATAAGTAGAATAAAACATTAACAATACCACACTTTGTTTCAGATCACATGTTGAGATGTTTTCACAGCAAGCTTTAATGGTGGACAGAGTAAACCACGCCCTTCTTCTTGCTAAGTTTCTGGACATGCTCAATTAACACTTCAGCCCGATTGGCTGACTCAATCACATGGCTCTCCCAGTCATGAATATTTCAACACTCCTCCCTTCATTACTGGGAGAGACATCAGACCTATTGGATTTAAACATTTCCTATAATGGACGCCACCCAATGGTTTGGTCATCATGTCTGCTAAATTATCCTCTGAAGAACAATGATGTAAACGTATCAATTTTTCTTTTACAGCTTCCCTGACATTACAATACTTAATGTCCACATGTTTACTTCTGTTCTTCACTCTGTCACCTGTTGACATTTTTATACAGGCAGCATTATCTTCATAAACAGTTACAGCTTCATTTACATTTAAATCTTGTAACAACTGTACATACCAAACTACTTCAGAACATAACTCAGACAATGCAATAAACTCTGCTTCAGCAGTTGAAATAGCAACCGTTGTTTGTTTTCTGGACTTCCAACCAATTAAAGCCCCTCCAAACATTATTACAATTCCAGAATTAGACTTTCTGGTTTTTACATCATTTGCATAATCACTATCAACATAACATTTCAATTTTAATTCTTCAGTGACCTGTATTTGAAGACCCAAATTCACAGTTCCCTTCAAATACCTGAGAATTCTTTTCACACCCATCCAATGCAACTTTGTAGGTGTAGCAGTAAAGCGACTTAAGATGCTCACTGCACAAGCTATGTCTGGTCTGGACCACTGTGACAGATATAACAGACTCCCTATTGCAGAGTGATATATCTCCTGATCACAGGCTTCACTTTTGTCCTCACCCAAACTATTGTAAAAATCTGTGCTCATAGGTGTAGGAGCAATATTACAATCTTTCATGTTATACTTCTCTAATAATTGTTCAATTTTTCTCCTTTGACTGAGAATATAACCTTTTTCAGTTTTTTGTATCTCTACACCGAGATAATTCTTTATTTCTCCCAAATTCTTTAATTCAAATTTCTTTTCTAACTTATTAGCAAATTCTTCAACTTGTGATGCATCTTTTGCAATGAAATAAAGATCATCCACAAATGCTAATAGTAGACAATTCCCACCTTGTAACTTTCCAGTGTATATGCAACCATCAGCTTTGCAACTCTTGAACCCAAGACCTTTCAATGCAGTATCTAAACAGATATTCCAATTTCTGGCTGACTGCTTCAGCCCATAAATAGCCTTGTTCAATTTATACACCATGTTAGGTTTTTTACTTTCATACCCTGGCGCTTGAACCATATAAATTTCTTCCTCTAATTCAGCATTGAGAAATGCAGTGGTTATATCAAAATGCCAAATTCTATGCCTGTATGCTGATGCTAATGCCAGTGCTAGTCTTATGCTCTCACCTTTTACAGTTGGCGCGAACACCTCATCATAGTGCACATTCTTTAATTGAGAAAAACCTTGTGCCACCAATCTTGCCTTATACTGTACTTCATTATTGGGTAATACCTTTTTCTTGTATACCCACTTACATCCTACAGCTTTCGTACCCTGTGGCAAAGTCATAGATGTGAACACTTCATGATCGCCCATGGATTTCATCTCTTTATCCATGGCTTCCTTCCACTTTTCTTGTTCAACTTTTGGTAATGCCAATACTTCCTTATAGTTTCTTGGCTCATACCACACATTACACACTTTAACTTTACTGGCAGAATACCTGTCTGGCGGAACCCCTCTGTTCCTACGCTCTGACCTACGTGGCATTGCCTGTACTTGTGTTTCAAGCTTTTCTGTCTTCATATCTTGTTCAGACTCTCCTCCCTGAACATTGACACCTTCAGTAAATGATTCACCATCATTACATGAGTTATTGTCACTAAGTGGATCACCGTCGCTAAGTGGATCACCGTCACTAAGTGAGACATTTTCAGAATTTGCATCAATTCTGTTCCAATTTTGTTCTGCAAAACTAGCAGATCTTGAAATCACTATCCTTTTACTTCCATCGCTAAAGCGATACCCTTTTGAGCCTGGCTCATAGCCCACAAATCTGAGCTTTCTAGACTTTTGTTGTCCCTTTCTTCTGATTGCCTTTGGAATATGTACCCATGCAGTACTTCCAAATATTTTTAAATGTGCTAGAGAAGGCTTTCTCCCATATAGCATTGCATATGGAGTATTATTGATGGACGAACTCCACAGCCTATTTACTAAATAATTGGCAGTCAGTATGGCTTCACCCCAATATGACCTGCTCATACCAGAATCCTCCAGTAATGAGTCTTTCATTGTTTGCAAAACACCATTCCTCTTTTCAGCCACTCCGTTCTCTCCCGGTGTGTAAGGATTTGTGCGCCTGTGTCTTATTCCCAATTGTCTCAACCATTGTTGAAAATTTGTTGACATAAATTCAGAACCTCTGTCAGTTTGCAACTGACATACCTGTTGTTTGTACCTTCTCTCTACAAAACTTAACCATTGCTTAAATTGCTGTAGCACCTCTGTTTTACTCTTAAGTAAGTAGCAAAACCCAAACCTGCTGTAGTCATCCACAATGACCAGCGCATACTTTGCTCCTCCCAAACTGGCTTGCATAGGCCCAATTAAATCAGCATGAACCAGTTCTAGAGCTCTTGTGGTTTGTCTTGTGCTAAACTTGCTCACTGGGAATGCTTTGGATTTCGATGCTTTACATACTGCACAATCCAAATATGCCTTACATCCCTTCAAATCTAATCCTTCTGCAAATTCTTTCATTTGTTGAACAACCTTAAAATTAGCATGACCAAGTCGTCTGTGCAGAAGATGAACACACGAATTATGTTCTGCTACATTTTTAAATATCTGGGAACAATGTGGGACCTTTTGTCCCTGCAATACATAAAGATTATCCTCTTTTATGCCCTGTGCACAAACATTCCCATTTCTTTGGATGAGACACTTCCCATTAACAAATGTGGTTTCATAACCTTGCTTGTCTAAACTAGACACACTTAACAAATTATGCTCCATTTCAGGTACACATAACACATCAGTAAACCTGGATTCCAAATATGGAATTTGCACATCGCCTCTTCCAAAGATTTTAGCCTTTTGACCATTGGCTAAGGCCACTTCTTCATTGTTTCCTGGAAAAAATCTGGAAAATAAGTCAGAATTATTAACAATTGTTTGACTAGCCCCACTGTCAATCAACCATTTGTCTCTATTGTTATTATAACAAACCTTTGCAACTGCAATCTGTCCTTGCAAATAATGTCTCTTGTCTTGCATATTTCTTCTCTGTGTACAGCTTTTCTGCAGATGATTTGTCTCTCCACAAATGAAACAAGCTTTCTTATCTTGCTTGCAGAATTGTTGCTGTGTAACTTGATCTCTCCTGCCTCTGCTCTCCTCTTGTCTGCAGACACCTCGGCTGTTGCTAGAGATAGGCAGCCTGTGGAAAATTTTGCTGGAGACTTGCTGTAAGTTTCCACTGTACTCCTTGTTGAGCCCCCGCCTGTGGAATTTTCCATCAGCATGGCTGAAAAGCCTTTTCTCATATTCATTCAATAAACACGATTTCAAAGCCTCCAAATTCAAATCTGCTTCTGGCTTACTTTCAAAAATAGCTGACACAGTCTCCCAGCTCTGATCCAAACTATTTAACACTAATAAAACTTTCTGGGACTCTGGAAACTTTACTCCACGTTGCTCCAATTCTAGAAAATTAGACTGCATTTTCATTAAATGATCTTCCATAGAATCTCCTGTCTGCAAACTCATTCTGAAAAGCTTTCTTGAAAGTTGGACCACATTACACGCAGAAACATTGACATGTACTGCTTTCAATTTCTGCCATATTTCTTTTGCAGACTTTAATTCAGCTAAATTTAAGAATTGATCATCCCCCAGACTTAAGAGAATATAAGCCATAGCTTTGTCATGAGCCTTTTGATCTGCTGCTCCAAGCACACCTTGTGGGGGGTCTGCTACGATGTCCCATAATTCTTTTGCTTTCAAAAAACATTCCATTTTTGCAGCCCAAATTAAATAATTTTTCTTCCCCAATTTAGGTATTGGACTGTCTTTAAATTCCATAGCAGCAGCCATCCTGCTTTACTTTTCTTCTCTGCCTGTTCCTTTAACAACACAGACAGCTTCTTATCAGCTTTAAATTACAATGCAGTTTTAACTTTACTTCTTGAGCGATTCCTGGGCCCATAAACTGTCAGAGTTACGCAATAAATCAGAAGCTTCAAAAGATAACTGCATTTTGCTGATTCAAATAACTTCTTTATAAGTAGAATAAAACATTAACAATACCACACTTTGTTTCAGATCACATGTTGAGATGTTTTCACAGCAAGCTTTAATGGTGGACAGAGTAAACCACGCCCTTCTTCTTGCTAAGTTTCTGGACATGCTCAATTAACACTTCAGCCCGATTGGCTGACTCAATCACATGGCTCTCCCAGTCATGAATATTCCAACAAAATTGCACGAGGGGGCACGCATGCGTAGCAAGCATGCGCGTGCTGAAACATGGCGATGCACGTGCAGCGCACCGGTAGCATGAAGAACAAGCAACCCGCCCCTGCCTTCAGTGTATGCTGCAAGATAGCCTAGTCTTGAAAACCTTAAGTACATTTCTAGAGGGATCCATGTTCTCCTCATCCAGAATTGCCTGTAATGGTATCATATCTGCCCAGCATCGGTAACAAGGTTGTAAAACCACTTCATTTCTCTCTAAAAAAGGGGGATGACATTGCCTTGTGAAGCAACTCCAAAGGGATGCTTTATTTACAGCTTGATCAAAGCAAAGCATGACTTTAGAACTGCGCATATACTCCTATATATCCTATATATACAATATTTTTCAAAAAAAGGTAGAAAAATCAATCCAGAAATATCCAGATTACTTAAAAAGTGATTGATCTTAAAGCATACTGAATTCCATATCTCAACTATATATATATATAGCTCTGATATAAACATTGTTTATTCTTTAATTTAGAACTAATCAATTCCAAAAGATAGTATTTAGGAATTAGTTTTTCCTATAAAATACAGCAAGTGTCCAGCAAAACTGACTGCTATAAGGAGTGTAGTGTACATAGCCAAATAAACTACCGTATTTTTTGGAGTATAAGACGAACTGGAGTATAAGACGCACGTTAGTTTTGGGGGAGGAAAACAAGGAAAAAAGGCCTCTGCCTCCAAGCAATTTGCCAAACAGCAAACAGCAAACAGCACAGATGATATACACTGTTTGCTGCGTATTTCTGTGCATGTGTGCTTGACCCATAGAAATAGCAAAGAATTGGAGAAATGTACATTATGCCAGAAAGTTTTCTTAAATGTAGTCACACTAACTCCTCCCAATTATTTAAATAGATCTACTCCAAGGTAGCTAAACTCTAATACTAAACAGGACACTGTTACATTTCATACTATACTTGTACAGAGCTGTTAAAATTAATTCAAATTTCTGGGTATACATTATTCACTATTATTTAAAAGAAGATACAACAGCACTGGACGTCTTCAGAGCAAGCATATATTTTAAAAAGCTTCTTTATTTTGTTAAGTTGTCTAGAGGTCTCCAACCTTGGCAACTTTAAGACTTGTGGACTTCAACTCCCAGAATTCCACAGCCAACAAAGCTAACAAAGCTGGCTGTGGAATTCTGGGAGTTGAAGTCCAGAAGTCTTAAAATTGCCAAGGTTGGAGACCCCTGGCTCTAGAACAATAATAAAGCAGTCTTTAAAAAATAAGTCTAATAATTTGAACATTCTACAGACATTTATAATTATTCACTTATCCCCTTCCATCCAGTTCAGCAAAAAATAAACAGCTATTTGCCTCTTTGCAGTTTCAGTTGGCAAATCAGCTGTAGGTCGGGAAGCTGCTACTGACTTGCTTGGCTTTACAGGCTCTTCCCTCTTTGCTGCAAACAGTTAAATTGCTGGAAGACAGAGGCCAAAGGGTGGGGGTGGGTGGGTGGGTGGGGCTACATTCGGTGTATAAGACACACCTAAGTTTTCACCCTCTTTTTGGGAGTAAAAAGGTGCGTCTTATACTCCAAAAAATATGGTACAATGTGTTCCAAGAAAAATACCTATGTTGCTTCTTCATGTTATTTGATTCAGTGGAATAAAGCACACTAGGTGACTTTGCTGTCGCTGCACTTTGTGATGAGCTAGATAAATGAAATCAGTGACCCATTACCTGAGACTGAACCCTCAAGATACAACCAAAGTGATATTGTAACCCCCAAGAGGGAGGGAGGGAGGGAGGAAAGGAAGGAGGAGGAGCAAATTTGCAGAAATTGGATGCTTTCCATGGTGAGTATGATGTAAACATAAATTAATTTCTTTATCAAGCAAGAAGAAAATTATGTTACAATGTAGTTATTTGTTTCAATGTGAGGACCAGTAGGAATTTCAATACCGGTAGGAATCTTGGAATAGGCTCAGCTATGAAGCATTTTGAATTTTTAGATTCCAGAATTGTAATATAATAGAAATGGAAGGGATCACAGGGATCACTTAATCCAACCCTCTGTAATATGCAGGAAAACCAATTTAACTATATATGAGAAGTGACTGTTCTTAAAAACAACAACCAAGAGATGGTGAACGCATAGGCTCCATAGATAGACCGTTCCATTTCTATATAAATCATACCTATAAATGGCAATGTTTCAGATTAACCTACTTTATAGGTTATTATAACAGATACATTTATGATAGTGTCAGGCCTGCCACAACTTGCCCCCTTAGCAAAGAAAGACCCTCAACTCCATTTGTAGTGAAAGGTATATTTTTATTAAAAGCCAAATGGAGCACAGTATATCAAAGCCAGAACAAAATATTTGTTTTGTTTTCCAAGTTAACTTTTCCTGTCCGGCTCCTCCCTGGTTCCTCCCCCTTGATAGTATCTTATTGTACAATTATATTTGAATTGGTTGTTTTGGTAATGGTCTCTTCAACAGTGGGCTGATTGGTTATACATTGCATTCCATTCCTAGGTCTTTGACCTTGAGATGGTGTTCTTGGAAGGCACAATGAGTAGTTACTTCCCCCCTCCAATCCAGGTCCCTTCCACCATAGCAGTGGTGGGTTCCTACCAGTGTGGTGCGGAGCACAGCTCTGGTAGGAGCCCGGTGATGACGTCATTTTTGGCGCTTCTCCGCATCCTGAGCTGTCAGGAAAAAGCCCCCCCACCCACCCTTGTGTGAATACTGACCTTTATTCTTCCTCCGAAGCACAGCTGAGAAGCTCCTCAGCTGTGTTTCGGCATGTAATGTCGTCCTGAGCATATGCAGAAGTGAAATCGCATGGTGGGATGCAATTTCACTTCCGCGTATGCTCACAATGCGCACCGGTAGCGAACGTAACCGGAACCCTCCCCTGCACAATAGTCTATGTCAGACTGGCAGCTACCAAATGTGAAGCTCAGAGTATGATGGCAGTTCTAACAGTTAGATCATTGAATGGGCATGCAACATTGTTGATATAGAAAGTATTTCCCCACTTTTCAGTCATATTTTGTGCAAGATGATTCAATAAGAGCATTAGGAAATAAAAAATATATAACAGTAATCTAGTCTAATTCCTGTTAGGAATCAAACAAGGACAATATATTTGATAATAGCTATCAAGACTTGTTGAAATAGCTTCAGAGAAAGATAAATCATCACCTCTCCAGGTAGCATGATGAATGTTGCTACTCTTTAAAAGTTTCCAGAATGACTTTTCCGGAATCTGTAATTTCCACCCCTGAGTTCTACATCTGTGTTTTCCAGAGTAATAGAAAATAAATATGTTCCATCTTCTACATAGCAAATTAAAATGACATCCATATGAAAACTTGGTGGAAGCAAAATTGGGCATTTTGCTGATGCTAGAACTCCAGGTAGGATTGCTACTAGTCAAGATAAATTCCAAGTGTTTATTTTACACAAAAATGTATGATATGGTTTCCTGCCTAGGCAGAGGGTTGGACTAGAAGACCTCCAAGGTCCCTTCCAACTCTGTTATTCTGTTATGAGGCAAGAAGGTGATATATTAATACTTTAGAAGTTGTAATAATAATTTAGAATAACAGAGTTGGAAGGGACCTTGGAGGTCTTCTAGTCCAACTCCCTGCTTAGGCAGGAAACCCTACACCACTTCAGACAAATAGTTATCCAACATCTTCTTAAAAACTTCCAGTGTTGGAGCATTCACAACTTCTGGAGGCAAGTTGTTCCACTGATTAATTGTTCTAACTGTCAGGAAAGTTCTCCTTAGTTCTAAGTTGCTTCTCTCCTTGATTAGTTTCCAGTTTCCACCCATTGCTTCTTGTCCTGCCCTCAGGTGCTTTGGAGAATAGCTTGACTCCCTCTTCTTTGGGCCAGCCCCTGAGATATTGGAACACTGAGTCCCTCAGGAGTAGGGCGGCATAGAAGAACAAATAATAAATAAATAAATAAATAAATGTCACCCCAGTCCTTCTTTTCATTAAACTAGACATACCCAGTTCCTGCAACCGTTCTTCATATGTTTTAGCCTCCAGTCCCCTAATCATCTTTGTTCTTCTTCTCTGCACTCTTTCTAGAGTCTCAACATCCTTTTTACATTGTGGCAACCAAAACTGAATGCAGTATTCCAAGTGTGGCCTTACCAAGGCATTATAAAGTGGTATTAACACTTCACGTGATCTTGATTCTATCCCTCTGTTTATGCAGCCTAGAACTGTGTTGGCTTTTTTGGCAGCTGCTGCACACTGCTGGCTCATAATATTTAAATGGTTGTCCACTAGGACTCCAAGATCCCTCTCATAGTTACTACTGTTGAGCAAGGTACCACATATACTGTACCTGTGCATTTTGTTTTTCTTGCCTAAATGTAGAACCTTACTTTCTTCACCATTGAATTTCATTTTGTTAGATAGCGCCCAATGTTCAAGTCTAGCAAGATCATTCTGTATCTTAAGCCTATCTTCTGGAGTGTTGGCTATTCCTGCCAGCTTGGTGTCATCTGCAAATTTGATGAATTCACCATTTATCCCCTTGTCCAAGTCATTGGTGAAGATGTTGAAGAGTACTGGGCCTAAAACAGAGCCTTTGGGTACTCCACTGCATACTTCCCTCCATGTAGATGCAGTTCCATTGAAGACTGTATGTTGAGTGTGGTTGGTCAGCCAGTTATGAATTCATCTGGTGGTGATGCTGTCTAACCCACATTTTTCTACTTTATCTAGTAATAGGTTATGGTCTACTTTATCAAATACCTTACTGAAGTCCAAGTAAATTATATTGACAGTATTCCTCTGGTCCACAAATTTTGTCACTTTGTCAAAGAATACAATAAGATTAGTCTGACATGATCTGTTTTTGACAAACCCATGTTGGCTTTTGGTTATTACTTTGTTTGCTTCTAGGTGTTCCTGATTCATTGCTTGATTATCTTTTCCAGAATCTTCCCTGGTATTGAGGTCAGGCTGATAGGTCTGCAGTTTCCTGGATCTGTTTTTTTCCTTTTTTGAAGATGGGAACTACATCAGCTGTCTTTTAATGATTTGTTTGGAGTTTTTTATAAAATGTTGTGCGCCGCCCTGAGTCCTGAGGGAGTAGGGCGGCATAGAAAAACTGTCAAATAAAATAAATAAATAAATAAGCTCTTTTCCAGCCCTCTGGCAGTTCCCTGGTGCTCCAGGATCTTTGAAAGATATAGTTCAGTGGTCCTGAGATCTTGTCTGCCAGTTCCTTCAGAACCTTGGGGTGTAATCCATCTGGTCCTGGTGATTTGAATTCGTCTAGGGTAGACAGGTGTTCACTTACCATTTTCTTCCCTATTTTAACTTGTGTTCCTAATATGTTTTTTGTGGTGCTGTTTTTGATAGGTTGGACTATTTTTTCCCTTTGTGTAAAGACAGATGCAAAAAACAAGTTAAGTAGTTCTGCTTTCTCCCTGTTGCTTGTCACTTTCTTGCCACTTTCTCCCAGCAGTGGACCAATTGTTTCCTTGACTGAGATATTTTGTCTGAGATATGTCTCCTCCTCCTCCTCCTCCTCTACCCCCCTTCTCATTAGGAACATCCAAAACTCTTACCATATACAAGTTTCTTTCCTGCCATTTCCAGGAATTATCATATAACCAATGTCACTGCCGATTTAGGGGAGCATCAGAAAACAAGGATGGATTCTTTAAAAAGCTAAGTGAGTAGAAGAAGGGACATCTTAGTCATCTCTTAACATTTCAGATGTAGGTCAACCATTTTCTCAGCCTGATCCAAGCAAGTAAAATTTTAGTTCAATAAAAATCAAACTGTAGAGAAATCAGCCCTTCAAACAGGAGAGTACAGAAAGCAAGCAACTTATTCAAGCAATGAATTACTACATTACAGTCCTTCATAAGTTATTTTGTTAAAAAAATACAGGTTTTCTGTTTCTTTGTATACACTGCACTGAGAATTTTATGGCTGAATAATGTTACATAAACATTTCACTCAAGCAATCAAATCTCATTTTCATATATCTCCCCCATCTCACTGTCTTTAGATTAATCATACCTAGGTCCTTTACTGGGGCTAGTTTCACCACCCTTGACTTCTCTTGAAAACAAACTAATTTGTCAATGTCCACTGTAAAATGAAATCAGCCATCACTGAGACTATTCCCAGAGATATGTTCTAATCTGTACAGAATACAATGGAACTATTATTTATGGTGATATGAGCTTTCTGGTTTTGCTATGGCATCCTTAGGTTTCAGAATGGCCCACAGTTCATGGATAGAATGCATATTTCATATGAAAAATATCCCAGTATAATTGACCATTTCTACACTATCGTTTCCACACTACCAATTGATACTGTTAATGATATTAAGTCTGTCTACCTTAGTGAAATATTGCTTCAGTAATAGCTGCATAAGGTTATAAATTGCTAATTGAGAAATGTTGGGATTAGAAAATTCTTTAACCAGAAGCTTTAGAGACTTACTGTCAGCTCCTGACTCTGAAGAATCTAGCTTTTTTAGTTCCCATACATTCATTTGCCCGACATATTGATGCTCTTCCATTCAATATGATATATTTCTAAGTCATCTTATGGAATTTCAATAAGAGCAGCAAAGTATCTGAGAAAATAAGGTTTTTTTGTGTGGTTTTTTTGGGGAGGGAAATCATTTTGCTTCTAGGAGTATTCCTCTAATCTGTTTTCACACACGCCTTTATAATTTTTTTTACCAGCCTTTTTTTAAAAAAATTGAATAAAGCTGGAACAAAATTAAGCACTGTGGATGTAGATAGTGACTTTCTAAATTGAATAGCAAAAATACCTTAGTGCTTTCTTTCCCCATTGCCCCTTCCCAAGGCACACAGCACATTGAAGTTATCAGACCACATCAAGCTTTAGGGACATTAAATGTCAAGAGAGCAGACATACTATAGAAAGCTGATGGGAGCTCTGGGAACCTTTAGTATCAAATGTTCTCCTCTATAATAATGGGCGGCAACATCAATCTTGGGAATGCTGCTACAAATGTCAGAGAAAGCCTTACACTGGATACTGATTAAAGTTGCAGATAAAAGTGAAGGCCCAAATCAAAGCCTTAGCATTCGTTCTCCAAGAAATCTCACTGCAACAATTGCAATTTCTTGGTTATCAAAAAATAGAATCAGGAACACAGAACTCATAAAATTTCACATGTTGGCATTATCAAGAGGCTTATGTTGGGGTGGGAAAAGTTATTTTTCCCTTGAAAAATACAATTTAATCTTATTTTAAAGAAAAGAGATGGGGGGAAGGGGACAGAAGGGGAGGGGGAAGAGGAAGAAGAAGAAATAATTTCTTCAACCAATTGACAAGCTTGAACAGTTTGTTTTAATTTCTGTGTAAATGTAACATTTGGGGCTTTGTTTAAGAGTCTCTTCAGTGAGGCCTGAATTTCAAGCAATTTATAAAGGAATATGCCCTTCTCATCTCATTTAACTGCTCATGGATTAAGAATATCTCCAAAGAATTAAAGCAATGAATTATGAAAGCCATCTGTAAAAAAATTAACAAGAAAAACTAAAAAAAAAATAATACAAATAATAAGAAAGCCTTAAATCATATCATAAAATTCTAGGATGCTTCACTCAGTGACACATGGTTACCCTAAAGCATTTTATGCTCTGAAGTCACCACAAATAGAGAGTGAGAAGGGTTACCCACAATAATTTTCTCTCAGCCTCTAGTGCCTGTTCCTCAGTGTTCCCAAATCTAGAAGGAAATTTGCTACAAAGGGTTAAGTTAAGGGAATATCCACAGGGAATAAATTCTGGGCACCATCAAGAAGATGGTGTGTGCTGCTTAAAGGCAAGCTAAGTCATATTTATCCAGATATGTTCCCAGTAGTTAAATTTTAGAAGGAGGCTAAACATGATTGGAAACCAAGAAAGTGTGGTAGGGAAATTTAGCACTTTCTTTTTTATGATCTTGTGGAAAATCACTCCTTTGAAGATGCCATCTGAACTAGGAGGGCATTTCCTATTGACACTGTTGGCTGGATCTAGATTAATACTTTTTATATTTATGTATTCATTCGTTTGTTTGTTTGTTTGTTTACATCCTGCCTTTAATATATTTACAAACAATTCAAGGTGGAGAATGTATCCAACACATCTTCCTCATCCTATTTTCCCCACAACAACAACACCATGAGGCGCGTTGGGCTGAGAGAGTGACTGTCCCAAAGTCATCCAGCTGGCTTTCATAGCTAAGGCAGGACTTGAACTCACAGTCTCTTGCTTTCTAGCCTGATGCCTTAACTACTAGACCAAGCTGACTCTTTGTAAAGTTCTTTGCCTACATGCCTAACTTTTCCATTATGAAGTAAATAGAAGAAAATGCAAAATAATGACAGATTACTTGCCCCAAAATGGCACTCCGTATAAGAGAAACTGTCCTTTAAAAATGACTAGTAAGTGTACATCAGGAAATTCTTTTTTTTCTATAATGTCTAATTCATGAAAGGCAGTTTGTGTGACCCTTCAGTCAAAACATAAATACATGAATCATTTCTATTGATTGTATATGGGGTATTATTGGAAATAATATTTATTAACTATATTTATAAAACTTCTCACAATTTTTAAACAGTTCTTGTAGAATTGTTGTTGTTAGTTGTGAAGTTGTGTCCGACCCGTCACGACCCCATGGACAACGTTCCTCCAGGCCTTCCTGTTCTCTACCATCCTCTGGAGTCCATTTAAGCTCACACCTACTGCTTCAATGACTCCATCCAGCCACCTCATTCTCTGCCGTCCCCTTCTTCTTTTGCCCTCAATCTTTCCCAGCTCTTCTCCAGTGAGTCCTTCCTTCTCATTTGGTGGCCAAAGTATTTGAGTTTCATCTTCAGGATCTTGTAGAATTATTAACCCATAAAAACAAATATTTTTGCTTAAAAATGAAGCTTGCTTGATCCTTGCCCACCTCCTGACAGCATGATTAATGTAATGTATATTCCCCTCACTTAAACGTCTAGTCGTGATATCTCTATTGAAAAAGCCTCCCTTGACCTGGATGATTTCTGTAATTATAGGCCAATTTAAAATATAACATTCTTGTATAAGGCAAATGAAAATGGTAGCTTTCCAACTCCAGATGCATCTGGATAAAATTGATTATATGAACTGAGTTCACTTGGGAATTCATTTAGAATACAGCACTGAGATGGATGAACAATATTGAGATGGACTGGTGAATGTGACACTTCTCTTATTTCTCCTAGACTTATCAGCAGCTTTTAATACCATTGGCCATGTTTTATTCTGTCTGGCAGAATTGACTATTAAGGATTCTGTCTTGTGCTTATTTTGTACCTGTACCTTCCTTTTTTAAAAACCACTCCAAAAAGCTAAGTTCAATTATTGATACCGAGGTTTTATACTTGTGGTATGGGGATTCTACCATCTTCCTTTATTTACAGAAAACTAGGGGGGGTCATTCAGAACTTTGAGAAAGGATACCATTAATATGAAACATGAGCATTCTGTATTTAAAATAGTTTTTATTAAGTTATTTACATTTAAAAACAAACAAACATACAAAACAAAAAAAAGAACATTATGACATTAACAAGTACAATATAAACATTTACAAAACATAAAAAACGCATACAGCTATAGAGCTGTTAATTTCTATAATTTGTTCTACGGCGAGTATATGTTAGCGATATATTTTTATGTATTTTCCAACTTTTATCTTGTCTTTTATGTGATAAATTTTATAAATCAATCGTGTTAATAGTAATATTAACAATAGTATTAATAATAGTACAACGATAGTGATATTGATGATAGTATTGATAATAATAATAATAGTTCATAAGAAATAAGGCACTTTCAAATTTGTAAAATCATAGTATACATATATATTATTATAATATAACTATTTTCTCTATTAATTCCTTATTCTAATTTCTATGTGTCTTATTTAACTTATATTTACATTTATTACATTGATGATATTTGTTTTCGTTTTTCGTACCAATTGTAAAATAAATTCCAAATTTCATAATAGTCGGAGTCTTCCTTTCCTTTCAATTCCATAGTTAACTTATCCGCTTCGGCACAATCCAAAATTTTTCTAATTACACTGCTTTCCTCGGGAATATCATTTAATTTCCAATTTTGTGCTATCGTTATTCTTGCCGCTGTTAGTATATGTAAAATGATATAGTAGTGTTTTTTTTCCATTTTTTGGTTGATGATTCCCAATAAGAAGATTTCCGGTTTAATATCTAAGTCTTGTTGTGTGATTTCTATTAACCAGTTTTTGATTTTATTCCAGAAGAGTTTGATTTTTGGACAGGTCCACCACATATGATAATAGGATCCAGTTTTACACTGACATCTCCAACAATTTGGTGGTAGATTTTTATACATTCTTGCCAATCTCGCTGGAGGGAGGTGCCATCTATAGAATAGTTTATAATAATTTTCTTTGTATGAGACTGATTTTGTGATTTTGTAGTTCTGATTCCATATTTTTTCCCATTGATTAATTGGTATTTCATGTCCAAAATTTTTCATCCAGCTTATCATATTTCCCTTTATTATATCTTTCTGTGTTTTGTTTTTTAGAAGAAATTTATATATTTTAGTTATTGCTTTTTGTTCCTGGTCTACTAAGATTTTATCTAATTCTGATTTAGAATCCATGCCACCCTACATGTAAGTCATAACCTTCTAATACCAGTAAGCGTCTATTTTTGATTTGTATCCAGTCCTTTATCCATGTTAAAGCAGATGCTTGATAATATAATTCAAAGTCTGGCAGTCCGAACCCTCCCTGATTTCTATTTTGTTGTAAATATTTTAATTTGATTCTTGGTTTTTTCCCGGCCCATATAAATTTGGTTAGTATTTTATTTAATTTTTCAAAATATTTTTTCTCTAATTTGATTGGTATAGTCTGAAATAAGTATAAAATTTGAGGTAGTATTGACATTTTAATCGCTGCAATTCTGCCTATTAGAGATATTTGTAATTTGTTCCAGTTATCTAGTTTCTTTTCAATTTGTTTTAAAATTCCCATATAGTTTTCTTCTTTTATTGTTGTGCATTTCGCTGACAGGTTGATTCCTAAATATTTTATTTTCTTTACAATTTGTATTTCTAATTTCCTTTCTAATTCCTTATTTTGTGTATCTGTCAGATTTTTGGTTATTATTTTAGTTTTTTGTTTGTTAATTTTTAGACCTGCTACTTTCCCAAATTCATTAATTTCTTTTAGTAAAATTGATCCTACCTCTAGAGGTTCTTCTATATTGAAAACCATGTCGTCTGCGAATGCCTGCAATTTATATTCCTGTTCTTTTATCTTGAGTCCTTTTATTTCTTTGTTTTCCCTTACCTTTTGTAATAATGATTCCAATGATAATATAAATAATAAAGGGGAGAGAGGACAGCCTTGTCGAACTCCCTTTTCTATATTAAAATTTTTTGTAGTTTCTCCATTGATGAGGATTTTTGCAGTTTGTTTTGAATATATTGCTTTAATTGTTCTTATGTAGTTTTCTCCAAAATTCATTTTATCCAATTGATTTGTTATGAAGTCCCAGTTTAAATTATCAAATGCCTTTTGGGCATCTAGGAATATGAGTGCCATGGATTCCCCTGGATGAGTCTCATAATATTCTAAAATGTTTATAATTGTTCTGATATTGTTTTTGATATGTCTATTTGGTAAAAAACCATTTTGATCTGAGTGTATAATTTTAGTAAGCGTTTTTTTAAGTCTTTCCGCCATTATGGAGGCAAAGATTTTATAATCTGAGTTCAACAGCGAGATTGGCCTGTAACTCTGGATCTTATGTTTCGTATTGGTGTCTTTGGGGATGATTGTTATTAGTGCCTCTGTCCATGAGTCTGGAATTGCTCCTTTTTTTAGTACTTCATTGTATGTAATTAATTGTATACTTTTTAAAATCGTTTGTAATTCTTTATAATACTCTGCTGGAATACCATCCGGTCCTGGGGTTTTGTTATTTTCTTGGTTCTTTATTGCTTTTTCTAATTCAATCAGTGTTATTTCTTCGTCCATCTTATTTTTAATATCCTCTGGTAATTGCGCTATACTAGAATTTTTTAAATAGTTTTGTATATTTTGGATTTGTATAGTATCTTTGCTGTATAGTTCTCTATAATATTCTCGTGCTATTTCTTTTTTTTCTTCTATTGCCAACTGCATTTTACCTAGCGAATCCTCTAGTTGTTGTATTGTTTTTTTTTCCTTTTCTTTTCTTAATTTATAAGCCAGCCATCTACCTGGTTTGTTAGCATGTTCAAAATGGTTCTGTTTGGCTGACTTAATTTTTAATGCGATTTCTTCTTGTGTTATCAGGTTTATTTTGTGTTTAATTAATTCCTTTTCTTCTTTTATTTCCTTATCTTGTGGTGTCTCTTGTAATTTGTGTTCTAATTCCCCTATCCTGTTTTGTAAATCCTTAATCTGTTTATTTTTATTTTTATTTTTTTTAATAGAGTAAGCAATAGATAGTCCTCTTACATATGCTTTCATAGTGTCCCAAATGTTTTGTATAGATGTATCTTCGTTCCAATTCTCCTGTAGAAAGAAAGTTAGTTCTTTCTCCATATATTGTTTAAATTCTTTTTCTTTTATTATTTTCTGGTTCATCATCCATCTCCTTCTTGTCTTATTTATTCCTCTCATTGTAATTACTATGGGATTGTGGTCCGCCCACGTATTTGGTTCTATTTCTACACTCTCTATTTTAATAATTGGTTCTATATTTGACCAGGCCATATCAAGTCTGGACCAGGATTGATGTGGGTTTGAAAAGTATGTATATTGGTTTTGTTTCTGGTGTCTTTCTCTCCATATATCTTTTATTTTAAATTCATTCACAATTTCAAAGAAATTTTTGGGTAAAATTTTTCTTTCAGAATTTTTTTTTGATCCCGATTTATAATCTTCTTTGGCATCTACTACTGCATTGAAGTCACCAATTATACAGATGTTTTCTCTCTCTAATTTTATAATTTGTTGATATAATTTAGTATAGAATTCTTTTTGTCCATTATTAGGAGCGTATATGGCTATTAATAATATTTTAGTTTTATCAATTGTGATTTCTACCATAAGTATTCTTCCTTCTGTGTCTCTATATATTTGTTTGGGGCTTAACCAGTTTTTGATATATAGTGCTATTCCTTTTTTCCTTGAGTCAGCTAAGGATGTGAAAAGATTACCTATCTTGGGCTGGTGTAATAACTTATACTCTTCTTTTTTAATGTGAACTTCTTGTAAACATGTGATATCTGAACCTTGTTTCTGTAGTCTATTGAGTATTTGTCTTCTTTTTATTGGTGAATTGATTCCATTTATGTTAACTGAAAATATTTTAATTTGATTTTGCATTTTATTTTTTACTTGTTGCTCTTGTTTGTCTCACAGTTCTTATTTCTTTTGTTTTCATTCTCTTATCTCCCTCTCTCTCTTGTCTTTTCATTCTCTCCATTTCTTCCAACATTTCTTTTTCTTCCTGACTTTGTCCCTCACCCTCTACACTGCTCTCTCCTTCTTTTTCTAAATATGTTTCAATAAATTGGTCTGCCTCTTCCATTGTTTCTATCTTTATTTTTTTCCCTTTCCAAGTCACCAGGATTCCTTCCGGAATCAACCATCTAAAAGGAATTTCTTGTCTTATTAGTTTTGCAGTGCAGTATTGTAGGTCCCTTCTCTTTTCTCTTATTCGTTTGGGAATTTGTTTTAATACATTAATTTCTCTTTCCTTATGTAGTATTTGTTCTGTTCTCGTAGTTTTATAGATTTCATCTCTTATTGCTTTTTTTGTGAATCGTACATGTACCTCCCTGGGTAACTTGTGTCTTTTGGCAAAGTTTGTTTGTACTCTGTAAATTTCATCTATATGTCTATTTATTTCTTCTTTTTCTACCTGTAGAGCTTCTGCTAGTATTTCTGCTACCTGATCACGCAACTCCTCCTCTTTCACCTCTGGTATATTTTGGAACCTAAGGTAGAATGCTGATTTCTCCATTTCGAGAAGGGCAATGGCCCCTTCCAATTCTTTGTTTTTGGTTTTTAGTGATTCTTCCGTTTCCTCTATTTTTTTATCAGTTATGTCGGTTTTTTCCTCTAAATATTTTATTTGTTGTTCATGTTTTGCTACTACTCCCTGAATTACCTCCATTCTATTATCTAATTTTTTGATGTTTCCCTTAACTTCTTCAAAATTTTCATTAGTCTGCTCCTGATTATTAAATATTGTTTGTTGCATTTTTACCATTGTTTCTTGCTGTGTCATCATGAATTCTTGTATTCTGTCTAGTGTGGCCTGCATGGTATGTAGTGATGGTGTTTGTCCTTGTTTTTCAGTAGTTGCCATTTCTGTGATCAGTTTTTGCCCTGTCGCTGAAGGTGTTACTGGGATTGGTTTCTTAATTGGTTTGGTTACAGTAGTTGTTGTTGACATGATCACTCTGCTGAAAAAGTTATTCCACACTTTCATATATTTTTCCCTCTTCTTATCATTATACTTTCTCTATAATCGGTATACTTAGAGTAAGAAGTAGAGGGTAAAAAATTAAACTAGCTATTAAAGAGTGAGAAAGGGGGGTATGAAATGGAGTAAAGGATTCTAGAGTTTAAGAAAATCCAAGGGAGGTCAGAAATTCATTAAGGTACAATAAAGGAAAGTATTGGAGAATATTATTCGTATTTTGAGATAGGGAGATAAGAAAGAAGGATTAATTGTTAATCATTTGAACGTCAATTTTCTGTTTTTGAAAAAAAAAACTGTCAAGAGCTTATTATTATTGTTATTGTTATTATATTCCCTCCCCTTCTTTTTTTTTTAACTTATCTTATCAAAAATATTTACTAACAATTTCTATCTTTGTAAGTTCACAATCTAAACAGTCTAAATAGTTTAGTATTCAGTAATCATAGGAAAAGAAAAAAGAAGAGAAGAGAGAAAAAAAATATCTATATAAATATATAAGTTCACTTAATTCAGTATCATAATATAAATTGTTATTAATATCTTTAAGAATCTTATTTCTTACTTTCCGTAAAAAAGAAAACTAATATATAATAATAACAGTGATAGTTAATTATTTAGGTATCCACGTATTACTATTTTTAACTTTAATAATTTTGATAACTATATGTTAAAGTTTAAATATCAGTATATTACTAAATCAATATTACTAAATCAATATATAAATTAAAGTTTTCAATTTCAAGTTGATCTGGTATCGTATATTATATCTTACAAGTGTCTTTTTGGGAAGGAGTCTTCAATCTTCTATTTCTGTTTTACAATCTATACAAGATGTCTGCGTTCAGGAAGATTGCTTTGTCACTGTTCTTTCTCCCTTTCCCCCCCCCTCCTCCTTTTATTTCATAGTATTTCTAATGTGATCTTCTCGTAAGTTCCTTTTTCCACTCTCAACTGTTTTTCCCGTGGTCCCGTAGATCTGTAGCTCTTTTGGATCGTATCCCTTTAAAGCAGTCTGTTAATTTTGTTTTATTCGTCTCGCCTTTCGCTCCTTTCCGCTAAGGCGCCGCTAAGTTCTTTTTTTTGGAGGCTCAATTGTCCTTCGAGGGTGCCGATCGTTCTCTTCTATTTTAGAATGTTCTCCGAAAATCAAAAATTGTAATCCAATTTGATCCAATGTTTCCAATGATTCACCAATATTTTGCCGTTCCTCTATCTCTCTCCTTCCTTGCTGTATGCTCAGGCGGCCATGCCTCTGGACCAGCGTGATTTGCTGGTTTCTTCTTCGCTCAAATTTGGGGCTTCCATCTGCTTCGGCGGGGGTTTGCACCTCCTCCCGTCTCGCCCGATGTTCCCCTTCCTCGCGCTAACCCCTTCGAGGCTCCACGCTGCGAATTTTCGGCAGTCTGAGCGAAGAAAGTCGAGCTAAGTTGCAGCGGTTTGCCTCTCAGCTTTGCTCCGCCATGGCCCTGCCCCCGGAAGTCCTGAAACATGAGCATTCTGACTTCAACCCTTCAAGACCGCTATTTTGAATTAATCTCAGAAATGAACAAAAGCCAGTCCAAGGGAGAAAGCATGAGTGTTCATAGACAATTTTAAAAATGTTATCCCACCTTTACTATATTTACAAACAACTCAAGATGGTAAACATCTAATACTTTTTCCTCTTCTCCACAATGACAACCCTGTCAAGTGAGTTGGGCTGAATGAGAATGACTGACCCAAAGTCACCCAACCAGCTTTCAATTTGATCCAGTCTTTGCTAATCTTGCCATCCAGTTTGGATCATTTGTAAAGTGTTCATGTATGCACATACGTGCACATACACACCTAACCCTGTAAGACAGATAAAGCAAATGCTTGAATCATATCTGAATTCTACAAAGTGACTCGCCCTTGGATAAGACCACCATGTTAACAGACAATCCTTCAGAACCCCTGAAAAATTAATTACCTCTATCCCTTCTTGGCATCTTGGCCCTCAAGGGTGTATCCATTAGCCTGAGGCCACTAGAGCAAAATTATGTGAATAACCATACAGTTTAGGAGGGAAAATTCTAAACACCAGCAGTAAATAATTTGACTATCTCCTTGGCTATTCAATAATGGCAGACCTAGGATTCCCACCACATGAGATGTAATGGCCAAAAACAATTTCCATCACTCAATCCTTTTGTTCAAAGGGGCCTTCCTTACAGTAATATATCTGATTGCTTCCTTCTAAGCATGGTTTGCTAAACATATCATAGTGGGGAGAGAGAGGGGGGGAGGGAGGGAGGGAGGGAGGGAGGGAGGGAGGGAGGGAGGGAGGGAGAGAGAAGGAGTGTCCTGTTGTGTTGAAAACCACCTTCAACTAAAATATAATACTCACTGATGTGATGGGACCTCCCCATTACAAGACCTATAGGAAGCTCTTATAAACAGAAGAACATTCTGACATCCCCTAAATTCCACTGAAGATGTTACCTAGCCTGATAATGAAATGTTGAGACACCAACCCAGAAGCTCAGAGAAAGAACCTCCACTCTCAGAATATTCACTCCTTTAAATTTCATTCCATTATATCCATATCAAGAATGTAAAAGGTGAGTGCTTTTTTATTACAATTTCTTCTTTTTCAGGTTTGATTAATTTTAGCTGAGAAAGACCCTGGTGCTTAAAAGGCATGTTACTTTTGGTTGTTTGTCTTAGCAGACGAACAACTTTTGTGCTCTAGTTCTCATAGGAATATTGATGTAAACAAATGAACATCTTTGCCACATTTTCTGATTAATGTCAACCATCAGGTGTTGTGAATAAAATCTCATTAGTGTTTTGATTTCTTTCAAAGTCTAATTCATTACCATGCAAATAGAATAGGAATCCTGTTTCTAGTCTGGCTAATTGCCACCAAATATAAAATAGTAAGAATCAAAAAATTTTGTTCTACACATAGTCCATGCAGATTTATCAAAGTGATTTTAATGCAATTGAAAAAGTATTTCTTAGATTTTAGAGAAAATATCAGCTATAATAAACGTGGACTTATTAATTTTTACTTCATGTTTTATTTTTTCTATAATTGCATTAAGTTTTCTAATTCCCTATTTTTCTGTGCCAAGTATTGACCCAACATTTAATGTTTGAGCTGCACTCAAATGTAAGCAAAAATATTCTAGCAGCAATATGAGGAACACATTATTCAAGAGAATTATCTGAGATTCATAGGCATCCATGCAGGCGCAAAGGAGGCAAATGTTAAAATCAGTATTGCCCATTGGGATGCCCATTGGGATGTCACATGCCTGGTGCTGGTGCTTTCATTGCACCATCATGACATTAATTTCATAATTTTGGTGAAATCACCTGATTCTGCTGACATGTTACAGGGCCTATAGTGCATATTTGCTCATTCGTAATAATTACATTATTTCAAAAAGAACAACATACAAAGCAAAAATGGTCCAGCACTGATGTTATATATATCAAACATCAGTGCTGGACCATTTTTGCTTTGTATGTTGTTATATATACATACATATGTATATATACATACATATATGTATGTGTGTGTGTGTGTGTGTGTGTGTGTGTGTGTGTGTGTGTGTGTGTATAAAATATTCAAAGAGAAAGAAAGGAAAGGAATATTCAAAGAGAAAGAAATATTCAAAGAAATATTCAAAGAGAAAGAAAGGAAAGGAAAGATGAAGGGAAAGAAGTAGAAGTGGGAGAGTGGGAGAGTGGGAGAGAGAGAGTGTGTGTGTGAGAGAGAGAGATGGAGAGAGAGAGAAAGGTAGCATGCATAGATTTTATGATTATTAGAATTTCAGCTCCAAATGCATAAACTATATTTGATTTTTTTTTACATTATCAACACCACTGGGAGGCCTTCAGTAATAATCTCTCCAGCTAGCAGAACTTGTTTTTCTTCTGCTATCATCGACCAGCGCAGCTGTCATCCATAATCTTTCTGATAATATGAGCTGCTGTAATACCCCAGGACTCGATTGTTTTGTGCAAAGTTTGTTGAAATCTGGCCAGAAGAACCAGTCAACAGATCTGGATTCTCAAGTGAAATTGCAGCTTTAATTAACTTAAGACTGAAGCATTTTCACTGGCATTTTCCTATTTAGATAAGGTTGTAAGAATGTTATTTGGTGGGGGCAAAATTAGAATCACCATTCAGACAAATAATCAATCAAACAAATACAACTGCTGTCCCCAACTATATTCATACAATTCCCCAAACCGAATTGTCAGTGCCTGCTTCTCATCATGAAGAGTTCACCCCAGGGATCCTTTTTCCCAAGCCATTTTCCAGAATTATATTTGCATTTTTAAAAAAAGTTTCTGGGATAAGAAATGTTGAACTGAAATGCTAAGCAGGGTATCCAGAGGTGGGTTCCTCATGGTTCGGACTGGTTCACCCGAACCGGTAGTGACCCGCTGATGACGCCTTTTTTTCAATTTTTTCCCCGAATTTTTTTTCTTCTGCGCATGTGCAGAAGCCGAGTTTCCGGCACTGCGCATGCATCGCCATTTTGTTTTTTGCTTTTTTAATTTTTGGGGGGGTCTTTTGCATTGCGCATGCGCGCATGCGTGCAAAATGCGCATGCGGCCACGAGGCGCAGCCATGAGGCACGGCCACAAGGTGCAGGAGGAAGCAAACCAGCATCGAGGTAAGTTGGAATCCACCCCTGAGGGTATCATAAAATAAAAGAATACATAAGCAAATAAATGAAGGGAAGCAGAATGGGCTGAGGAAAACAGTTGTATATAAGAGAAAAATATTTCCAATAACAGGGGTCATCAAACTTGGCAACTTTAAGATTTGAGGATTTCAACTCCCAGAATTGTGGGAGTTGAAGTCCACAAGTCTTAAAGTTGCCAAGTTTGAAGACCTCTGTCCAATAAGAACAAAGTTCTAGTCATCTCTGAATAAATTTCCAGACAGGATCATAAGATTAACCACTTTTATTTGGAAAGAAGTCTAATGGAGCTAAGTAGGACATTCCAATACATTCATAGGACTGGGTTATTAAACATTTAAATTAATATCTTATGTTTGGTCTAAAAAAAGTCTTTTCTGTTAGGGACAGCATTATATTACAAATTCAGCCAATTTGCAACGAAACCTGCAACTTTCAGTGTTATTGCGGTGTGCTTTATCTACTAAACATTTTTTTTAATTCCCGTCATTGATTTAATTTGAAAAATCAGTCAATTAATTTTACCAAATTTGGGCACTCAAATGAAATTGTCAGATTTGATTGATTCAATTCAGTTTTATGACTAAATTCAGAATAATCTGTACTATATACAGATTATTCTGAATTTAGTTATAAAACTGAATCTGTACTATATACAGATTATTATACAAATATACTAGGTGGTTTATTCTTGTGTAGCACAGCAGGATTCTAGTCATTCAAATCATTTCAGAGTCATCCAAATCTGTTTGACAGGTCAACTTTCCAATTGGATTCAGAAAGATGATTTGATTCAATGTTTTGATTGACTGGCTATTAAATCTCTGAATTGAATTTTGGTGCAATCCTAATATCTATCATCCATTTTATGTGGCATACAGCTCATCATGAATTCAAGTAATCCATTCAGATGGTCAGTATTTCTGTCTTTCAGATTTGAGTCTGTCATGTATTGTCACTGAATCTTCATAAAAGTTCACAGTTTCTCCCTTTTAGGTGGAATGATGGATTAATTTGGGACCATGTGTTACATTCAGTTTTGCTATTTTTAACTTGAGTCATGAACATCTTGTGACAATTTCTAACTAAGTGAGGAAGATGATACACAATATAAATCTAGTTCAGATCTTCATATCTGAATACAAAACTCTTCATCTTTCCTAATTGTCTGAGATATGCCTTATCCAGAACAATAGATAATAGGTAATAAATAAACACATGTATGCCTTGTTTGTTCCTTCTAAATGTATTTTAAATTGTTTTAAAGTATATTGTTTAGCTGTTCTTTAAAATGTTGTATGCCGCCCTGAGTCCCCAGAGAGTAGGGCGGCATATAAGAGCACTAAATAAAATAAATAAAATAAAATAAATAAATATCAAATATTATATCTACAATAAATCAGATAATTTTTACAAGACAAATGCACCAGTAGATAGATTAATCTGGCCACCTCAGGCAGGCTGGTTGTTATGAAAAGATTTGGTTCTTATGGCATTTAATTTATTGGTATTAAAAAGGATACTGAGATTTTCTGCTCTACAAGCTAAAATAATTTGAACTCAGGCAGCAAACTGTCTTGACCTGATACCCTATCTAACCCATAATGGTATAATAATAAGATTTTTTTTGTTGAGACCATAAAGTGACAGTAGATTTTTATAACTGAACAACTGAACAAAACCTTTTCAGATACACTATTTAGTTTCTTAAGCAAATCAAAGCAATTGTCATGCTTCTAGGTGAACAGATTTACCAATTATTCCAAAACAACCTTCTTTCTTTTTCAAAAAAGGTCATGTTTCAACTTAGAAGAGAAACCCAAATCTTTCAACTTTCTTGTGGAAGGTGGGGGAATTTGTCATGCATTCTTTTAGTTTGCATAAGCAATGAATCATTTGATTTGAGCAATTCCGTATCCTGAGGGATTTCTTTTTAAAACCATTTTCCTAGCCACCTTCATAGAAAATCTACAGAGAGGTGAACTGGAAAAATAAACTATAAACTAGGGCGCCAAGAGAGAGATTAACTATAAGTAGGAAACATGAAAGTAACATTAAAAAAATAGTATTTTTATGATGGGGAGAAGATGGCACAAACACCTCCAGGCTATCAGCATTCTTACAGCCAACTCCCTAGGTTGAAGATAAATTTGAGATCAAACTTAGGGAGGGAAAAGAAACAGGGACACTAGTATAAATTAATAATGAGAAAATGCTGCAGATACTTAAAATATATAATATCAAAAGTTTTCTTCAATAGCATACAATTATTATTATTATTTCCGTATGAAAAAGGTTCAGCAACATCTTACAGCTGTGGCTAGGGGAGCCTTTGCACAGGTTCGCCTGGTGCACCAATTGCGACCATACTTAGAGAAGGAGGCTCTACTCACAGTCACTCATGCCCTTGTCACCTCTAGACTGGATTACTGTAACACGGTCTACATGGGGCTACCCTTGAAGAGTATCCGGAGACTCCAATTGGTGCAAAATGCGGCTGCACGTGCTGTGGTGGGTGTTTCATGATACACCCACGTAACACAGATACTCCGCCAGCTGCATTGGCTGCCCATCGGTCTCCAGGTGCAATTCAAGGTGTTAATCATCATCTTTAAAGCCCTACATGACTTAGGACCAGGTTACCTCCGGGACTGCATCCTCCCACACACTTCCCTTCGACCGGTGAGGTCCCACAGAGTGGGCCTCCTCCAGGTCCCATCAGCCAAACAATGCTGACTGGCGGGGCCTAGGGGGAGGGCCTTCTCTGTAGGGGCCCCTGTTCTCTGGAACCAACTCCCCCCAGAGATCCGGATTATCCCCACCTTGCTGGCCTTCTGAAAAGCCATTAAGACATGGCTCTTCCTGCAGGCGGGGTAATTTTGAGACAACATTACATCAGATGTCTCCCCCATGTATGTTTGTGTGTTATAGGGGTTTTAAATTGTTTTTAAATTGCTTTTTAATGATTTGATTGGTTGTTTTATTAAAATGTTGTATGCCGCCCTGAGTCCTCAGGGAGTAGGGCAGCATAGAAGAACCTCCAAATAAAATAAATAAATAAAATAGTCATTTCCCCATGCTATACAACTTTGTGTTTGCTTTCATTTTTAGACTCTTCCTTCAAGTGTCTCCATTATTTCACATGTGGCTGGTGTTGATTCAAAGGATGCCTTCTTAGTGGATAGTGATAGACCTACAGAGTATTGCCTTTCCTGCCACTATTATTCATTAAATAAAAATGACAAACAATATTTACCAGGACTTTTAGGCATGATATTTTAATCCATGATTATTTTAAGTAGCAACTTTTATTTGTTCACCCTCATTTATTAGGCTTTTTTAAAAAAATTATGTGCACCATTCTTTCCAAAAATAATGAGACATAAATATATGTCTAAAACAAATGAAGAAGTGTACTATCACAATAATAACAGTGTGCATATTGTACAAAAACTCCTTAAAATAGGAGTCTTCCTTAAAATAGTCTTAAAATAGGAGTATTCATAATTCCTAGTTATTCTTGTGAATAATTGGGAATATGAGGCTTGCAACAAGTTTGGAAAAATTGGTTCATGCACAGCCAGCTTCAAGTCATGAAATGTAATAGAATAGCAAAATCATAGAAATGCAGAATTTTATACAAAGCTTCTGTGTAGTTTAGGTAAAAGTAAAGGTTTCCCTGTAATGTTGTGACCAACTCAAGAGGGCCGTGTTCATCTCTGTTTCTTAACTGAGGGAGCCAGTGTTGTCTAAAGACACATATGTGGTCATATGGCAAACCTGACTATATACCAAGGTGCACAGTGTGCTGTTACCTTCCCAGCAAAGTAGTACCTATTTATTTACTTGCAATTGCATGCTTTCAAACTGCTAAATGGGCAGGACCTGGGGCAAGTAATAGGAACTCACCCCGCATGCAGTATTTGGGGTCTCGAATTGTCAACCTTCTGGTCAACAAGTCCAGTATCTTAACTGCTGGGCCACTGTACCCCCGTTCTGTGTAATTTAGAGATATCAAAATACTGTCCCTAATGAGGACTCTTAGAATACATTAATGCAATTTCCACTACTCTGCATGTATTATGTTTAAGTTCTGCAAGTAGTAAGAACTGTCTTTTCTGTTGAAGAAGTGGAAATTCTGCATTAGCCATTGTCCTTAAAAATCAAAACTGTTTAAAATGGCTCAATGTGAGTAGCCATTGTTGTTACATTATGACAATAAAATTAAGGATGAAAATGGTCCATAATTTTGATTGACTTCGCTATTGTAGATGTCATTGTAAAGGTCAATTGTCAAGGTTCTAAGTAATAAATCCACAGCAAGCAAGACTCCGAGGCATGTTGATTCCTCAAAGAATACTTTTATTTGGAATTATCATATTGGCACATATCTGGTGAAAACCGACTCTGAGGTCGCCCGCAGTTTTCACCTAATTAAAAGTAAAAGTTTTCCCACTTTCTCAAAAAAATCAGACACATGGTCCAATCACAGAACGGGCTGGCAGCCCGCCTTCTTCCGACCAAGTGTGAGAATGTCCTTGGTTCCCAAGAGAAAGTATGTTGTTTTGGCTATATGTTCCCCTCTATCTCAATTTCCCTCTCTCTACCCCTCAGCTCCAGTGTGGCAACACTGAAGCAGTCAAAATGGCTTCAGTCAGGTCAGCTTCAGGGTTGACAAATGACCTCACTACCTCATGAATGTTTGCGTTGAACGACTGTCAACGACTACTTCAGCTTCAACTACAACAATACACAAGCACACAACATATACAAACTCAAAGTGAACTGCTCCAAACTTGACTGTAGAAAATACGACTTTAGCAACAGTGTGGTTAATGCCTGGAACTCACTGCCTGACTCTGTGGTTTTGTCACCAAACCCCCAAAACTTTACCCTTAAACTGTTCACTGTTGACCTCACCCGATTCCTAAGAGGTCAGTAAGGGGTGTGCATAAGCGCACCAGCGTGCCTACCGTCCCTGTCCTAATGTTCCCTCTTATCAGTACCCATCTTATATATATAAACAATGTTATATCTATGTATATTACCAATACGTACTTGACAAAATAAATAAATAAATAAAAATAATATAATGATAATGATGATGTTATCCATTCAGACATGTGGTGATTCTATAGGCCAGGTCTTTCCACATCTTCTGATCTTGCACTATTTCTTTGAGTTGTTCTATGCTCTGGCTGATGTCAGCTTTGATGATGTCCAGACACTGTATTCTTGGGTGGCCTGGTTTCCTTTTATCACTAATTCTTCCAAACATAATTGCCTTCTCCAGTGAATTCCCTCACATGACATGGCCAAAATAAGTGAGACACAGTTTTGTTATTTTGCCTTGCAGTGACATATCCGGTGTTATGCACGCCAGTCTCATGAATATATAAGGTCTAAAACCAACCAGTGATAAAGTAATCTTGTTAGTCTCATGCACAAATTCTATGTCACCACTTTGTTTTTAATTCCTTACATACTGAGAATGAAAGTTTGAAAACTTTTATAATGAGAATTTCTGATCCTAGAAAGATTTGTAAGCATATAGACCATGTTGTTCTTGGAAATTTTATTGAAATTCCCCCAGTAATATGAAACTATTTTAAGAACTTATATTGACAAAGATATTGGAATGGTACTTCTATGCATGACCACCCAATCATTTACTTTAGTGCTCACATGTTCAAAAGAAAACTTTAATAAGAGCAAATTGTAAATGTGAACTGTTTCATATCGTATCAACCTTGTGAACTCTCAAGTTTCCTCTTTCTGCTATGTATTCAAAATGGGCAATGATTTATATTTATATTTATATTTATTTATATTATTTGTATTTGTATTTGTATTTTATTTGTGTGTGTGTATGTATTTTTATGCATATATATATATATATAGCATGTGTATAGGTGTGTTATGTATCTGCATGGGTAGATATATACTTTCTTTTGAGAGCAGGCAACAGAATTTAATTTTTAATGTGGACCAGTGTGCTCACAGTAAAAAAATTACAATAAAGGTTATCTTGCCTTGCCTTGCCTTGCCTTGCCACATTCTAAAATGCAATGAAAAGAGCAACTTTCTGTTTATGACTTGTTTTGGAGTTTTTCTTTTTTGTGGCTTTCCTGATAACAAAATCTAGCAATTTGAGGGCCAATGCTGCAGATAGGAAAGAGAAAGCAAACATATTCATATGTAAGGAAGAGGTCAGGGTAAAACAACCGTAAGGTAAAAGTAAAACTGAACTTATGCTCTGTGGATGGTGACAAATATTTCTCATGGGACCCATTGTGCAGTATTTATAAGTAAAAATCTAAAAAATTCAAACAAGCAGATCTCTTGAAAGTTTTTCCACAACCATTTTAGCTATATATTGGCAATTACACTCAAAGAGAACCCATAAAGAGGTTATTCTATGGAAATTGTGGGGGTTGCATTTCTTCATAATCATGATTAAATAACAGGACTGTTCCCAAGCTTAGTTTAATATGAATGCTGGATTCAATAATATATTAGACAAAATACTGCTTTTGTTTGATGTAACCTATGTTACCGCCATTAAAAACAGGAACTGAGATGGCATGTAGACCAGTGGTTCCCAACCTGGGGGTCGGGACCCCTTTGGGGATCGAACGACCATTTCCCAGGGGTCGCCCTGACATCCTCAGCTCCCCTCCCCCCCCCACTGCCACAAGCCTGGCCATATCGACTCAACTCGCCCGAGCCCTCTGATTGGTCGGGACAGGTGCCATTTGGTGAGAGGCATTTGTGACGCCTGGCGGCCGAGCTTTAACGGCATCAGCTAAGGGGACAGCTTTGCTTTGAATTCTGGGAGTTGAAGTCCAGGCACCTTAAAAGTTGCTGAGATTGAGAAATATTGCTGTACACTTGTTGGTTATCAAGTCTAAATACAGAAGTAGACTTGTTGTGGAAGATGATATTCCTTGTGCTCTTGCAAAGACTGGCCCGAGAATTTCTGATCTGGCATAATTACATATTGTTTTTGTGATTAATCGCTATGCTTTAATTATGTTCAATTTGTAACAATGAAAATACATCCTGCATATTAGATATTTACATTACGATTCATAACAGTAGCAAAATTACAGTTATGAAGTAGCAACGAAAATAATTTTATGGTTGGGGGTCACCACAACATGACAAACTATATTAAGGGGTCGCAGCATTAGAAAGGTTGGGAACCACTGATGTAGACGATAGGTAGCCCTAAACTCTCCAATAATTTGGCAGGACCTGTAACCATCATGCTATTATGCAGAGCACATACACACAAAGAGTAAGAAATAGTGGGCCAAAGAAATAAAAGGCATGAAAAAATGTGCTTAAATGAGTAGTTACCAGCACTTTTTGCTATATTCCTTATACCTTTCTATCTTTGCAAAACATCCTTACTTCCACCAGCTCTATATACTGATTTATACATAGATTTTTTAAAAAAGATTTTTAAAAAAACCTTCTCATCTCTCTCTCTTTGAAGATCTAATCAACTCCAATCAAGCACAACTTTCTTGGTCTTTCAACCCATCCACTCTCCCTAACATATTTTGCAATTTGACTCTCATTTATTCTTTCTATATGACCTTCCACACTTCAGTGACCTGAAATTATCAGCATATACCAGAGCTCATAAACTTTCATATCTGGTTTTGCTTTTTGGTAGAACTAATGGCGATAACCTATCCCAGCTGCAACGAAGAAAAAATCAGAGCTAAGGTCATTAGCCACAGAATGCAATTTTATTACTAACGACTTAAGTTCTGTAGAGGTTGTTCAGTCCAAATTCGAGAGCTTTCTTATGAGTGTCCCATTGAGTATTGAATCCTCTGCTGACATCAGACTCTACACTAATGTCCATGAAGACCTGTATATAGTTTTTCTTGTTGAAATAGTGGGTTTTTGGCCTCTTACTTTGGCTTCTTTGACCTTGCAGGACAATGTTATATACTCCTCATAAATATTCACAGTTTTAACATATTGTGGGATCTCTTTTATGTAGCATGGCAAGACAGCCTAACAATCCTTTTCTTAATGCACTTTCACACCAGCTTATAAACTTTTCCTTCTCTCTCTCTCTTTCTTTTTCTCTCTCCCCCTTCCCCTTCTTCCCCCTCCCTTCTCCCTCTCTCTCTCTCTCTCATCAGTCAGTCAGTCTGTCTGACTGTCTGTCTATTTCTTTCTTTCTTTCTTTCTTTCTTTTTTTCTATCATCTATCTCTTCTATCTCTTCTATCTCTTCTATCATCTATCATTCTATCATCTATCTATCTATCAATCATCTATCTATCTATCTATCTATCTATCTATCTATCTATCTATCTATCTATCTATCTATCTATCTATCTATCTATCTATCTTGTCTATCATCTGTCATTCTATCTATCTATCTATCATCTATCTATCAATCATCTATTTATCTATCATCTCTCAATCATCTATCTATCTATCTATCATTCTATCATTCTATCTATCAGCCATCTATCTATCTCTTCTATCATCTATCAACATCAATCATCTATCTATCTATCTATCTATCTATCTATCTATCTATCTATCTATCTATCTATCTATCTATCTATCTATCTATCTATCTATCATCTATCTATCATCTATCTATCTATCTATCTATCATCTATCTATCTATCTATCTATCTATCTATCTATCTATCTATCTATCTATCTATCTATCTATCTATCTATCTATCTATCATCTGTCTATTCCAGCCATTGGTCTTTATGTTGAAGTTCTTTTGCTCCTCTCTTCCCTCTTCCCTATGAGTTGCTATCTGTCTCCCACAGTTCCATTGCTTTTTCTATGTATTTTAACTCTGAGTTTCATTTCTGCTATGGAATGTGAGAATGACCTTGGAAGAGTGGGAAAAAGCTGCTCTCTAGAGAAAGACAAGAGAGGGGAGGGAAACCCACAACTGAATAATGGGCAGAGAAAGAAACTCAGGAAGGATTTGCCGTAATTATTCAGCTGGCAAAAAGAAATGGCAGGAAATTTGTACTTTCAGACTTGCAAGATTTATTAATATATCCTTACAATAAAGTAGAATCAGCTCATTTGGTCATATTTGCTGTCTAGCCTACTTAGGAGGCTGACAGTTCTACCTTCTTTATTCTCTGGACTGACTCCTCCCTTTGAGAACTTTCCTAATTCCTGAGTTCCTTATTGACTTCAGGCAGTCTCATAAGAAGTCCCTCATCACTATCTTAATCTCTACCTATATTTGCCTTAGTATCTCTGAGAATTCTACTTCGTCTGATTAGGACTTCTTCCAATTACATAACTGTGCAATCAGATCTTCAACACCCAATTTAACTTTCTTATTTTTCCTTGCAAACTCTTGACAGATAGCACAAGACACATTTCTCATTGTATGTTGCTCTTATAATGAATAAAATGATGTCATGTTACATTTCTGGACATTTAGAAAAGATTCCACGAGAGCAGTTACAAATGCTGGCTACACTAAACATATTTTGAGGAAGCTACCTTTAAAATGTTCTTCATTAGACATAATTTAGTCTCTAAAATGCCACAGAATTCTTCTTTTCTTTTTTCTTTTTTAGCTTTCCTTTTTTTCATTTCTTCTTTTTTCCTTCTTTTCTCTTTTTTCCCCTTTTTTCTTTTCTTCAGTGGAATTTCTAGGCAAACATAATATCAAGAGAGGAATGGCGTGTGTGTGTGTGTTTGTGTATGTGTTTGTGCATGTGTGTGTGTGTTTAAATCACTAATTACAAGCTCTCTTGGGAAATATTTTCTTTCACTGTACAAGATTATCCAGATGGCTGGAATTGGATCCCACAAAACATGGTTATGACTGGCAGTTAAAAAAAAGCTCAGTAATTCTAAACAAAAGATTTATACTTTGTAGTCATGCTGCACACTGACGGTACAATTCTCAACTGAGCTCATTTGTTGCTGGGTATAGTGAGATTTGAGCTGGCAGTGCCTGAACATAACCAAACTGGCATATTTGGCCCTCTGCCAGGCTGTTTCTCTTTTCTCGTTTCATCTTGTATCAATGTATTTCAACAAAACCCATTGCTCATGCATCTTCCATAAACAAACACATGCAACTGATTTAGGGCAAAAAATTAAGGAATGTCTATAATCCTTGGATATTGCAGTGATGCCACACAGTTCAGAAAACATCTATTTCGTGAGTCTGTCACATCAACATTAATAAATATTTTGCCGATTCCATGACAACAAATAGCTAATGAAATTCTTCCTTCAGCTTGAATCAGCAACACTTCTAATAAACAGTTGATGTAGATAGATATAATCCTAATTACAGAATGTTGACTGGCCACCCCTTTAAGGTGTCTCTTGCAACTACATGGCATATTATTTTGAACTTATAAAATCTCATTCTGATTCACATTTGCTACCCTTACAGAGCAATGGATTATGATTTGCATAAATAGGCTGATCATATGCCTTCGCAGTTTATACTGTATCTTCATTCAATGATTGTATTGCTAAGGCTAAGGTGTCTAATTCATTTCCAGATGAGATGCAGAATTGAGCTCAGACTTTATAATCTAAATCAGAGATGGACAACCAGTAGTGTAGAAGGGTTTCAATAGTCTTCTTCTTTGAAGCCTTCTCTCTTCTACTCACTGTATTGCTTCCAATACAGAAGTTGGGTCAAGACTGACTTTCACCCCAGAAAAGGAAGATCAGAATACAGTATAGATGTAACAGCCAATCATCCAACACTGCTTGGTCTTATTTCACAGACACTCTGCCTTCTTACCCCAGAGAACAAGCATAACATTTATTTGAGTAGGTAGCATAAAATGATCTGAGCCTATATTTATCATCCAAGTCACAAGAAAAAGACATATAAACATATTAATATTAGTGAAATGGTTTCAAATAAAGAGATCAGTTTCTGTCAATGATTTTTTATTTAATTTATATTGCACATATCTAAAATATTTTTAATCCTTTATTTTAATGCATTGGTGTATTAATTTTGATATAATTAAATCAAAAGAGTGTGTATCTCTTGAGTTAGCACTCCTTGGATATTGAACTGTGTACTGCACATTTCTTACAAACCACTCAGAAGAGAACCTATAGGAGAACTAAAGATAAATGATTATTGCAAGCTTATTTGATGACAACAGAGATTACAAGTGCTATTAAAGATTTAGTAGTTGCAGGGAGCAATGATGGAACACCAACACTATTTTTTTCCGGATGCCTTAGGTTATGTGAGCATCACTATTGTTACAATTAGGGTTCTACTATGAATTTATTACTGGGTGCACAAAGATTTCACTTATGCTTCTAAGATTTAGATATGTTATCACCTAATTTCTTTTTCTTTTATACAGTTTCAAATCCTGTATTAAGAAAGAAGTAGGTAGGAATAGGAAAGCACTGCAAAGAAAGAACAAAGAGCATATCAAAACAAATGTCAGTTTAACAAAAATGTTTAGAATACTTTCAATCAAGTATGAAAATGCTGGCAAAACTGTATTTGTCTGAATTCTTTGATTGTAGAGTTAGGAATTACCTGGTCTTATTTTCAAAGTAAAATACTGGAATTTTGCATGGCTTCATTTTTACTTTTTGAACTTTTAGGCACAACTCTTAAAATTTTCAGAATTTTTCCAGTCTTTGTATTTATCTCACTCTTCCATTCTTTTCCAATCCACATGGAATAAACTCTGTTTAGAATATTATTGCTATGATTGTACATATGGCTATATTAAAGTGTGTGTGTGTGTGTGTGTGTGTGTGTGTGTGTGTGTGTGTGTGTGTGTGTGTGTGCTTGATGTGATGGATCTTTATGGTTGCATTTTGTGCATGCACCTTAATAACTAAAACAATAAAACAATAAAAAGTTATGTTGACATACAATCATGTATCTCATTACATCAATATTTGTGCAGTATTTTATGAATTCTTCCAAGTAGCTTCCTTAGAAAATTCCAGAGAAGTCATATTGATTCATATTGGCCGTATTGAGAAGGATGAGACAGAAGGATGAAAAGAGTCCAAATCAGTGTGTGAGTTCTCCATCAAGCTGTACCTTTCCTAAAATCTAGGAGGGTGGGAAAAACAGTGGTTAACTTCTGTAATAGAAAACAATAGGTTGGTTTTAATTTGAAATGGAGGAAAACAAGAGAGGAAAACAAGAGAAATAACTTGGCTAGGTATGCCATTTTAATGAAATCTCTAAGCAATAAAATTAGAAGAGAATCCAAAAATTGAATTAGACATAGCTGAGCATTTAGAGCCTCTCATAGTTATAACTGACTACCCACATGCAGGTATAAGCCTCGGGCTTTGTCATGCAATTTGGTGATAGAGCTGCTGTGAATAAATACTGTGAGGAGACAGCTAAAATAGATGTTGTTCATCACTTCATCGCAGTCTTCCCTCTGCAATCTTATCAAACTTTCATTACTCCAGTCTTTAGCACTATTCCAGGATGACCTTTCCTAATTAACCCAAAGATGGGCAATACTAGTGGGTGTGTCTAAAATAGGTTACGGGGAATAGTCTACACCAGGGGTGTCAAACTCAATTTCATTGAGGGCCACATCAGGGTTGTGTTTTACCTTGGGGGGCCAGGGTGGGTGTGGCCAGGGTGGGCGTGGCCAGATCTACATCACTTGTGTCAAGGGCGCCTGTGGTGGCCCGAGTGCTCTGCCAGCCAAATCAGGCTCCCGAGCTCCGTTTTCAGCTGCGACAGCCTCCTGCAGCCCTCTGCCAGCAAAAATGGAGTTTGGGAGGGCCACACACAATCCTCCCAAGCTCCGTTTTCACTGGCAGAGGCACTGCGGGCCGGTCCTTCACTGTCTCCAGTGCAGTCCCGCGGGCCAGATCTAAGCACCCCATGGGCCAGATCCGGCCCCCAGGCTTTGAGTTTGACACCCCTGGTCTACACAAAAGCTATATGTTATGTTATTGTAATTAAAACTGCATACAATTAATATTAATGTTTGCCAGTCCAGTATTTTATAATTTTTCCCTCTAGCATATGAATTATAAAAAATTGGTAATTATTTTCAGAGCCCTGTATCTGTCAGGGTTCCAAGTAACACCCCCAATGAAAGAAAACTCTGAGGCTTGAGTTTCCTCAAAGTTCCATTTTATTAGAGATGTTATATTGGCACATCTGGGAAACGCCCAACGATCCAACGCCCAAGATGGTTTCCAGGCCTGGCAGTACCACTCTCTCAGTCTTTTTCTGCAGTGAAGGATCAGTTTTCTAGAGTTATCCTAGCCAGGATCATCATGGACAGAAAAAGACAGGAACTGCTTTTTCCACTGGTTGTTCATCATTTAATAGCAAGAGAGTTTATTTGTGTACATCAGGCTCTGTCTTCTGCTTCTCCCAACATATGGACACCAAAAGGGATGCAATGTTTAAGATGGGACCATTTGGGGGAGGCAACCTCTCCCTTTCTCTTCCTCCAGCTCACATATATTAAATTGATAAAGATTGCTTTAAAAATAACATCACGGTACAGATAGAGCTGAAGTGAGATTATAAATTGTCTGTGTGTAACTCCTTGCAAACTTTGGGCAGGTCCTGCATGGGCTGAGGGAATACCCCCAAAAGCATCAGAAACAGTCACACTGAAAGCCCTTCTCAGCAAATCAGCAATAATCTGTGGACAGCGATAATCTGTGGACAGATTATTCCAAAATGGTTAGAGGCAACATGATTTTTTATAAATTTATTTATTATTCAATTTATTTGCCACCCATCTCATTTTGAAATGATTCTGGGCGGCTTGTAGGATAAAAACATTAAAATCTGTTTCATTGGGGCAAATTGAGTGGCCCCTTCACCCAATCTAATGAAGCAATAATCACAATAAAGGTCACTGACTAGTGCCTTCACACAGGTCTAATCCTGGATTGCATCCTTAGTTCTTTAGATGCATATCTATAAAAGAATCACAGCCAAATACAAAATATTCTTTTATACTACTCCCTCCTATTGCAGAAATAATGGTTATAGCAGCCCCAGATGATGACTTTGGTGGAGATAATCTCATCTATCTGTATAGGAGTGGGTTTCTCCCGGTTCAGACCGGATCACCCAAACCGGTAGCAACCCGCTGGTGACATCACTGTCGGTGCTGGTCCTTGCGGACCGCCATCTTTTTTTTGGATTTTTCACCAATTTTTTCCCTTCCGTGGCTTGAAAAATAGCCCTCCCACCCGCCCACGGGTGAATTCTGACCTTTATTTCTTCACCCGAAGCACAGCTGATGAGCTCCTCAGCTGTGTTTCGGGCTCATTCCTGCTTCTGAGCATGCGTGGAAGCCAAATCGCACGGAAGGACGTGCACAAAATGTCACAATGTGAACCGGTGGTGAAGGTAAGTGGAACCCACCCCTGTATCTGTACTCACAGACTATTTGGTCTAACACCAAGCTAGGCTGGAAGACCAAGAAGATTAGAGGAATATTGTTGTGATCTATTTTTGTTTGAGCTTGAGATGTAACACATGGCATGAGTAGATAAGAATTTCTATCGCGTATGAGGATGGAACCACTTAAAACAATAGGTTGCCAACAGGGGTGAAATCCAGCAGGTTCTAACAGGTTCTGGAGAACTGGTAGTGGAAATTTTGAGTAGTTCGGAGAACCGGTAGCGGAAATTTTGAGTAGTTCGGAGAACCGGCAAATACCACCCCACTGGCAGAGTGGGGAGGGAATGGGGATTTTGCAGTATCCTTCCCCTGGAGTGGGGAGGGAATGGGGATTTTGCATATCCTTCCCCTGGAGTGGGGTGAGAATGGAGATTTTTCAGTATCCTTCTCCTGCCACGCCCACCACACCACGCCCACCAAGCCACGTCCACAGAACCAGTAGTAAAAAAATTTGGATTTCACCACTGGTTGCCAAGCTAGAGAGAAGTTCCCTGAAGATGGGCTCCAGCACAAGTCCAAAAGCTCAGAAGACAAAACCTCTGATCCTTGTGACCGATCCAAATTGGATTCTGCAACATTATCCTAGGACACGTATATTCGTCTTCATTCATGAGATTGTCATAAAGGTGAAGTTCCCTTTTATACCTGCTGTTAGCTAATTCCACTGTTTGCTTTTTTCTTATCCTTCCCTAAGTTTAACAAAAAAAATTTGACTGGTACTTTTCAGCCTTGAAGTTAGATTACCATTGCTTGTTGATGTAACTGCTTTGATTTCTCTGCTTTGAATAACTGTAGCTCTCAAGTCTATACAGAGTCCATTACCCTCACAGAGTCGATTACTGGTGTCCTAGCACCAGTTTAGAGGACACGGACAGTGTGATGGGGCATAGAAACAAGTTGGGAATGCTTCTAGCATAATTGCTTCCCCTGTCTGAAGTGGTCTCAGAAATAATACTGGACAGTCTGCTTCCTAATGAGATCTGAATTGGGAGTAGCAAACACTCACTTTTAGGATAAAGGACCTATTAGAATACTCCTACATATTTCTGAATGTCCTTTGGGATTTTCTAATTCTATGTGCAATGACATGCCATCATATAATGATACAATCTCACTTTATTGTTTCTCATACAGCAAATTATGGCATCTAAACATTAGTTTAACATCTGCATTGTCACGTAGAGTTTAATGACATAGAAATAAAATCATGTATTATCAGCATATAGTTGCATCCAATCTGAAGATGAAACCTAATGGTTAAATGTACAATATTTCTTTTATTTATTTATTGTAATCAATTTATTCTTTATTTATTCTAATGAACTTGCACATTCTGGTGCTGAACTACTAGCATAAATCTAAAACAAATGCAAAATCAGGCAAAATAACAATAAAAAAGATGCAATCAAATAGCAATAGTACTTAGTCTAATATACCGCTTCATAGTGCTTTATAGCCCTCTCTCAGCTGTTCAAAGAGTCAGCATATTGCTCCCAACAATCTAGGTCCTTATTTTATCAACCTTGGAAGGATGGAAAGCTGAGTCAACCTTTAGCCATTCAGAATCGAACTTCTGGAGTGAGCAGTAAGTTAGCCTGCAGTACTACGTTCTAACCACTGTGCCACCACAGCTCACAGTCATTCAATACTGAAACCATTACAGATGTATTCGTCCATTCCTAGGTGAGAAATCAGATCTTCAAGGCCTGATAAAAAGCCAGAAAGAACAGAGCTATTCAAAAGGTAGCTGTTGCAACAGAATAGGGCATGAATCTATAGGATGGGCAGATTCAGTTGAAGAGAGGCAATCCCACAGTAATTCAAACTGTGTTTGGAGGACTTTATTGGTAGTAACCAGAACATCTTGAGGGAAAAAACCTAGATGGTATCACTTGGACAGCCAGTATTTAAAGTGCGTAACTGAGTGTGATCTGCACACTAGTTTATATTCCAGTTCACAAATATTCTCATCTATGTAGGTGACACAACTGTGTTGGTCGGGTGTTAGTTTTAAGTACTCCACTCTTTCTTGCCCAGTTCTATCCTTCACAAAGTCTTTTTTCTGAATGTTATGTCTTTTATGCCAATAGCAAGACATTATGCAATATATTTATATTTATTCAAGCTTTGAGTCCAGTTACATTCTGTGAAGGGCATTCAAAAATTACTCTATCAAATTTGATGGTTCCTAAAGAAAATCAGTCTTGTGTCCATCTTGAACATTCAGAATAGTCATGAACTTTCCATGGCCTAACTACAATTTTATTAGAGATGAGTAACAAGAAAAAAAAAAGCAAAGGTCTTTATTATATGTAAATGTAAATGTTTACATATAATATGTAGATAGTAGATCTGTCCAACATTACAAATCATCTGGTTATAATAGTATTGTGTCTCAGTATTAGAAATAAGAGTCTCTATTTTTGACCACATTGATCCCTATAGCAACTAGTGGCCTTTAGATAGATTTATTTAGAATTGCTACTCTTTTGTGTACCTCCTGAACTATCATTACATTTTTATCATTCCATTTCTGCTCCCTCAATTTGCAGCTGCTAGCAACTGTCTTTACCAGCATTATATTTTTGAGAATTCATCAAAGATATTGAATGTCTGGGTATATGCTTCTGATCCTTCTAATTCTAGGTCTGATGCTGTCGATTTAATAACAATTCTAGTAATGTATATTCTTGTTGCCTAATAATAGCCAAGGGCAGTCTCAGCTTTTTCAGAGACATATTTGCAATTCATTATATTTTTTTTAGTCTTTCTGGTTTACATTGAGAAAGTGCAGCACAATGGAGTAATGAGAATATAGAGCTAGAACTGGTGATCAAGTCCATCATGAAGTTTACAGGGGAACTTGGGTCTATCTCAAAATATCTATCTTGGGCCTGTCTCAAAATCTTGTAGGCTGGGATGTCTCCAGAGGAATACTGAAAAATGTTAAGATGGCAGCTGAAACCACATAACTGAAGCCTACAGCAGACTTTCAATTGTGTAATCACAGCTGCCATCTTAACTTTTTCTGGATCCTTCTGCAAATGTCTTTGCTAACAAAGTTGCTGTGAAAGTACAGTAGGAGCTGGAACTGTGCACCTGGTTTTGAGTCCATTGGAAGGAGGGCAAAGAATCTATATATTACCATTCTGTTGCATATACATATTCTCCAAGCATGTATATAATATATTTTATCTTTATCATATTAAATTTGAAAGAGTTTTTTTTTAGGACTTTCAACCACGGGACCTCATATTGTGCATCTCTCTGTTAAAAGACAACAGTTTAAAAAAAACTCTTGTCAACTCAGAGGGAGAAGAAAAAGGATGTGAGTTTTCTACTTCCCTAGTTCTAAATATGTAGCATTTACTTAGTTTTTGATCCCTGAAATATCAATGGTTTCATATTGTTCCGTATTTTTGTTGGCTCTAATCAATGTTTTACTGATCCGTGGATTCTATGTATGTTTGGGAGAGACTGTCTTTGAGATTAAGTTGTTGGAAGTGTATTGCTATTTTGTAATGTACAGTTACTTAGCAATATATACATTTATATCAATTAGATTATGAATGCAACAGATTAATGGGCAAATATCATGAAGGCTCCACTTCAGCCTAACTCCACTTTACTAATCTCAGATCTCAAGAAAACAGCTAGCCTTACCCACCCATCAACCTTTCTTCTTCAAGTATACCTTAGAACATAAAATTGTAGCCTAATGTTTGCATAAACTCCTGGATTAGTTTATCCTTGATTATAGGTAGAAAAGGTATGTTTCTTCTCTGCCTGGATTTTCTCATTCAATATCAGTGATATGAATCCCCATGATAAGATATCACCACACTATTAACATTCCTTTATCAAGTATAGCAACTGCCTCAGGGCATCTCATATAAATTAGCACATTTCCCTTCATCTTTGAAGTTCTCTTTCCAAAGGTGAGGTTTTACATGTAAATTAGTTTGAGGACAATGGCATTACTATAGTGAAATCATTCAATCTTTCTTATTTTCTCTTAATCCAAAGAGGATCAACTAATGGTCCCAGAGCCACATGTGAGCCCTTCTGAATCCATTCCAACCACGCTGCTGAATTTTGACAATGTGATTGCAAAGCCAGAATTTTGGGATCTTTGTGTTAGAAAACATTTTAAAAAACTATAGAATGTTAGAAACCTAAGAACCGTCTCTCAAAGGACTTCAAAAACTCTGGTTCCATTTGTGGAAATGTCCACCTACTTCACATTGTTGTCTTTTCTATTGCAGTTTTTATCCCATTCCTAATGTTATGTCTGGTCCCTGGTTTATCCAAAAGTTGCTTCTCACAGAAATCTATTGTTAAATTACACACACATACACCCACACAAACACAAAATAGGCTAAAAGGAACCTTCTTCAAAAGGGCACACCGTCCACATATTGTGTCTAGGTTCACACATTTAATTTGCCTGAATCTGTCACTGCATCCGATAAGCACTTACCTTGATGAACCAGCAGGAAATGACAGTGAAGATCAGGATTGCATCAGTCAAACATGAAGCATGTCATTAAATTGTTTTTTTTTAATTGCTTTTTTAATTATTTGTTTGGAGTTTTCATAAAATGTTGTACGCCGCCCTGAGTCCCGAGGGAGTAGGGCGGCATAGAAAAACTGCCAAATAAATAAATAAATAAAGCAATCACTTTGACAAGAAACTCGCCCTCCCATAGGTAGAAAGTGGTTGGGTGGCTGTTTATAATTTAGGGAGAAAAATGCCAATAGAAGGCCAATAACTGACCAGGTTTCATATTAATATTGCTTTTATTCTAATAACAGGAAATTGAGTGTTAAGACCTCCAATTTTTCCATGGCATGGCTGGCAGGGAAAAGCAAGTATAAAACTATCTAAGATTATTTTGGTTGACAAGTTAACCTCTTTAACCACAGAGTCAATTGGGAGATTGGCATGATGACATTATCTCTTTTACCTCAACCAAGTTGGATGAGTCCAGCCAGTGAATAACCCACTGGGGTTTTGTGTTTGTTTTGGTTTTTAGATTTACTTTTAACAGGACCCTGGCATGTCATTAGATATATAGAGAACCAATTGAAGACCTTGAAGAAGAATAGTAGGATTGTTCCCATAAAGATTTCTCTCAGTTTAAGATGCTAAGTACTCTGCCTCAGAAGGAGTTTGTTATGTAAGGTATACATCTAGTGTAAGCTGAAACCAAATTAACATCTTTCAGCACACCCAAATTAGTCTCTTTGGCAGAGAAAATTCTTTGACTATTACCTGGATTGTACGTCTTTCTAGTTTCTCTGGCTCACTAATTTGACACTTTCCCAGTGATGAAAAAAGCAATGGCTCCTCCTCTTTGAACAGATGGAATTAAAATCTCACTCAATTTTCCCTTTTGATCATGGTCAAAAGCAATTGCAGGTGGCAAACACCTGTTGTATTTAAGCATCAGCTTGCTGACAGGCATTCTATGTATCTGTAAGAACCAAACAAATTGGGGAAAGTGTGGACTAAGTGGAAGCTATTTCTCAACTGTATGCCTTCCATTTTCTTTCATCAATTTCACACTGAAGATTGGTGCCAGACAAGCCAGGGCAGACTGGGTAGAATGGAGGATGCAGATAGGAAGCAGCTGGAACATAGAATGGTGGGAGACAGGGGCAAAGTAGCTATATATATATATATTTCATATGGCAACAGCAATTCCATATGCAAAGTACACTTAAATCTGATTACACTAAGCTGCATTCCTATATTCAATTGCTAGGGGGGAAGCCCACTAAACTAAAAAGGATTTATTTCTGAGTGTGTAGGTTTGCCCTTCGATTATCCACGTCCTCATGGTTAGCTATTCTGTCTGTCTGTCTGTCTGTCTGTCGGTCTGTCTGTCTGTCTGTCTGTCTGTCTGTCTGTCTGTCTGTCTGTCTGTCTGTCTGTCTGTCTCTCTCTCTCTCTCTCTCTCTCTCTCTCTCTCTCTCTCTCTCTCTCTCTCTCTCTCTCTCTCCCTTCCTCCCCCCCCCTTTGGTGGCACAACAGCGAGGATTTGGTTGATTAAACCCAGGCAATTCAGGTAAAGAAATAAAAGCATCAGAAGACTGCTCTATCCATAATCAGCTTTGTTTGCTTCATCAGCCAAAGAGAAAAAGAATAAGTCAACTGAACAAGTGGAGGTTGGTATTTTCCATTAACTCTCTTGAGTCATATGCAGCTACCTCTTCTGCTTTGACAGTTCTGTCCATGTTGCTTTGCAAGTGTCTTGCACAACTTTGTAAAAATAGAACAGAGGTAAGATTTTTAGTCCTCTCTTTCTCACTTACTTACTTACTTACTTACTTACTTACTTACTTACTTACTTACTTACTTCATTTCTTCCTAAAATTTGTATAGCCAACCACTTCTCAAAAAATGATTCTGGACAGTGTACAACAATCAAATAAACCAACATATAAAGATAAAGGTAAAGGTTCCCCTCGCACATATGTGCTAGTCATTCCTGACTTTAGGGGGCGGTGCTCATCTCCATTTCAAAGCTGAAGAGTCAGCACTGTCTGAAGATGTCTCCGTGGTCATGTGGACTGCATGACTAAATGTCAAAGGCACACAGAACGCTGTTACCTTCCCACCAAAGGTGGTCCCTATTTTTCTACTTGCATTTTTTACATGCTTTCAAACTGCTAGATTGGCAGAAACTGAGACAAGTAACGGGAGCTCACCCTGTTACGCGGCACTAGAGATTTGAACCGCTGAACTGCCGACCTTTCGATCAACAAGCTCAGCATCTTAGCCACTGAGCTACCGCGTCCCTTAAACGAACAGATATAATGATATAAAAATCCATTTTAGAAGATAAATATTACAAAAAAAAACAAATATACAAACTCTAGGTAAAGAGAGGATAAAAATGGCCACCTTAGCAATGGAATTAGTGAAGCATGTCTCTTGTTCCCTTAGTTTCCCCCCCCCCCCCCACCAGGCCTGATAACACAAGCAAGTCATGAGAGAACTTCCGGATTATCAAAAGGGATGGAACTAATCATATCGTGGGGAAAAGAACGTTCCATAAGGCAGGTGCCATGGAAGAGAAGACCCACCTCCTGGAACCAACCAAATTGCTAACTAGGGACCAACCCTAGCTCATGGTATCCACATCATGCCTTCTCTGCCAAATCTAATTGCATGGGCTGATAATTGGGAAGAGGTTATGGATATGTTTAAACTGCAACACCTAGAATTCACAGATACAGAATCCTGATTGTGTCGTACCCTCCATACAACCAGAGGGCTCTGGGTTTTGCCCATTTCTTTTGGGGTAACTCTATTGTAAGCCTCAAAACTTTTACAGAGAGAGAGAGAGACACAGACACACTCCACCACAATGGAAATCTGTTGGACTGCATTGCTTGTTGGGTAGATTAACATTTTTCCCCAATTGAAGTTGGAAATAAAAGGAGCTAAAAACATAGCGATTTGTATCTTTGCACCTTCATCTCAAGCATGTGTCAAATAATAGCATAAGCAATAAAGATAAATCAGAGCAAAAATTTCAAGGCTGTGGATACATTTTGTGTAGGAGACTCTCAGAAGAAGTCAAATTGCTTCCATTAATGTTAATCTGAGTTAAGATAGTATGTAGGCTGACTCAGTAGGAACATTACCAAGTCCATTATCCTGTAAGAAATTTTTGCATAGCATTGGGAACTAAACCACAAATCAGCTCTTGATTTTCCTCACACTTCACCAACAAACATGTCCATCTTTTTTTCTTTTTAATTTAGAAAGTAGTTCCATTTTTTTGGGCAAAGTAAAATAAATCTCAGAACTAAGTCAGATTGATATCAAACAGTAACAGAGACTTTGCTTTCCCCTCAAACTGCAATTTATCATCATCTTCCATTTTAGTTAATTTTTCATCATTTCCATCATCTTCATTTCACAGATTGAATCTGGCTTTTTACTAAACAATTCAGAATGCATCATTTGTATAGCGGCACTTGTTCAGTTTGCTTGGTTATCCCATCAGTCTTCCATGCTCCATAAACTTGAAATGAGTTGGAAGTACAGCTCTCAAAAACCCAGAGAAATTTTAGGAACTGTAGTTCCAATGCATCTGGAGGACATAACATTGCAGAAAGGCCATTCTGATCAAAAAACGGTCTTTATTGGTCAGACTGATAAAAAATTGTCAAAAGGGTTCAATCTTTCCTAAAGACTAATGTTTCTGCATTTTTGCACCTAATTTCCTCATTCATCTTACTTGAGACAATTTCTGCTCAGTGGGGTAAGATGCTTTCATTTCGTCTCACAAAAATTTTGAAAATTCAGAAATTTGCTTACTTTCCTGCAACACTTTTTATCTTCCCCCATCATTTTCTGTCAATCCTGACAGCACAATCTTTCTTGAGGAGGGCACATAAGTTGAACAGATCCAGCAGGCACAGATTTAATGCTCATTTTCCCCAACTGCCTGGGTGCATGTATAATTTCCTGGAGCTGGTGTAGCCCAGGAATCACACTACTGATTCAGTATTAACACTTTTGAGGTGACTTAAAAACTGAAGGCTTTTGAAACAATAACAAGTTAGGGTTTCCTCCAGATGCAAAGTCTTCTGCCTGAGCTGAAACCCTAACAATGGAGCGTTGCAGCTCTCCTCCATGGGTTGGTGAGTACTCCCAATTGCAGGCAATCGTTAATTAATTATTGATGGCATTTTTTATTATTGAAACTGCAGTAGGGAATTTTCACCTTCCTACCTAATTTTCACTTCATTGATTAATGGGGTTTAGTGGTTGCCTGAGATCTCTAAGACAGCTCCAGGGGCCTTACATTTTAAAAAATAGGAACAACATAATTATCGTTTAAAAAAACACACATCCAGAAAAAGGACAACCCAAAAGAAAACCAACAGAAGCTTGATAAGCTCCCTAGTTCCAAATCTGAGAGCAAAATCAGATTTTCAGAGACTTCCAAGGCTCCCAGAAATGTGGGAGCCTTGGAAGTCTCCAGTGGGATGCTATTCCAGAGGGCAGAGATAGAAAAGGCACACTTTCTAGGTCCTGATAGATGATATTGTATGGTTGAGGGAACCTGGAGTTGGCCTGTTCTGCATTTGCTGGATGGGCAAAAACTATTAGAGATAGAGGGTTGCCTAAATAATAAGGCCTATGCCAGGACAGCTTTATAAATGATTACCAATAGATTTCACTGAGAAGCCAACTGACAACCAGTGCAGCTCATGAAGCAGCAATGACACAAAGGTGTATCATAGCATTCCCATCATTGCCTGTGCTGCTGCATTTTGGACCAGTTATAACTACCAAATTGTCTTCTAGGAGAGCCACATGTGGAGTTTATTGGGGAACTCCATTTGTAATATGACTTAGGTATGAGTGACTGTCTGAAGAAAAGGACATAACATCTACATTAGATGGACTGGTGAGAAAGTTCTCCAGGTTTCCGTTACCACCAGCTTTTTAAGTGGCAGCTGTGAGTCCAGGATCAACCCCAGATTGGGTACCAATCTCAAAAAAATCAAATGTTAGAACTATATGTTTTTTATTTAAGCAATGTAAATTTTGAGCGATCGTGCTCATCAAGAAACCTCCTGACACCTTTCATCATTCCATCAAGTTAGTTGTGATCAGGGGCGGGTTGCTAACTTACCGATACTGGTGCGCTGCATACACATCTCCACATTTTGTGTGTGCATGCCCCCTTGCGCATGCGCAGAAGCAAAATCTCGCCGAAATCTTGTGAGGGGACGCGCGCAAGAGAGATTTTGGCAAAATTTTGCTTCCACGCATGCGCAGAAGCAAAAAAGCCCAAAAATTCTTTTTAAAAGATGGTGACGCTCATGATGGACCGGCGAAGATGGCACCAGAGCGGTCGCGCGCAAATTGCGCAATCGGCCGCTCCCTACCGGAGCTACGCACCGTACCGTACCGGTAGGAACCCACCACTGGTTATGATATTTGTGACCCCTACAATCAAGAATTTCATGTGCCAGTTCCCATATGTCTCATATGTAACCAGTATCTCAAGATGGCTGTGCATATAGCAGCAAGACTAGTTTTTTCATTTATTGATGTTCAGCTTATAAAGTAATATTCTACTTTGTGCTCTCCAGAGTGACTTGATATTTTGGCCATCCATAAATTGGCTGTCTATCATTTCTTTCCCTTCATTGCTTTATTCCCATAATACCTTTTGCCTTTGCAGTCAGTCATCCATTCAAAGGTTGAAGTTTAAAACTGAAGTCTATTTAGGAAGTTTTATGGTAAGATGGAACACAGCATTTCTAATAAAAAAAAAACAAAAAGAAAAGAAAAGCAGACAGATTTCATTTTATTCCAGAAATATTTAAGCACAGAGGCCATACTACACTCACTGTGCTTTTGCATCCTGATATCTGACACAAAGATTTGCATAATTACATTGTTGGGCATTTGTTTTCTCTTGCCACCTCATGGATGCACAAGGCAAGGGGCATCCCTCATCCCCTGTATTTTGCACCTAATAAATTTAAATTGTATTTTAAATAATTTGCTAAATTTAGATGCTTCTGTAAATCTAACAACGCAATTCAGTTCAGATGCCTTTTCTGTCCAGAAGTTTGATAAATGTAAGTGTCCATTTTTTGTTGTTTTGGCTCATACTTAACTATTGTGTAGAAAGATGTGTCCAGAGGTGGGTTCTAACTTACCTTGCCGCTGGTTTGCTTCCTCCCATGCCGCACATGTGCACTTTGCATGTGCGTGCATGCGTAGTGGCAAAAACCAAGCTTCTGTGCATGCGCAGAAGCAAAAAACAGCTTCTGTGCATGCACAGAAGCCAAAAACAAGGTGGTGCCACCTATGGCACCGCCAAAAGAGCCAGTTTGGGGGCATGGCCAGCTGGCGATTGCTCTCAGTTCAGCAAGCAGCAGGGGATTCCCACTACCAGTTCTATAGAACCAGTCCGAACTGGGAGCAACCCATCTCTGGTGTGGTCCCAATCTCTTTCAATTTCTTTGTCAATCATCAAATCAGGTTGATCTATACTACTTGTGGGAGTTTTCACATTTCACAATAAGAGCCGAGATGGTGCAGTGGTTAAATGCAGCACTGCAGGCTACTGCTAGTTCAGCAGTTCAGCTGTTCAAATCTCACCGGCTCAAGGTTGACTCAGCCTTCCATCCTTCTGAGGTCAGTAAAATGAGGACCCAGATTGTTGGGGGCAATATGCTGAACTCTGTAAACCGCTTAGAGAGGGCTGTAAAGCACTATGAAGCGGTATATAAGTCTAAGTACTATTGCTATTGCTATTGCTATTTCCAGGGATAGAGAGTGCCTTAAATCCATTTCCACAGGTTAAAATTGAGCAGATTTGCTTCTTCTGACTATTGGCCCGGGCTTCACAGAGATCCATTAGCAACCATAATATCAAAGCTCTTGGGAGCACAACAAGCATGTGGATTCTGTTTATCTAACAATATTGTGCAAATATGCTACCTCCTTTAAGAACTGTCACTGATTTCCTCTTATTATGATTACTTATGTACATATATACATATACCTCTATTTTAGATTAACTTGAAACTTACACATGAGCAATCCACTACCTGTTCAACATTGAGCTACTGGACATAACTTTTATCGTAATTGATCTCTTCTATCTCCTTTTACCAATAAAATTGTCAGTTTTATTTGTATGCTCCATCTGATGATGTCCAAATCTATGTTTATTTGGTTGTTTGAAAATTGTGGTAGCAATGAAGAAATCATTGGATTGGCAAAACAGATTTCATTTATGTTTCTTAGGTCATACTAAGAGTCCCCTGGGAGTTGGGCGGCATACAAATCTATTTAAATAAAATAAATAAATAAATACTTCAAAAATATCCTTAGATTTGCTCAGTAGCAAGCTAAGTGCCATCTGACCTAAGGGGGCCATCAAACACTATAATCAATCATTTTATCTTAGCTATCCATATAGTTTTCTAGGTAAAATATAGGACTGGTTTCTTGGGAAGAACAAGATTAATACCATGAACACAGATGCCTCGCCAGTCATCAGATACTCTGTCAGTGTAGTGAGTGGCCAAATGAGGACATGGAAGTTACTGGTGTAAGACCCAAAAGCTCCTCACAATGAATGGAGATTTCTATTCCAAGTCCACTACCCAGAGACTGTACACCAGACAGAAAGAGGGCGGGTTGGGTCTGGTGAGTGTCAAAGCTGCTGTTCTGGATTAAACCCAGAAACCACAGACGATTGGGCCTCAAAAATGAGCTGTTGAGAGAATGCTGAGACAGCAGACATGGAAGGAAGATCAAGCAGAGGAAGTGCCATGGCAAGACAAAACCCTGCATGGGAAGTACCAGCAACAGATAGCTGATGTAGCAAACATTGGAGAATCCCACCAGTGGCTGGAAAGGGGTGCACTAAAAATAGTATTGAGGTACTCATCATAGAAGCAAAAGAACAGGCTCCAAGCAATAGATCCATAGAAACAGGGGTTTACCACACTAAATAGGACCTGAGATGCAGAATATGCAGAGAGGCTCAGAGACAGTCCAACACATAGCAGCAGGGTGTAAAATGGAGGCAGGAACAGCATATGCTGAACAACACAACCAAGTAGAACCAAGGTGTCAAGGTTCCAAATAGTAATCGAGCCAGAGGATGCCAGAGCCAAACCCACCACCCACCTTCGGAGCCGTGCCACAAGCATCTGTACAGTATTTGAGCTATGGTCATGGAGAATGGGCAAAGAACCTGTGAGACTTCCATATCCAGACAGACATACAGTTCCTGCCAATCAATCAGACATCATAGTATTAGATCAAGACCAGGATTCAATAGTGGTGATATATGTAGAGGTGCCTAGTGACAGCAGGAAGAAAGAATATGAGAAGGTAGAAAAGCCTAATCAGAACCCTAACCCTAACCCTAAAAAGGGAAAATGGAAGACTGGACAAACATTGTCCAGGAGCTGAAGTGGTGCAGTGGTTAAATGCAGCCATTGCAGGCTGACTGCTAGTTCAACAGTTCAGCTGTTCAAATCTCACTAGGCTCAAGGTTGACTCAGCCTTCCATCCTTCCAAGGTCGGTAAAATGAGGACCCAGATTGTTGGGGGCAATATGCTGAACTCTGTAAACCGCTTAGAGAGTGCTGTAAAGCACTATGAAGCGGTATATAAGAAAAGTGCTATTGCTATTGTCCAGGATGGTAGGGTCCTGCAATGGCTTTTTAAGGAGAGGATGAAACAGCACCTTTTTAAATGACACCAGGAATACCCTTCCTGAAACATGAGTTAACCATTGTCAGCAGCCATCCACACGTTACCTCCAGGGTGGCCTTGACAGGCCAGGAGGACATGGGTTTAATTCACAGGTGGTCATGCTTACAGCCTCAAGGACCCTGTATATTTCCTCAGGTCCAACAGGATCAAATGGATAAGTCCACTCCCCAGGCATTACCAAAGGACCTGCACTATGCTTGGTCTTGGCTTGTCTAAGCCAGACCCGTATGTACAAACATAAGAACTCACGATCCAATCCTTGTTGAGGTGAAGTAATGGTTTATTCTTGCAACAAGCCAGTGCTCAGTACACGCCGCACCATAACAGGTTAAAGTCAGCATTGAGAGCTTCTGCCTCTCAGCGCTTTAAATAACAATTTGAATTACCCACCTCCACCAAACCACTATCCGGCTCCCTAGCCCTCCCCCTCACAGCTGTTCATCATCGATGCATCCGCTGTCTCCAGGGAAATTTATTTATTTATTTATTTATTTATTTATTTATTTATTTATTTATTTATTTATTTATTTATTTATTTATTTATTTATTTATTTATTTATTTATTTATTTATTTATTTATTAAAATTTCTATGCCGTCCAACTCCCGGGGGACTCTGGGCGGCTAACAACAGGTATAGAAACATATAATCAATAAAAGCAATTTAAAAAAACATGTTAAAATACTATCAATATTTTAAAAAGAACTTTCACTCATACCCCGCCTGCCGGAAGAGCCAAGTTTTTATTGCTTTCCGGAAGGCCAGTAGGGTGGGGATGGCCCTGACCTCCGGGGGAAGCTGGTTCCACAGGGAGGGAGCTCCCACAGAGAAGGCCCTCCCCCTTGGCCCCGCCAACCGACATTGTTTGGTCGATGGGACCTGGAGGAGACCGACTCTGTGGGCCCTGACCGGTCGTAGGGAGGTATGCGGCAGGATGCGGTCCCGAAGGTAACCTGGCCCTGAGCCATGTAGGGCTTTAAAGGTAACGACCAACACCTTAAATTGGATCCGGAGACTAATGGGCAACCAATGCAGCTGGCGGAGGATCGGTGTTACGTGGGTGCATCTAGGTACACCCACCACAGCTCACGCAGCTGCATTTTGCACCAATTGCAGTCGCCGGACACTCTTCAAGGGTAGCCCCATGTAGAGCGCATTGCAGTAATCCAGCCGTGAGGTGATAAGGGCATGAGTGACTGTGAGAAGTGCCTCCTTCTCCAAGTAGGGTCGCAATTGGTGCACAAGACGTACTTGTGCAAAGGTCCCCCTAGCCACAGCTGAAAGATGTTGCTCCAATTTTAGCTGTGGGTCTAGGAGGACACCCAAATTGCGGACCCGTTCTGAGGAGCTAATTTCTCCCCCCCCAAGAACTAAGGAGGGACAATTGGTCAAGTCCTTAGGAGGCAATATCCACAGCCACTCAGTCTTGTCAGGGTTAAGTTTTAGCCGGTTCTTCCCCATCCAGACCCTAACATCGTCCAGGCAGTGGCCCATTATGTCTATGGCTTCCCCGAATTGAGACGGGGTGGAGATGTACAACTGGGTATCATCAGCATATTGCTGATACCTCACCCCGTGTCGTCGGATGATCTCACCCAGTGGCTTCATGTAGATGTTAAACAGGATGGGCGAGAGGACCGAGCCCTGCGGCACTCCACATAGTAGGGGCCTAGGGCTCGACCTCTGCCCCCCTGTCAACACCGACTGCGTCCTGTCAGAGAGGAAGGAGGAGAACCACTGCAAAACAGTGCCGCCCACCCCCACCTCTCCGAGATGACGCAGAAGGATACCATGGTCAATGGTATCGAAGGCCACTGAGAGGTCAAGTGGCACCAGGATAGAGGAGTAACCCCCATCCCGGGCTCGCCAGAGATCATCCATCAGGGTGACCAAAGCCATTTTCATACTGTAGCCGCGCCTGAAACCTGATTGAAAGGGATCCAGAAAATCAGTGTCATCCAACAGCCGTAGGAGCTGGAGCGCCACCACTTTCTCAATCACCTTCCCTGCGAAGGGAAGGTTGGAGACTGGACGGAAGTTCTTTAAATCCGCCGGGTCAAATGCGTTGTCGCCTCCCAACCATCCACCCACTGTCCCATGCTCCATGCTTCTCAGATCTCCGTGTGCTCTCCAAGGCGTTTCCTGCTTTCCCCAGGTATGTGTGTCGAGCCTGCTTCGCAGATCTCCGTGTGCTCGCCAAGGCATTTCCTGCTTTCCCCAGGTGTGTGTGTCGAGACATGGATTGAGGCTTGACACTTGACTTCCAACTGAGAATGAATCCAAGTGATTTTATCCACTAGATGCACAACAAATTCCTCTGGGCAGACCTGAAAGTGCACCCCCAAACCCCTCTGGCTAACCTTAAGTAAGGGTCTCGGTAATCTTAAATAAGGTTACCTTAAATAAGGAGACAGAGGTAACTTCCCCCTTCGATCAAATTGCCACTGGTCTGACAAGAAAATCATGTGATCAAATTGCCACTGGTCTGACAAGAAAATCATGTTCGGTGTGTGGCCATTATTTTGAATTGGGCCATAAATGACCTGGGATAGGCCTTGGAAACAACTCCTGAGTTGTTTCCAAGCCCAACCCAAGCAATGGCAAATTGAAGTCCCTACAATCATAAAGGGAACTTCGCTGCCAGCCCTGAGACAGCCTCAGACAGTTCAGGTAGAGAGGATGTACACAGCAGGGAGGCTGGTACAGTAGCAACAATCTCAAATGATCCTGCTAATCTATACTTAATACTATGTGTAATATGCACTCCCTTTTTAAATTCATCATCATCCTGTCTTACCTTTCCTGGAACCTCAGCATTACAAATCTCACAATACTTCTCCAAAGGGAAAAAAAACATAATAGCTTACTTTGCAGCCTAATTTGAGGTGTTCTTAACTCCACCTTAAGCTTCCCTTGCAAGTTAAGGAAGTAGATTTGCAGAGCTATTAAACGTTGTCCCGAAATCACTAAAATTGTCTAGTGCAGTCATAGCACAGAATGCATCCCTAAAGTTAAGTTGTCAACTTATCCAACCTTTATACCCCATAGCATGCTGTGTAGTGCTTCTGTACAGCACTGGGCTTATTCGTGACACCTCCTTGAATGAGGAAGTCAATAATGCAATATGTTGATTGTGTGAAGAAAAGTAAAAACTCTGAATGAATACAAGAGTCTTCTATTATTCACAGCATTATTATGGAAAGATGCCTAGTACTCATAAAAGATAAATGAGGTATGAAACATAAAGGGTGGGAGGTGAGCTAAAAACTAGCAAGAGAAGCAGAGAAAAAAGGAATGAGAGAAGTGGTGTTAAATGTAATAGAAGTTCCTTCTTTAACTGGCAAGGGAATGCAAAAGACATCAAAACAGTTTTCCCATAAATCTATATGAAAATGAACTTCAGAGACTACTTTCCTTCTTTTATTGCTTTAAATTCTTTTGCAGGCTGAAAAGGAATATACTTCAGAAACTTTTCAAATTGCTTTGAGATATATAATAAACCAAGCCTATGTGGAGTTAAAGTTTATAGCTGCTTCTTCCTTATCCTCGTCCTCCTCTCGTCCTCTTCCTTCCAACAACAACGCTTCTCATCCTTTTTGTTTTTATGGGTATAGATTTAAACCCATACAAACTCCTTTTTTTTGTAAAATTTATTACAGACAGAAGCCCCTGAAGACAATTTTCCTAGCCCTGCCACTATATTTCACTTGACAGGGCGATCATTAATAACTTCTCATCTGAGGACAGATATTCTATATTAATGCAGATAAATCAGATGCTGGGCTTTTAGAAAACATAGGGGCATATATATATATTTTTGTACAGCGATGATTATGCCTTGAATTTCTCATTGTTCATAGAGTTTCAAAATAATACCAACAAAAGGAAACCTCCGTCCAAATGAAAGTTGAAAGTGCCGCATTTAATACATTAAATTGCATTAATCGAGATCACACACTCCACAAGTGGATTTGAATTGGCCAATTCCAAATTGACAGTCAGACTTCAAACTTATACCATCATGCCTGCCTGACTTCCTTCTGTTCACCCATTTCCATTTAATCTACATGGGCGATTCTAGGTGTCAGGGGTATACACAATAGGGCCCTGACCATTTTTTACATGTTTTGTATATATAGCATATTGTCAAATGGTGTGGGGCTTCCATGTCAAGGCTGCCATCTTGATATTTTTTTGACACAGCCCATTGCAGTTCAAATCTTTATTGTCAGAGTACAACATGTGTACTATGACATTGACCGAGCCTCCCTTCGTGCACCCCCCCCAACACAATACAATTCACAGTGAAAGACAGAAAATCTCTATCCCAGTGAATTCTGCTAACAAACACCCAATCCTATTGCACCATGTGAACTTATTGCACATTGCACCAGCCCAGCAAGTAAATCATACTAGATTGCTGTAGTTATTTTTCATTCAGGAGTCTGACAGCCCATGGATAAAAACTGTTCTTCAGCCTGTTTGTGTGGCTGCCTATGCTTCTATATCTCCTTCCCAATGGTAGGAGAATAAAGAAGTGCTGACCACGGTGTGAGTCATCCCTGAGGATTTTCCTCACTCTTCTAAGGCAGCGAGCTCTAGCGATGTCATCCAGTGATATCAGGGGATATCCCACGATGTTTTGTGCTGTGCTCACCACCCTCTGTAATGTTTTTCTACCCGCAGCTGTCAAGCCAGCATACCACACCGTAATGCAATGAGAGAGGACGCTTTCTATTGTGGACCGGTAAAAGGAGGTCATCAGTTGTTGTTCCACTTTGTTTTTTCGCAAGACTCTGAGGAAGTGGAGTTTCCGTTGGGCCTTTCTGTCCACCTGGGTCGTGTTGATTTCCCAGGTGAGATCTTCACTGAGATAGACTCCCAGGAATTTGAAGGAGGGGACTCTCTCCACACAGCCCCATTAAATTTAAAGTGGGACAGGTTCTTCTCTCTTCTTCCGGAAGTCTAACACCATCTCCTTTGTCTTGCTGATATTCAGGTGCAGGTTGTTTTCTAAGTACCATGTGGATAGTTTTTGAACCTCCCCCCGTACGCTGTTTTGTCTCCACCAAACATCCATACTGGGAAGGTTTAGTTAAGCTTAAAAAGTTACAACAAATGCTGCAACTTCCCTCCACTTCCATCTCCACTCCATTTCTTAGCACTGGTATTTCTTCCCAATGGTAATTGTGAATTATTGTAATTATTAATTTCAGTCTTGTTTGGTATGAAAAGAATTGGCAAATCCATCAGTGTCAAGTACTGACAAAAAGGATAATCTTCTATTCCAAAAATGGCATAATTTCACCAACTTTCTGAGTCTGCAAGGAGTTTTTTTTTTCTCTAGAAAGATTCACATCAGAGTTCAGCCTTAAGGGTTTGAATCAATGTTTTAAGAATTAGCCACTTAATGCAGTGAGAAACACATTTAAGTAACTGATACAAGAGTGCAAAACAGCTCTTTTTAGCAGATATTTTGCAAACCTGTACGGTACATCTGACAACTGTTCAAAGCATTATAAGCAGTGATAACATTATAAATGCAGTGAACCAGTCACTGCTACGTCTCTCTGGGGATTTATTTTTTTTAACAGCCCCTTTGAAAGATCATGTGAATATTCCGATAGTTTCCAGTTAAGGGGGCAGGAATCTTTTCTTAAAATGCAAAAGACTTATGCAAATATTTGTTGGGGGTGGGAGGAATGTAATATAGATCCCCTGAGTTAAACTGTTTACTGGGAAAAGCTAGCATTTAATTCATTTCTTTGCTAAAGTCTATAAAACAGACATATATTCTGAGGACAATAGCAGAGTTCAGTACTCCAAAGAAAATGCCAGCAAGAGTAGAATTTGCTGAAGGATAGGTTTGTAAATAAGAGTTCACACTGTCTTAAGCAATGATGTTTTCTTTCTACTTTACTCTAGTGTGCCTTCAGATGAGGTCAGCTCAGTGATTAAGACGCTGGGCTTGTCAGCTGGAAAGCCAGCAGTCTGGGTTCAAGACCCAAGTGGTACATGACGGGGTGAGCTCCCGCCCTCATCCTAGCTCCTGCCAACCTAGCAGTTCAAAAACATGCAAATGCAAGTAGATAAATAGATGCCACTTTCAGTGGGAAGGTAACAATGCTCCATGACATCATGCTGGCCACATGACCATGGACATGTCTTTAGACAGCGGTGGTTCAATGGCCTTGAAATGGATATGAGCACCACCCCTAAAGTCGGCAATGACTAGTGTAAGGGGTGTGCATAAGCGCACAATCGTGCCTACCGTTCCTGTCCTAATGTACCCATATATTCATACCACTTTTACTCTTATTCATGCTTGTAATATTACATATATATTCAATCATGTTTTACTGTTTATACTTTGCTTATAATCATATATACTTGACAAATAAACAAATACAAATAGTGGAATAAAATCCACATGGACTTCTTCAGTTGAGGTCAGGGCTCATTTTATAACATTGCATCCAGCCAAAACTAGACACTCTCATTATTTTAACAAGAACAGCATTCTTTTCCCCTTCTCCCATTGAATCAAATATCCCACCTTACAAGGCATTGTTTGCTTTCAATTAGTTGATTTGTATTAAATAAGTTTGGATTGATGGGAGAAGGAGAGAGTACCAAAAGAGAATATTCCCCTTTACAGGAATCACTCACACTTTTCTAAATTTCTCAAGGAAGATACTTGGGAAATGTTTATAAAAACACATATTTGTATCAAAATAGTGTAGGAAATTGCCCTAGGAAATCTGCAATATTGCAGTGCTAATTGCAATGACAAATGAATCTTTTGAAGGGGAAAATGCACAAGTTGGAGTGTATTTTTTTTTAAAAATGTAATAACTCTTGTCCTTAGAGTCAGTGAGGGCCCTTGTATCAGCAAAACTATGTGGAGTTATGCAGTATACAATTTTTCCCATATCCAAATGAAGAAAGCAGTTTTGACCATTTACTTAAATGGAAGGGGAGCTCCTGCTTATTCATTATAAGTTTGGGGAAGTAACGTTCTATCTTCAACTGAAACATTGGCTGACTTTGCTCATGAGAAGGAACTAGAAGGAGTGATTTTTTTTCTATCTGTTCCAGCTTCTCTATAAAATTTTCTTTACAGTACAAGAGGACCTTTACAGTACTTTAAAAGAGATGGTCATTAAATCATTCGTTCCAAGAATGGTTGCTATTCTCAAATAATATGAACACCTATAGAGTGATGGCTAACCACCCCTTCCCTGTTTGAGTGGGTGTTGACTAATCATATATGACTTTTTTCATGAAACAAATTTTCTAGGTTCACAATCGTGAATAGGTCTACAACAGTGAATAGAAACACCAGGAAGTAATGGATTGCTAACCTATCTCAAAAAAGAGTACAGGAAAAATAGGAAAGTCAGGGGAAGAGATTTCCCTCCCCCCCATATTTCTACCAGAATTTGAAACTGCAAACTGGCATTTGTGAGTTAAGAATTATAGCCACTAGGCTATTACAGCACTCATGGTCAAGGGTATCTCTAAAAGATAGCAGAAAGTCAGAGGTGGGTTCCTCCTGATTCGGGCCGGTTCGCCCAAACTGGTAGCAACCCGCTGGTGATGTCACAATGATGTCACAGAACCGGTTTGGTCGGTGCCGGTCCATGGACCCCACCATCTTTTTTTATTTTATTTTTTTGAAAAAAAATTTTTTTGTTTGTTTGTTTGGAATTTTTCCCCAGTTTTTTTTCTTCTTCTGAGCATGCGCAGAAACCGAATTTCCGGCACTGCACATGCATCGCCATCTTGTTTGCAGCTCTCTTTTTTTAAATTCTTTTTTGGCACTGCGCATGCACGCGCGTGCGAAGCGCCTGCGAGGCCACGCTGCAAGGGTGGAAGTGAACAGGCAGTGAGGTAAGTTAGAACCCACCCCTGCAGAACGTAACAGGGGAGTAAGAACCTGTAGCAGAGCGATGTTAACCTATGGCAGAAAAAATAATCAGAAGCAATTTCATAGCACCTTTTCTCACTAACAGGTGTTAATAACATTTGTAAATTGGTAACCTGCAGGTCACTTCATCACAAACAACTGAAAACATTTTAACTTGCTTTGTGTGTATGTGTGTTTGACATATGTGTGTACATATTTACACATACACATATCTATCCATCCATCCATCCATCCATCCATCCATCCATCCATCCATCCATCCAGGAAGTTCCAGCCATAGGAAGGAATGAAACTAGCATTTGCTTTCCTGCAACACAAGGTGGGAGGCCACAATCTGCAGACCAGACTGAATGTTTTGCAAGCCAATTTAGACTCAAGTCAGCACAGAACAGGAAAGGCGCAGCTTAAACAGCAAATACAAATATGTCTTAATAGTTTGATAGAATGTACTATTTCTTTATCCATTCTCCCCCCAACATAGTTTATGAATCTTAATGTTGAAATTGAGAACAATACCCTGCAGTTAGAAAAGGCAGAGGATATATATAACTTGTGAAACAAATTAAAAGACAAATCTTCACACTGATAGATACATATAGGCAGAATATATTTGCTGAATAGTATGCATGGTAATATGGACCTAGAAGTTTTGGGATATTAGAAAATTAGTTTTCCAATGGTTTCATGTCATTTATATTTTAAAAAACCTTTAGCAGTTTGAGGTTGAACTGAGGAGAATGACAATCATACATACTACAATACAATCAGTTGTTTTTGTTATATACTTCAGTTTGGACTTCTGATAATATTTATTCATCCAATTTTATTTGAAGTTTATTTCTCTTTCTTTTGTCATAGAAATCTATCATATGGTTATTTTGATTGTAAAAAACAAAATAGGTTTTTAAAGGTCTTTGGTCATTGCATACACAGATGCAACTATAATGTGAAGAAATAATGATTTTATTGAGTCTGCTTTTTGAATTTTAATGTAGATCAGGGGTGTCAAACTCGATTTCATTGAGGGACAAATCAATCAGGGTTGTGTTTGAAGGACACATCAATCAGGGTTGTGTTTGACCTTGGGGGGCCGTGGGGGGCCGTGGCCAGGGTGGGCATGGCCATCTCGACATCACTTGTGTCAGGGGGCACCTATGGTGGCCTGAGCGCTCTGCCAGCGAAAACGGGCTCCCAAGCTCCGTTTTCGGCTGCAATGGCCTCCTGCAACCCTCTGCCAGTGAAAATGGAGCTTGGGAGGACCACATGCAGCCCTCCCAAGCTCTGTTTTTGCTTCATCAATAAACCTTTCTTTCCTGATGTTGCTGCTCAGCATTCAGTGCCATACAGTACAACAGGGCGGATGGTTGTCTTGTAAATCTTAGATTTAAGATGGTTGGCATTTGTCTGTCACATAACACACCAACGAGTTCTCGCCAACGCTATCCAGGCGGCATTCACCCTTGCTCGCACTTCGCCATTGATGTCACCATTGCCTTGGAGGTGGAATCCCAGATACTGAAAAATGTACACCTTCTTTAGGTTTTCTCCATTGATTTGAAGCAATAATGAATGACAATAGCAGTACAAAAAAAAACAGAAGTAGAATAGAAGTAATAGTAACATTTCTGCTTGTATTATATATTGACAACGTGAGGTTGAAGGACAGAGATTATTATAAATTTATGCAATAAACAAATACATCCTGCAAGTAAGGGTAGAGAGTAAGAACTTGATTTCCTAGTCAAATATACTTGATATGAAAATTGGAAATAAACCTAACTTTTTAAATCTAAAGTCTATCAGATTTCATAAGATGAAAGATAGCAAGTTCAAGATGCAGCAACTAAAATTAAAAGCTCAATCCTTAGAGCATTGTTTTAGAATTTGAATCGGTTTTAAAATGCTATGTATGCATTCTTGTAAATGGCCCAGATCTATTGGAATGGGTAGCATATAAATCTCTAAATAAATGAAATGAATCAATCAATAAAAATAAACCAGAGATACATATAAAGGATTTTGTCTTGCACTGGTGTGAGGGGGGTTTATATATGAGCTTGTCAGCATATCTGGTACCGTGATTTTCTGATTCCTATTTCCAATGTTCTATAAAATGTAAGACAACATTAATATGTATTCATTCATATGAACAGCATGAAAGTCGTGTCTCTGTCAGCTTTTTCTATTCCACATCATGATTGAAAGTGTGAAGAGTTTTTCAGAAGATCAACAAGACATTTGCTGCTCACTTTCATTATTTAAGTGAACAGAATTACATTAGCCCAATATAATTAGCATTGTGTATGTGAAATGGAAGAGCACCCTTACATAGTTGGGGTCTACTTTTGATGTCTTTCACTTAAATATGCTTCTTTAAAAGGAGACTTGTCATATTTTCTGATTCTTCGGTTAATTAAAATTGAATCCCTACAGTTGCATGTCAACAAAATGAAATCCCCTGCTAGGTTGTTTACATTTTCTGATGTAATACTCTGGGTTGGATTAGAGAGTCAAATAAGTGGTGGTGGAGGATGTGGAAGTTACATTTCTGAGACAACATTGAAAACGGAAATAAAGCCATGGACAGATGCAAGAATACCACGGGCGAAAGAGATCAGAAGGGCAAATGCTTAAACTTCTGTTTTGCATATTAAAATTATAATCCCTTATATCTGAATGTGAAATGGGCAGAATATAAATTTGATAAATAAATGAAAATGAAAATAATGCCTTGAGGTAAACCTAATGAGCTCTACTCTAAAGTAAGAATGTATTGAACCAATTCACACCACAATCTCAATATAAATGCTTGTGTGGGAAGCCCTCCCCCCCAGAAGAATGAAATATTTTGAAGAATATTAAAAAGGCAGGATATTTTATTTCCCCAAAGGGAGAAATGAAGAAACATGCTCTTAAGGGAGACAGAAACCAGTCCCAGTCTCCCTGCCTCTAAGCAAAAACTGAGGAAGCCACCTTTTAGAAATGCAGATTTGGTAATCCATTCAAGGCAGGATATTTCAAAACTCCTTGGCAGAATGGTAGGATTAGAAAGCAGCCCCTCATCCAAGGTCCTACACTGGACAAAAGCCATTAGCCACAATAGGAATTGCCCAACACCCTTTCAGAACACAATCCCCTTCATTGCACCATCCCCAGAGCAGTCCAAACTTCAAAGTCACAAAAAATCTGGGAGCTCAGATAAACAATAAGCCAGAGGTTGACCAGATTAGCTCAGACAAATACCTAGGATTTGCATTTCCTCTTTTGCCTATAGAGCCAGCTATGACCCCTACATGACCCCATAGGAATCTGACAACAGCCAATAGAATATGAAAGGACATGTTCTTGCATAGGAACAGGAAGATGAAATACAAAGCCCAAAGAAAGTATAAAAACCCATCCACTCTCAACTCCATTTTGTCAGCTGCCCAGAATCCCATGTGGTTGGTGATTCTGTGTTGAGCGATGCGAATAAAACTCATAGAGGCGATTTGGATCTTTGCTTGGAATTCAGACAGTTAGAAATAAAGCCGAGATTAAAAGTCTAATAGAAAATATTTATTTCGGTACAAAAACAATAAATCCTGAATAATTACATCTTTGCTAAGAAAAACGTGACCGTTCAGGTCAGAGCCAAGTCAAAAAGGTGATTAATGGTGGATCAGGAATGTGGCATGCGCACTCATCATATCACGTGTTCTGCTTATATTGGAATATACCATAATATTAGATAGGGGTGCATCACCCTGCATAGACATACAACTGACAATATTCACACTGTGACATTCTGCTTCATCGATAAACCTTTCTTTCCATGTTTCCCGTGTCTTTCTCCCAGCTTGGAACTGAACCAGATGGATTTTCCTCCAAACACTTGCATGGAGGAGTTAGGTTTAACATCAAAAAAATCTCTGTTTAGGATTAAACCAGAGGTGTCCAACCTCAGAAACTTTAAGATCTGTGGACTTTAATGCCCTGAATTCCCCCACCAGCCATGAAGTCCAGAAGTCTTAATATTCCCAAGATTGGACACCCCTAGGTTAAATTAACCAGCTTAATTAACTGTCTGTCTGTCTGTCTGTCTGTCTGTCTGTCTGTCTGTCTGTCTGTCTGTCTGTCTGTCTGTCTGTCTGTCTGTCTGTCTGTCTCTCTCTCTCTCTCTCTCTCTCTCTCTCTCTCTCTCTCTCTCTCTCTCTCTCACACACACACACACACACGCACACACACACACACACAACATTGAAATTGAACAGTTTACTTGGGCTGTATTATTACTGTAATTTCAAGCCTTCTATGTTTGCTCTGTTTCATTCTTCTTGTTTACTACAACCAGCAATATAGCAATGAATTATATGTCAACTCAGGAGTGGTTCCATTGACTTGAGGCTTGAAACAAGAGCAGACAGCCCATCATCAGTGGGGGTACTAAACCCATTTTTGCTTCTCCTCCACTCTCGAGGATAAAATAGTGCTGCCAAAATATGACAACAAAATGGTAATTTCTGGAGGAAAGGTTTTCTTTCTTTTTAACAACAATTTAAAGTGATATGTCAAGTCTCTGAAAAGCTTAGCAAAAACATAGTTCCCACTGCTCCAAAGTACTTAAGTCATGGAATTTGGACCAGAGAGACTTCAGTACAGTCCTGACCCAAACAAGCCTTCATTCCAACTTGGGGACAATCTGTTACAGTGGTGGGTTCCTACCAGTGCGGTCCACTCTATAGCACTGGTAGCGGCCCACTGGTGACATCACAGTACCGGTGCGGTCGGTTGCCGGTGCCTGGGCGCCGCCATTTTTTAAAAAATTAAATTTTTCTTTAAAATTTTGTCCTGCGCATGCGCTGCCTTCCTACCCCACAGTGAGTCCAAGCAGGGGAGGATAGCTGAGGGAGCACGTGAGATGCTGAAAGAACGGGCAGCAGGAACTATCTCCATTCCCCTCCCTTCAGCAGTCCGAGAAGCCACGAACGCGCGGTGATGATCCTAGGCATTTTTGCACGTTTGAGGCTTCTCGAGCTGCTGAGGGGAGGGGGAACGGGCGGCAGGAGCCTAGGATCATCGAATGGGGAGAAGCATTCAGGCTGGACGGAGCCTCCTAAAAGAACCGCTGCCGCGGTCTTGCTGCTCCCTCTGCGGGGGGCTGCATTGCGGGTGGGCAATGCCCCCCCTGCTTCTCCAGCCGCTGCCAAGCTCCCGAGGCCCACGCCCACCCGGTCACATGGCTGGCCACACCCACAAAATAAGCCACGCCCACAGAGTGGTAGTAAAAAAATTAGGAACCCGCCCCTGATCTGTTATGTTATGTGAGATATAAAGAACAGAAGGGGGGCAATGTTTTTGGATTCAAGTCATTGTAGTGATGCTAATGAGCATACCTCCTATAGCTTTTGGGACTGCCCCTGCAAAAAAAATGATTTAAAGAGGTCGATGTTCCTGCCACAGCAACGAAGACTTTCCACATCCACTTATACAGGATTACCGTCTTAATTTATTTGCATTTAATTTTGTTTGGCTTTATTTCTTCTGTTTCCTTGCTTCTTCCTCAGAAAGCTTCTTATTTTTTTTTAGGCTCTCTGATGAATATCCTGTTTGAATCTAATGTCACATTTCTGAGTAAATATAAATAGCCTGCTTGTTTCCCTACTCAGGCAGAAATATTTCGCTTGCAAATATATTGCTCGTGCATGCTTCAATATTCTACTTAGAGAAATTCTAATTATCCTTGCATTTTGAATAAGCCTAGAATACTGCATAGATGTAGAAAGGGCCTTACAGATAATGAAGTCCACTTTTCCTCTCCTGGTGTAATTTCAGCATCCCTTCAGATCATTCCTGCTTTAGAAAGTATATAACAAAGGAAGGGTTCAGTCTTACAAGGCTAGTTGGCCAACTTCATTTTCTAGCAATTTGAATCTTTTATTTTGGATCCTACCAACAGAAATAAATGTGTCCTTTTGCTCGCGTGTCAGGGATGGGTTCCACTTACCATCGCCACCGGTTCGCATCGCGATGTTTCGATTCCATCATTCAATTTGGCTTCCACGCATGCTCAGTAGCTGGAATCAGCCTGAAACACAGACTAGGAGCTAATCAGCTGTGTTTCGGGCGAAGGAATAAAGGTCAGTTTAAACCCGGGGGCGGGCGGGAGGGCCCTTTTAGAAGCAGCAGAACAGGAAAAACCTTCAAAACAGTAAGAAATTCGCTAAAAAATCACAAAAAAAGATGGCGGTGCAGACCGGCACCGGTTGATCCACTTTAGTGATGTCACCAGCAGGTTGCTACCGGTTCGGGTGATCCAGTCCGAACCGCGAGGAACCCACCTTTGTCGTGTATGAATTGTTCCCAATAGTAAGACTCAGAGTAAAGAATCCTGTTTTCTGTGTTTTGTTTTGTTTTGTTTTGTTGTTTCCCCATGCCATAGACCTTTTAATGCTTCAAATCTATAATGCTGAAATGTAATCACACTACCTCACCTCCCCTCCCCTCTCCTCTACTCTCCAAATTAGAAGAAAGAGATGTTAAGTTTCTGCTTGGCTTGACTCAGCTGTTTTATCTACACAAGTCTCAAATGGCCACCTGCTTCCTCCAGTTACACCATTTCATCACCAACACTTTCCTTAAAGATTGGTTTTGAAAGTGCCATCAGATTCTCCCTGGCTATCTAATTTTCCCTAGCCCTACCTTCCACTTGACCAAGCTTTCTTAACACTTTGATATGAGCCGTTGAAATCCAAATTCTTAATTGCTATTCCATTTTCCAGGCATCCTTAACCCTTAACCGACCCTGAGCAACAAGGGGCAGTGTTGTGAAACTGGGAAGACGACAGGGCTTTTGTCAGGGCCTTTTGGAGCAGGTAATTCAGGGATATTAGATCTCAAACATATGTGCCAATACTTCAGTGGCTTATGAGTCATCACAGCTGGGAGCATTTTGAAATAGTTATGTGTAAGATACATTTATTAAAAGGTCAACCATTTTTTTCCCTTACTCCTACAGGAGAATTTTAGACATTTGTTTCAAATGCCAGGGATTATAGTCTTCCATTCTCCTTCTCGCACCTAAGCAACACCATCCATTTCAGCACCATGACCAGAGGCAATTTGTTCTGAATTTATGAACAAATGACAAATTAAAAAGGAAGAATGAAAACAAAACACCAAACCATATGCCAGATGTCCAATAAACTACGTGCTTGGAAAGGGCATAGAATTGTGAGACAATGAACATTTATTATTTTGTAGCTCCAAGCTTTACAATAAGTTTTTAACACTCCTATACCTTTCTATTCAGAATTCCACTGAGATTAATAAAACTTACTCCTAGGTAAGCAATTATAGGACTAAATCCTAAAATTGAATCTTTTAATCGATTAAGATCCATTAAGAATTTTAATTAGTAAAGTTCAGCAATAAACAGACAAGAAATGGAAAAGGGCCTGCAATTGAATACTATACCAAACACTACTTTTAGATTTCTCAGTGTTTTTCTTTTTCTACATTTTTCCCTATTTCATTCTCTGGTTGTTTTAAAAGTTGCTTTAGAACTTCCTCACCACTTCCACTTTAGGTGTTCTTGAACTAATATTGTTGCAAGAGAACGATCCAGATTTCAAGATTTCAAGATCTGAAAATGTTCTCTGGGAAGCGTTGCTATCACATTTTTGAGGAAGGAAAATAGAGGGGGTCAAGAAGGCTGCAGAAAGCTATGGAGGTTTACAGTGAAAGATGGAATTCTTACATGCACGCCTTAAACACCCCATAGCTAAGATAAATGGATAAAGCAAGCATTCCACTGCAACAGGATTCTCCAAAGTCTTCAATATTGACCCACGGGGGTTAATATTCCTATTGAATATATTCCTATTGGGGTCAAGGAGTCAATGTTGTTATTGTTGATTAGTATCTAATCATAGCTAGTATCAAATTAGATAAAGAAATATTTATTATGTTAATTTTATATAACGAATATTTGGGGGTTGATAAACAGTCTAAAACTTCACAAAGGGATCAATAGCTGAAGAGTTTTTTTACCTCTATACCAGTGCTCCCCAACCGGTGTGCCGCGGCACACTGGTGTGCCGTGAGGCCATGCCAAGTGTGCTGCGGCAAAAGCTCGCGTCATTCAGGGGTGGCCAAACCGTGGCGCATTGGATGATTGCAAGTGGTGCATTGCAATCATCCAATGGCTGACGCCTCTCCCGCCCGCGTGACTTGCTGTCTTTTAAAACTCAAGCCGCCTCGGCTTGAGTTTTAAAAGACAGCAAGACGCGGGCGGGAGAGGCAGGTCTGGTCATTAAGCCTGCTGGCTGCTGCAGTGAGGCTTAATGAGCAGACCTGCTGCCCTGGACACAACAGCGAGGAACGCGAGGAGGAGGTACCAGGGCATATCCCAGGTAGGACACGCGTTTCGCGCTGGGGATTGGCAAGGCGGGTGGGGCAGGACTGGCGGGCGGGACGGGGCACGCGTCCTACCTGGGACTTTTCCTGGTAGCTCCAGTCGCGGGCTGGCTTGATTTGAGGCTTGGCAGGGGGGCGGGGCGGGGCGCGAGTCCTCCTCCCTGCCGCTTCTGTTTGTGGAAGCCGAAGAGCCTTACCGGTAGTTTGGGAGAAACAAAGAAAGTTTTTGGCTGCTTTCCTTTAGTGCACTCAAAAGCAGAAGCAGCAAAAAACTTTCTTTCTCCCAAACTACCGATAAGGCTCTTCAGCTTCCACATAAAGCCTGGAAAGCAGTCTCACGCGTCTCGTGCTAGGGCTGGCTTGATTTGGGGCTTGGCAGGGCGCGAGTGAGGAAGGCGTCAGCAAGAGGCGGAGCCGAAAGGGAGGGCGACAGGGATGTCTGCTTCTTAAGCCAGCAAACTTCCTTGTCACCAAGCTCCGCCTCTTGCCGACACCTCCTCACTTGCTGGATTGACTCGCCTGCTCTGGGCTGCCTTGGGCGGCTTCAGTTATAAAAGACAGCAAAATGTGGGCGGGAGAGGCAGGTCTTGCTCATTAAGCCTCGCTGACCGCTGCAGTGAGGCTTAATGAGCAAGACCTGCCTCTCCCGCCCACGTTTTGCTTTCTTTTAAAACACAAGCCAAAGAAGCAGGTGCAGGAAGTGGCCCGCGGGCGCTTCCCCCGCCCACCTGGATGCCGCCATTTGCGGTCTTTTGCCCACTGCGCATGCGCATAGCGTTCTGCGCATGCGCAGAGGGCAAAACTCAAATGGCAGCATCCAGACGGGCCCGCCCACCCGGGACGCCTGGGCCAATTGGCGCATGGTATCATTAAGGTTGGCCACCACTGACCTACCTAATTATCAAATAAAATAATAAATCAAGTAATTCTGTTATGCCCAGTTTGACATTCCTATACTATTATACTCTTCAAAACGATATTTTGAAGATTATATTTGTTTTTTATCCAATTTTTGTATGTGGTGTGCCGTGGAATTTTGGGAGAGGCTATGGTGTGCCGAGGGTGACAAAAGGTTGGGGAGCACTGCTCTATACTATAGGGATAATGTTCACCGAGAACATTTGTATCTTGAGGAAGATACAAACTGAATTAACATGGTAGTTAACATGGGGATTTTCTGAAGCCATCTATAATAACTATTATTTTCTTTACTTTCTTTACTTTTTTAATGACTGAAACCTAGGAGTGTATTTTACCAAACCAGGTTGCTCTAGTTTGCTTTGAACCTTGCAGCTGACTGACAAGCTGGTAATGTTGATGGGATATTTAACCTACATTCCAACAGGATACCCCATAGCAGAAGAAATATAAGTTTATATCTTTGCAGTTCCTGATTCAATCAAATAGAACGAGAGTAGTTCAAAACACGGTGAAGAATTTGGGAGCGGGGTACATTTTACTGGCAGGAAAAATTATACCATTGGATTGGAGATCTAGATGTGTCGGAATAGCTTGCAAACGTACAGCCAGGGATTTGAACTATTCTGCAAGGAAGGAATTCACTGGTGAACATTTGCTGTCTCTTCCTCCACTTCCTGATTTCTTTGAAAAGACTCTCAAGAACTCCTTGAATTTTGAAGTCAGGTCTTTCTGGGTCCAGTAGAATTCATTCTATTTTATTCATCAACAAAGACTTCACCAGTTTTGGATAAAAAGCTTCATTTTATTTGTGAGAAACAAGATCTTATATTTCATAATAAGGGGGGGAGGGAAATCAGATCTTATCAAATGGAAATTTTGCTGCATTTTTCCTGCTCTGTACTTTCCTATCTGTCACACAACATCAACAACAACCCAGCAGTAATATGCTTCAGAGTCCTGAAACGTCACTTCTTCTCTCACCATTTAAAAGCAAAGTGTTCCCACCCCCCTCCTCCTGATTCTCCACTATGCATAAAACAGTTCAGCAAATTTGTTCTTTGTATTAGAGCAATTTCTTTCTCATTGGACAGCCTGCTGCCATAATCCTCAATCTCCCTGTTCTATTTCACTCAGCTAGCTCAGGGAGAAACCTTCAAACAGAGCTTTGTTGCCTTGACAGCTTGCTACACTACGAAGAATTGGTGTGGTAACACTTTTCACAAGGCTAGCCAGATCAGCACTATGGTGAATTTAAGATTTTGTGCTCCTCTTTTTATTACAACGAGGTTGGACAGTGGAGACCAGTACTTCTGAGGCAGAGAGAGTAAGCATAGATAGGCTGGTGTTCTCAAGGTTAATTGGCTAAGTGAGGTTGAATTATGTTTGGGATCTGTGGGGATTGTGGACAAACTGGGAGTGACATGAGTTGGAAAAATATTGTGGGAATGATTTGCAAGTGAAAAGTTTGAGGATAGCAGAGTTTGATATTTCAATGCAAAAATTATTTTTATCAGTTAATTGATGAAAAGACAAATGTCTATTCAGTGATACTCTACTCAATGGACAATTTTAATCAAATCCTTCCTATTTGTCACCAATAGAACATTTGTACATCAATTATTAAGAAACTGATTTACTGGTTTCCATTAGAATAAGTCTTTCTATTTTTTTCTTTCATGTAAAGTAGATAAACAAATGTTTGCTTCATGCTTTAACCAAATTCTGTTGATAAATGTGAAAAATGCAGCTTCTGAAAGAAATGAAAATGCTGCCCACTGTTCGGCTTCCTAAAAGCAGAACTTCCTAGACCTGAATATGAATTAGTCTCCCTAATGTGACAGCACATTCCAAGGCGTAGCTCTTAATATTCAAAGTATTTGCATTTTTGTGCAGTAGGTATTTCTGAGTGTAAATCAGATGGTTTTGATTAAGTGCATATGGGAGAGAGGCTCAAGAAATATGCTGGTGGAAATCAGAGCACATTCTGAAATGTGGAGCCTTTTGAAACACAGAGAGAAAATATCTAAATATTGGGAAACATTGCAATATTCTTGGCACGCTTGCCTTCTGAAAGAACATTTTATTTTCTTGTCAGTGACTTTGGAATTCGCACCACAGTTGTTCAATGACTAAGGAAAGTCATGCCAAGAGAGATAAAGTTTTGTTTTAAGGGCAAAGACATAAAACAAGGACCAAGCAGAACAATTGTACACCTGTTTCCCATAGTAAAAAGGTATCTCAAATCTGCTTTTCCTTGAAAAATTTGGCCAGGGAATGTATTTCAAAAGCTCAATGGCCCACAACATTATCCCCAGTGCTCTGTGCTGTGTGCCTAATTGGGCTTTTTCACATTTGCATAAGCATGATGCTTCATGATTAATGCATGAGGCACAGCATGGAGCCCTGTACCAATTCATCTGTATATTCATCCCTGCATTATGCCGAAAGTGTAATCCATCATATCTGTAGCTATGGTTATGTTATTGAAAATCAAACTCTATAAATTTAATTTAAAAATGCCATCTGCAACTTAAAGCTCTTTTGTCTGAAGAAGAGGAAGAGGAAGACTTAAGTGTTCTGCTGCCTATGATACATAGACCCATGTTGTAATGACAGATCTCTCTCTCTCTCTCTCTCTCTCTCTCTCTCTCTCTCTCTCTCTCTCTCTCTCTCTCTCTCTCTCTCTCTCTCTCTCTCCTTTATTATTATTTTCAAAATGAAGTATCAAGTGTGTCATTATACTGCTGGGAAGTTTACAAGATCAGATAAAACATGAAGATATTGTTGTATTAACCTAATTAGTATTTCTTCTCTTTACTCTTGGGTCTGCTTTAACCTGATCTAAACAACAAATGGCTCCTCTAAAACAGCAACAGGGTGTTAATAATTCAACACCACATCCTCTCACAGATGGACATTGAACCCCAAAGTGAAAAACTGATGACAAAGTAGAAAGTGAGTAAAAAAAGAAAATGGAAGGGAATTTTAATCTAGCTCAAATCAGATATGTACAAAACGCTCCATGTTACACTGGTTTTGCTCCATCCTGTGAGGTGTAAACTTGGTTTGTAGATGCAAAAGCAAACAGACATTGAAGTATCATAATCAGTTTATTGTTCTCGAACCTTTTATGGGTGAAAGCCTCCTGTGTCAGAAGCACGAGGCAGACTCTCTGCTGCATTAATTTTCTACTTGCTTTTTTTTTTTGCTTCATTCTTTTCTTTTTATAGCAAAGCATTGCACCTTTTGGTCTGTATTCTAAAGTTATACAGTAATTTACAATCACAGGATTGTGGGATTGTAGGAATTTTCCTTGCATGACTAAAGCAGAAAATATCTTACTTAAGACAGAGGTAAATGACAATGTAATCCGGTGTCCATAGGACCCAGTATTGAATTCCATCGAATCTGGGTTTTCCAATCCTGGGATGAGACAGAATGAAGTCAAGCAATGGCTTCACTCTCCAAAACTCACTCCTGAATTTTATGGATTCTGGGGAGCAGCCAGAGAAACAGTTATCCCCTCAAGTAAGTTGAAATGCCTTCCAGCTGGTTTTCATTCTACAAAATATAGTTATAAGCCATGGAATGAATGTCTGTGGAGATGAATGTCATCAGTCATCCAGGTCGTAGTTGTCCCAAAGGTGGGGTTTTTTTTCTTCAAAAGGCAGTTGGACTGTTTTGTTTTGTTTTCCAAGAAGAAGAAGAAGAAGAAGAAGAAGAAGAAGAAGAAGAAGAAGAAGAAGAAGAAGAAGAAGAAGAAGAAGAAGAAGAAGAAGAAGAAGAAGAAGAAAATATTTTACTTCTCATCCTTCATTCTTCTCATGAAGAAGCTTCATCAGTTTTGGGGGCAGAATGGAAGGATACCTATTCGTCCATCCCCCACCATTAGAACTGATGAAGATTTGCAGATGAGAAGCAAAATGTTTTCTTCTTTGAGGAAAAAAGAGACCAATTGCCTTTTGAAGGGAAAAAAATCTTTGATACAAACCATGGAATGTTGTTTTTTAAATTCTTTTAATTAATGGAAAGGCAATTGATTAAAAATATTGGAGAACATGAAATACTGATGGCTAATCTAACATTGGTACACTTATCTGTCATTCAACTTCAAGAGGAGAATTATGAATTATGCAATGATAATATTCTTGGGAAGGCAGAAATGTATTACATGAAAAAAGGATTGCTGGGAAAAATATCATATTTCTATTTTCACTCCTGAATTGTTTCACTTAAAATACTGCTGCCCCATTCCTTATGATTATGTAACAGATGGAAAAATAGAATAGAATAGAATAGAATAGAAATTTTTATTGGCCAAGTGTGATTGGACACAAAGGGATTTTTCTTGGTGCATATGCTCTCAGTGTACATAAAAGAAAAGATACTTTCGTCAAGAATCATAAAATGGAAAAATAATTGCAAATAATCTAAACTGGATACAAATTGTTCCACTAGAATTGATCTTTACTTTGCCATCTGAGGATGCCAATACCAATAAGACCATGGTACTTCTTTTCTGTGATGTGTTGCTTCTTAGAATTTTTATTGATGCCTAGTTCTTGAAAATGGAAAATGGAAAGCAGATATAAATAATAACGGGCTGGTGTTGGAGTAGCTGTCTAGTAGTAGCCAAAATTGTGGAAACATCTTGAGAAAAGTGTACAGTATTTTTGATGTTTGATGGCTAATAACACCACTTTTTTGGGAGTAGTACCATAAAATTATATATGCTCTGTCCAGGTAACATGGGTTTTAGCCCAGTTTAGTCTTTCCAATGTTTGTTTGAGAGATAAAAATGGCTTTTTCGTGGAATTCTAGATTTTAGGCTAAATTCCTGAAGTCTGCACCAATCAGTCCTTGCTCAACTTCACATTGGTTTACGCCATTTCATCTTGTATACACCCAGATGATTTTCTTCTATCATGTAGGCATAGTCTCTTAATTCTTCTATCATCACTTGCTGTTGTGCACCTTTTCCTGCCTTTACCAGTGTGGTTTTGTAGTGACTGAATCTCCTTATACTTCTTCAAAAACTTAGAAATGCCACCTTTGGTTAAGTTACCACCATTTTTTTTCTAATTACTTTATAACTGTAGCCTTGTTCACTTAATAATACTATTTTACATCGCTTTCTGGGCGACCAGTCAACACTTTGCACCATTTCTTTAATTTTATTACATTATACAAACTCACTAAATGAAAGAACACAAAAAGCCCCAACCAACTTGATAGCGATCACATAACACACTAACAAATGTCCTCCTCTCAGCTTCAATAGATGACATCAATAACTGAATCCTACTGTGATCTGATTGACATTGCCAAAACAAGATGACACCCTATTGGCTCTCTAAACACTAATGCTCATTGGCTATAATCAGATGAAGGAAAGCTACCTGATATCAACCTAAGCAAGTTGTGATTCCTTTTTCTGGTTTTTTGGCTATAACTTTTCATAAAATACAGATAATTGAACAAACTTTGTTGCATTGCATGCTTCATTAAATTGTCTTTCCATTGATATATAATTTTATGGTACTACTCCAAAACAAAGTGGTGTTATTAGCCATCAAACCTCAAAATACACTTTTCCCAAAAGATTTCCACAATTTTGGCCACTACTGTATATATATATTGTGTGTATATTCCATCCAAGTAGCTTCAGAAGCCTTCAAGTAGCTGTAGTTGCTTCATGGCTTCTGGAGCAAATCCAGAATGGCACTGAAATAGCTTGACAAATGCTTTGTGCAGTGTCAATATATATTAGGTAAATCTTTGTGCATGTTTCCTTCTGATCATGATTCATTTGTAATAAGCCTATATCTGTCTTTCTGTCTGTCTGTCTGTCTGTCTGTCTGTCTGTGTCCATCCGTCCATCTGTCTGCCTGCATGTCCATCCATCCATCCATCCATCCATCCATCCATCCATCCATATCTGTCTGTCTGTCTGTCTGTCTGTCTGTCTGTCATCTATGTATCATCTATCTATTTAGTAAGCCTTGATGTTTTGTTCTGACCATAATTCATTAGCAATAAACACAGGGCTTACATTGTAGGCTGTAGAAGATAGAGTAGCAGAACTTGGGAGTGGAGTCAAAAAAGGAATCAGTCTAGAGTATCTATGTAGTCACACAAAGTCCAACCGCTCTCGAATTCCATTGACCCTTAGCAGGCATCAAAATAATACTAATTGTTAGTAGATTCCTGTGCATAGACATGAATAGTAATAAATCATTTTCATTGGAATTTTGTGTGATCCTGGTCTTGCACACCTGACACAGGTCTTTCTTTTAGTAGCATTTTTATCCTCTTGATTTCTAAACAGGTGTTCATGCAATGCACATTTTTGTATCTTACATTCACGTACTATAATGAATTACCAGAAAAAGCATACAATTAAGATCCACCTTTAAATATAGAATGTTTGTGACTATAAATGTTGTGGTTAGGAAAGAACTTAGGTTGTTTTCGCTAAATCCAAAACCAGATATGCCAGCTTTTCATGGAATTCATAAAACTGCTGCTAAAAACACATCAATAATTCTAGTATACATTGATGAGTGAAAGAACAGAATTAATGAAATAATCAAAAGTTAGAAGACTATACTTTTAACATAGAATTGCAAGGATTTTTTTTATAAATTATGCCTGGGAATTCTTGGGAAATAAATTTATTTTTAATGCCTTAGTCGCTAAAATCTTGTGATTAGATTTTAAAACCCATTTGAAATTAGATTCTTATTTAAAATACTTCAGAAGAACAGACAGAAACAAAAATGCCACAAGAAAGTACTGAAAGTAGTCTATAATAATAGTAAAATATCCAGTTAATTTGCATTTTTCAATTTAAGTCACACCAGCCCTTCCTGAACCAATATACCAAAGTTATATACTGGTCTTTTCTGAATCTCAATAGGCAATTTACTACATATATGAATAAAAAGTATCCATGGCAAATTACATATCTGAATGAACTCCAGGATGTAATGAAATAAATGTTAAGTATGAAATAATGAATATTAATAGGTTTTTCCTCCTGCCAGTATGATCATTCATTGATGTATAGAAGAATGCTTCATTCTTCATAGTTCTAAAATATTCTCATTACATTTTAAGATGTCATCTGATATTAGAGAAAGCTTGTAACTATGAGCCAATTCAACTAGCAAACAAAACATTATCATGATAAAACACTTCGGCTTTTTTCATGTAGGAGATACTACCTGGGTAATTTTAATTTATGAATTATGCATATATATATTTTTGCTTCCAAGGGATGTTCATTGGCAGCTAGGATGAATTTCTGAAGAATCAGATCACAGAAAAATGGCAAGACTTTACAAGAAATTAAACTGAAGGAGCAGATATCAATATAATAGGAATGTACTTTTTTTTTACATGCTGAGTTACAGTTAGCTGTTTCCCACCTCACCTTCTCTTGCAGATTGGCAGCATAGTTGGTGCCATGTGTCATTTGAGATTAAGATTTCTGCTTCATAGATATCAGTCTGGTCACTGAAACTTGGAGGATTTCCAATGATGCCTTAAGATGAATTGCATTGAAATTACCCAAATATTATCCTGAAGAGAAGCAACAAACTCATTTTAATGAGTTTTCCCACATACTGTTATCCTGGTCTGGGAGACCAGACATATATGAATATATACAATATATTTAATATTTAAAAAAACTACTATTGAAATTCTTCTCTTGGGGCCCAGGTGCAAAGAGATGTCAACACCTGATAACAAAGACCAACTGGTGATGCAGAAAAGTATATTTGCTGTTTGCACACAGTTGAAGCAAAACAGTAAAAGAGAAATTGCTAATAATTAATAGAACTGCAAGAATGTTCAGCTAAGAGCCAGTACAAATTTCGCATGTATTATGCATAGAATACCACATTTTTAATGCTAGTTCTTGCAGATAATAAGGCATACTCCCTTTACGTATTTGTTCCATTCTATTTTTTTTAACTTTCCAGATAATATTTTTGGGAAGAAATTGCTTTATTTCTCCAAGCAAAGTTATGTTTAAAAAAAAATTAAAGAGGCAGCGTATGATAGAGCATACATTTTTAAGTAAAATAGATATCATGTATTTTGTAAAAATCAAAATGGTAAGAAAGAGGGGTCAAAGAAGCCATCTACATTAAGATTGAACAGTCCACTCTCAACAGGATTCGACACCACTTATCTCCTGTACAACACAGTCCTCTCAGCAGTTCCAAGAAGGTTCTACGTCCATTTGCAATATTCAGGTGACCCTGAGGGCACGGATAAACCTCAAGTGGGCTCAATGACTCTCAGAGAGAGTGCTAATGACCAGATGACTGCAAGGAATATAAATCCTTCCATCCTTCAGTCAGAACTAAAGAAGCTTCTTGGATGAGAAGTGAAATGTCTTCAAGCAAAAACAAGAAAGTACAGTTGCCTTTTGAAAAAGTACATTTGGTACAACCATAACCTGAATGACCAAGGATCTCCATTCCCAATGTTGGGGCACAACAGAAGGGCCATATTGATCTTGATGGTCCTGTGTTTCTTCTTAGCCACTGAATGAGATACCAGTGTTACTGCTCTGGGAAAAGTGACAATAGCTCTAGCTGATTATCAGGGGTACTCTCATCTATCACTTATTTGAAATGAGACGTTGTACTTACCTGAGACGTCCATTCTCGTAGGGTGGAGCTAGCCGCCAAGATTGGGTATTGGCACAGCCTTCTAGCCAATTATGACTGAGTCTGGAAAAGTATAAAAGGTGGCTCTAGGCCTAGATTCCCCCTCTTTTGACGAGGGATAAATGCCAGACTCAAGTGCCATCAATCTAACAAGTTTATTAACTGTCCAATCACAGAAAATTACACACAAGTTGATATGTGAGAGACCTAACTACCTAACCTAACTACCTACAGAGAGAAGATAACTATGTACACTAATACACCTAGATACTTAATGACTATACGAGTAATAGGCTCCTCGTCCAGCCAGAACATGTTAGAAGGGAGGGACTTGGCGGCTAGCTCCACCCTACGAGAATGGACGTCTCAGGTAAGTACAACGTCTCATTCTCCATAGTGGGTGGAGCTAGCCGCCAAGATTGGGACATACCAAAGTAATTTAGTCCCCAGGGAGGGCCTCCTGATTCTGGCTGGGACCACTGCCCACCAATGTTACCTGTTCCAGCACTCTGCGCCCAAGGTCAGCCTCCTGAGAGGCGAAGGTGTCCAGTCTGTAGTGCCGGACAAATGGCGTTGGAGATGCCCAAGTGGCAGTCCGGCAGATCTCCTCGATGGAAGCCCTCGTGTTCCAAGCCGCAGTGGTGGCTGCCACTGCATGTGGAATGGGCCGTAATCCTGGTGGGTCGTGGCAAGGACATTTGTTCATATGCAGTGTTAATGACATTACAAACCCACCGACCCACCATGACAGAGGATGCTTTCCTCCCCAAGGAAGTGTGGTGGAAAGAGACAAACAAGGCCTCAGTCTTGCGAAAGGCAGAGGTCCTTTGTATGTAAGTGTCCAGTGCGCGCCTCACGTCCAGGAGGTGCCACTGTCTTTCAATGTCTGAGGATGGAGAAGGGTAAAAGGAAGGTAATACCACCTCCTGAGCCCAATGAAAGTAAGAGTTTACCTTTGGCAGAAAGGTGGGATCCAACCGCAAAACCACCATGTCCTGGTGGAACACACAGAGGTCACTCCTGATGGAAAGGGCTGCCAGTTCGGAAATGCGATGGGCAGAGGTGACAGCCACCAGGAAAACCACCTTGTATGTTAGGTGGGCCAGAGAGACGGAGTGCAAAGGCTCAAAGGTGCCCCCCATGAGTGCTAATAACACTTTGGACAAGTCCCAGGTGGGATACCTATGCACTACAGGAGGGCATCTATTCATTGCGCCCTTTAGGAACCTGGAGACTAAGGGGTGAGCAGAGAGTTTCCCCAGAGAGGGACAAGACAGCACCGTGGACAGGGCAGCAATCTGGCGGTGGAGGGTACTTGGGGAAAGACCCTTAGCTAGCCCCTGGCGTAGGAATTAAAGGACATTTATGACCGAAAGATCCAGTGGGGAATAACCCTCCCTAGCACACCATGAGCAGAAAGCCTTCCAAGAGGCTGCATAAATATGATGCGTGGACGGTCTGCGAGAGTCAAGCAAGACCTCCATAACGTCCTCAGGGATTTGGCGGCTCCTCAGAGTGAGCCGCTCAAGTGCCAGGCAGTCAGTTGCAACCAGTGCGGCTCTGGATGCTGCACTGACCCCTGGAGCAGCGACCACTCTGTGGAGGGATCCTCCAAGGGGGTGAGACCGACAAGGAGACCAGGTCGGCATACCAGGTTCTCCTTGGCCAGTTGGGTGCCAGAAGTACCACCTCGGCTCTTTCTTCCAGGAGTTTCCGGATGACCTGCGGAATGATGGGGATGGGGGGAAAAGCGTAAAGCAACCCCTGAGGCCAGGTGCAGCGGAGGGCGTCCACCCCTTCCGCACCCTGAGTTTGATACTGGGACAGAAACCTGGGCAGCTGGGCATTCCCCGGGGTGGCAAAAAGGTCCATCACAGGTTGACCGAATTGACCCACAAGTTGGTGGAAAAGGTCTGGGTGTAAGCTCCACTCTGAGTGGTCTATCTGGTTCCGGCTGAGCCAGTCTGCCCTGACGTTGCTTACCCCAGAGATGTGTTCAGCAGAAAGAGACAATAAGTATTGTTCTGCCCATAGCCCCAACCACATGGCCTCTGACATGAGCTGTCCTAACATGGTCCCACCCTGTCTGTTTATGTGGACCTTGGTGGCCACATTGTCAGTAAGTATCATGACATGAGAGTTCTCCACAAGAGGTCTGAACTGCTGCAGAGCAAGGAACACAGCCCATAGCTCCAAAACGTTTATGCTTAGAGTTGTCTCAGTTAACGACCATGTGCCCTGTGCCACCTGTGCTTCCGCGTGTACCCCACAACCCGATAGGCTGTCATTGGTGGTGACTAAGATTTGTCTTGGGGGAAGGAAGCAGGTGCCCCTGTGGACAGCAGAGGTGGTCCACCAAATCAGAGACTTCCTGACTGAGGGCTGGAGTCTCATTTTGACTGGGAAATGGGCCCTTCCCTGACACTGATAGGGAAGGAGCCATTGGAGGTCTCTGGAGTGTAAGTGAGCCCATGGGACAATGTGAATGGCCGAATCATCTTGCCCAGGAGGGAGGACAGCAAATTCAGTGGAGCTGAGTTTTGCCTCAGAACTTGCTGGGTTAAAGCCAATAGACTGTCTCTCCGATCCTGGGACAGGTACACCTTACACCCCAGGGAATCAATGATTGCACCCAGATGGACAATTCTGGTGGCGGGGACAAGCTGACTCTTGGATCGGTTGACCAAGAAGCCTTGGAGTTCCAGCGTGTTAAGCACTACCTGGACATCTCTCTCAGCCTGAGAAGGGGAGGCTGAGGAGATGAGAATATCGTCCAGATAGCACTGGATCCTGATGGGAATGGATCTGAGGTGAGTGGTCAAGGCTGCCAGGACCTTGGTGAAGACCCTTGGCACTGAGGACAGGCCAAAGTGGAGCACCCCATATTCATAATGCACCCCTGCATAGCAAAACCGTAAGTATTGGCGGTGAGATGGCCGAATTGGGATGTGGAGGTAATCCTCCAAGAGATCTATGGACGTGAGTAGATTCCCTTCCGAGCACTTGCCAGAGTTGATTTCAGGGTGTGCATTTTGAATTTTTTTTTTTAATGGATGACATACCTGTTGAGACACTTGAGGTCCAAAATGGCTCTCCATCCTCCCGAGGATTTGGGCACTACAAACAGCATGGAGTAGAAGCCCTGCCCCTGTTGGTCCTCAGGCACTTGGTGGATGACTCGAATGTCCAGGATGTGCTGGATGGCCTGATTCATGAGGACCCGTTTTGCAGAATTTGATGACAAGGGGCAGCGGAGAAGAACCTCGGGGGGTGGGGGTGGAAATGAATTCAAGTGAGAGCGCTGAAGCCAGGGTCTCACAAACCCATGCATCATTGGTGATTTCCTCCCATCCACTGGCATAGGGAGCCAGGCGACCCCCTGTGGGAGGATCGGCCGGAAGTTACTTGTTCTGGTGGAAAAGGTGACCGCCGGCCCCTCTAAAGGGCCGTATGAATTGGTTACCCCTGAAGGATTGGCCCGAAGAGAATCTCTGATGGGAACTGCATTGCCCTTGGCTATGTCCCTGATACTGTCCCTAGTAGTTACCCTGATGTCTATTGGAAGACTAGAAGGCCCCCCTGGAAGCCCTCCTTGGTAAGGGGGTGGCACGGAAAGGGGCTTTCTGGGTGGCTGAGGGAAGGACCTTGCGCTTGTCCTTAGTATCAAGCAGGATGGGATTCAGGGCCTCACCAAACAAGAACTGCCTGGTGATTGGGGCAGAGGCTAATTTCCACTTGTACCGCATGTCAATTGGCCAGCTGCAAAGCCAGGCCATCTGCGCGTCACCACCGTGGACCCCATTGACCTAGCTTGGACATCCGCTTGAGCTGCTGCTGATTGAGCAGTAGGTTGATTTTGGCTTGTGGGTGGAGCTGTCTGGAGTGTGGGGCTGTCTGGTTCCAAATGCCAGAGGGAGCTAATGAGAATTCCCTGGCATCCTTCCTGGGGGATGCTAGGTAGGAATGAGTAGGGCAGAGTACTCTGGATGGGGCAATATCCTTTGTAAAAGGCATCATTTTAAAATCAACTCCAATTTACAAATCATGGTCTCTTTGTCTTAAAGTTCAGTTCATGAAAAACTGATATTTTCAAATACTGGAAAAAAATTGATAGTTTGTATATAATTATATACATTGTATATAGTTCCAGTTATGCTGGGCTCACAGACTCCAGAAAAAAAAAGCTTGGTTTTAAACTGTTACTGGAGTTACTCACTAGGCTCATTAGTTCCTTTTATGTGAGATCTGTAGCTTACTACTTCTAAATTCTGCTGAAAGCCCTTGTTCAAGCCATTTTTAAAATATAGATAGAATCTTCATTCTAAGTTGATGCTTTAACAGGTACTCCTGAGGCAGACCTACAGGCAGCTAGTCTGAATTTTTGTCAGCTCAATTAGAATAACAGTATCCATATTTATCTAAGGCCTCTGTCAACAAGGTAGGCCTCAGAAAGGCCTGGGTAAATTAGTAGGTCCAAACAGTCACTTAAAATGGCCACCGCCCTTAAATGATGTCAACAAGATGGCAGTTGCCCTTAGTTGGTCTTTCAAAATGGCCAATGCCCATATTAGACCTTAAAAATGGCCACCGGCAAGAAAGGGCATCCAAAATGGCCACCGCCCTTGATGTGGCTTCAATATGGTGTCTGCCCACTTTTGGTATTTGAAACAAAAAGGCCACGCCCTTAGTGCCTTCAATTCTGAGGGCAATCAAAATGGCTGCCACCCTGTGGGAGACTTCAAGATGGCTACCGGCACTCTCAAAGACTGCCTGCACACTTACCAGGCTGAAGACAAGCAGAGCAATGCAGAGAAGCTCAAATGGAAGCAGACGGCCCAGGCACTAGAGGCAGGTACCGACAGGGCCTTGAATCAAAGGAGCCTTGTCAGATTGCTGGCTCTTGTCAGCCATTGCACAGAAGGCAAGTTAAATAAAGGAGGCCTCAAAGGAAAAGAGAAAATTTTTTGAAGTGGGCGGTCCTGTGTAATTCAAAATGGCGGCCACCCACGAGGCACTCCTAAAATGGCTGACTGTCTCCTGAGGCAATTAGTTCCAGCCGAGGAGAAAGGAGTCTGCTAAGGCCTAGCCACTAACTGTCAGTTTCTGAGTCCCCTGGAGCAGACTGACTGATTTCTGAAGTTTCAAGCAAAAAAAGAGGGAACATGCCCTCAGCAAGCAGCACCCAGATTGCCAGCTTCCTCTGCAAGCAGGCACAAGACAGGGAGCAAAAAAGGAACCAGCAAAAATATTGCTTTCAGCTCTTTGAAGGTCTCCAGCTGACGTTTGAAGGCTTGGCTGGGCACTGACCGCTTGCGCAGGTCTGGCCAAATTGTCTGTCAGCTTCTCGGGCACAGCAGCTGGTGTTCAGAGGCTATTTGAGGCATTGACCGCTTGCGCAAGTCTGGCCAAGTTCATCTGTTTATAGGCAGCATCAAAAACGGTCCGGATGGCTTGCGCGAATCCGGCCGATCTGCAAGCGAGTTAAATGTGGCATGGGCGGCTTGCGCGAACCCAAGGCCAAAACAGTTGTTTATAGGCAGCATCAAAAACGGTCCGGATGGCTTGCGCGAATCCGGCCTGGCTGCGAGCGAGGTCTTCGGCGCTTCCGATCCCTTTATCTTTGAGGGTCAGCTGGGGATCGGAAGGCTCGTTAGTGGCTCGGACCACTTGCGCTGGACCGGCCAGATGCCAAGGCACCCAAAAATTTAATCTGGCAGCATGCTCTGCCCCTTGGCCCCTCGGCTCTCCCAGGCAGGTTAGCAGCTGTGAAACCCAACGTTAGAGGCCTTCACCTGTCAGGTTGGCCCTTGGTGTCTGGCAAGGAGACAGAAAAAAGAAAAATACAAGCCTCGCTCCACGCCCAGGTGCGCGGTGAGTTCACCGCTGCCCCATGGTGATAAGGGGGCCCTTTCCCACTCCCTCACAGCCGGAAATTAATGTATGGAGAAAAAGAAAAAACAAAAATCTTGCTGGGCCTTCGACTGGAGGGGCGAGCAGCAGTCAGACTTGCGGCCAACTGCTTCACCCAGGTATAGCCATACTGAGGAGCTCGAAAGGGAAAGGATAAAAATAATAATAATAATTCTGAATAGAACCAAAAACTTACAATTATTAATGGAAGATAGATGATGAAAAAGGCACTTAGTCAATGGCTGTGACTGAGTCAAAAGAGGGGGAATCTAGGCCTAGAGCCACCTTTTATACTTTTCCAGACTCAGTCATAATTGGCTAGAAGGCTGTGCCAATACCCAATCTTGGCGGCTAGCTCCACCCACTATGGAGAATGTTTTGTCAAAGTGCCCTCTTTTCAAAAGCTTTCAAAATATTTCATTATTTCTCCTTTTTCCTGAAACCCATTTTGGTCTTATATATATGCAGCCCTGGTTTACAGCCCCTTATATACAGCCCTTATCTAGGGTTGTATCAGGATGCTGATACTAAGCAAGATTGGGCCTAGTTCTTGTTTACAAGAGAGGCTATGAGAGAATTCCAGGGTTGTGAAAAGCGAAAACTACTTCTGTACTATTGCCAAAAAATCCTTCACAGTTGTGATCCCTTGAAAAAAATGGAAGAGTTTTTGTTATTATTATTATTATTTTATCTTCTTTTTGGTGCTAGGTCTTTTGTACCATTTTTTGCTTCTTATTTTCTTAAGAAAGTAATTAAAAGCCCGGAATAACCTCCAAATAGCATTTAGACTGAAGTCGTATGGTGCCTGCCGATACCCTTGGTGGCATCTAGAGACGAAGGGACCATTTGTATTTGGCAGTTCCAGCATCACTTTCCCCCTCAAAAAAGAGGTCTAGGATTTCACAATGCAGATTCTTATTCTGATACACCTCTGAACTCAGAATGTGCTCAAGGGGGAAAAAAGGGTGGGGGAGCCATTGTGAATCTGTTGTACCTATTTTCTACTTTCTACTCCTGCTTTCTCAATATATATTTGACAAGATTTTCAGTTAGATAATGTTCTGCTGTTTATTTTCTCTTCCTCATCCTCTTTGGATTGCTCTCTCTCTCCTTCATTAAAACATTTTTAAACATAAACCTTAATGAACTTATTTTAGAACATGCAAATCTCTTTGACAACTCTGCAAGTATCTTAACCTTTCTTTGGACTGATATTCCAAAGTGTGTGCATACTTTCTCAGCTGAAGGCTTCATGCACTCATAAGTGAAGCCAGCCACGTGTCTCCAAGAAACAATGCAATGTAGTATTAGAGACAACAACTTTAATGGTTTTCATGGCACCTCTGTCTAATTTGTATCCTGATTTTGGTATTTAGCAGTAACAAGTTTAAGGCATGCTGTTATCTCTCCTGCCAGTTTACATCACCGGGGAGATGCAGAATAAGAAATATCTCACTTTCTCTGCACAGAGCCAATTTGAGGTGCAGTGTTAATTACAATGACTGAAGAAAAATCTTTAATAATTACCCTTCATTAACTTTGTGATGAACGAGGACTACCAGAACAAATGATGTTTATTGCAGAGAAATAAGTGAATGGTGTCAGTATCTGACTGCAGTTGTATATGGGGAGGAACAGAATAAACCAATACCACTAGTTATACATATTCTATTTAATTAGGGGAGATGAAAAACTAAACTCCCTTAAATCTGAAAATCCCTTAAGCCAAGACTCTAAGATGTATTCATTATTCATAGCTGCAAGAAGGCTTTAGAAGTGTAGTCATCAGGATGGTGGACTTGTTGTTTTTTTCTTCACAGAACTGTACAAAGATGTATGAAAAAGAATAGCAAGTTTTAAAAAGAATAAAAAAGGAAGCACAGAGGAGTCCTCCTTTATGTCAAGATAGTAAGCAGAGAACGTTTTGGATAATTAATTTAAACACAACCTTCATAACACTCATTAAGCACTACCGTCATCCTGAACTTGGAAAAAAGTAAACTATCAGAAGAACAGATATGCTCATATAAAAAACAATGTGCTTGAAAACTAAAATTGTTAGAATATTCATGACTGGGAGAGCCATGTTAACAAGGTCAGCCAATGAATAGGCATAGCAACTGAATCAGACAATGGGAGCTAACCACTTCTGAGTCTGTACAGAGAATCGAAACTGAATACTTAAGCTTAAGGCTGGGTGTGGCTCCAGTCCTCTCTCCACTCTGCTCTCTGCCTACTCTGTGTTCTCTGTCCTCTCTGAACTCTGAACTAGAAGCTGCTTGTGTTTTACTTTTAACTGTTGCTACATTGAAGAACTCTGCTAATGGTATTGTTAGTATATATATTATTATGTTTATAAATAAGTTATTGAATCCAGCTGAATTAGTCATCTGTGTGTGCTTCTGGTTTTGATTTTGCAACAAACTTTAATAAAAATACAATGGGAAATTTTTAAATTAATATATAAAACAGCTGTTTCCTTCTAGCCACTGAAAAATAAGCTTGACTTAAGGGCATTTTGCTAAGTTTCAAGGTTCTCATACACTAAAAACCTATCTTAGCTTGTATCTATTATGACATCATACACACACACACACAAAAGCTTGCTAATTCACCTGTTGGATAAATTTCATCTGAAAAAGGTCAATAACAGTCACCAGGTTTACCCAGATACTACATAATTCAAGCCAGAGTTGTAGTGAATCATAAAATGTAACCTCTGTAATTTAGAAATCCATAACTTGGTGAAAACAAATACACAATTGTAAGAGGGAAAATGCAGATTTCTAAAAATATGTTTGTCCCATACATAAATTATCCTTTTGGAAAAGCTGTATTAAATTACCTGATATATGTAAAAAAGTAACTGGTAAATATGTGAAAAATAAAAGACCCTTTTATATTGTTTACAGATTGTACCATTTGCAAAAATGAAGGAAATATTTTAGAATGCTGGCTCTTTTTATAACAAATCACGTAAATCCTTCAAAGTAAGGCAGAACATGGAGTGAATTTAGAAAAAAATGTCCCTTCTTTACATCGTTAATAGAGAGCTTAAAAGGACAAAGTCACAGGAAAAATGATTAGAAGTGTTATCATAATACAACATTTAGTCTGGTTGTTGATTAGAGCAGGGTGGGGGAGAATCTGTTTGGAAACTAATTTAAGATTGTTCAAGTACAACAAAAGAATGCCCTGGGCCCAATTTATTAAAAACAGGAAATATATATTTTATGTAGATTTGTCTTCGTAATGAGAAAGCAATTGCCAATTGACTTCTGAGTAGCCTGAATTCTTATTTCCTGCAAAAGCTCTATGGTAAAATAACCACCACCATCATCATCCAAGATTGAGAGAGAGAGAGAGAGAGAGAGAGAGAGAGAGAGAGAGAGAGAGAGAGAGAGAGAGAGAGAGAGAGAGAGAGAGAGAGAGAGAGAGAGAGAGAGATTTTTTTCTCCTCACTGGGTTAGTCTTTTAACAAAAAGTACTTTATGTAGAAAGCCTATTCTGAACCTCTCAAGAAAAGAGTAAAACTTTGATTTCAGGAAGTTTGCAGTTCTATGCCGCTTCCACTATTTATACTACATATTTTATTAATGCAGGGAATTGACTGTTGTAATAGCCTTTCATTTTTATTTTTTATTGGAACCATCTGCATCTCATTTTCTTTACATTTTACGATATAGAAGACGAGAATACATATGTAAGGGAGGAGCCACTTTAACAAGTAATCTAAATACAGATGGACAGACCTATTGGTTGGGACATGCATCTTGGTAGTGCAGCCAGCACTTTTTCCTATGATTATTTGGTGGAAAACATCTGAAAAGACCAAGGACTCTCTTCAGAACTTCGAAATAACCAAGCTTATCAGATATCACTCTTGATTGTGTCTGTTGCTACTGCAAGAGATAATATGGCTTTATTTTTTATTTTCTTATTTATGGTCCAATTAAAATAAATCACATTCCCAGTTCATTCCCATATGATTTAATTACAAACCCAGCTGAAGTCATCTAAGCCAAAGCTTCTTGTTTGGTGGGATTTTTTTCCTTGCTGATGTTTGCCTGTCAGATGTGTATTGCTTCTTCAGATATAGAGAGGCTACAAAAGGAAAACCATGCAGTAAAATTTTCACTGCACAAATTTGTATAATACCATTACTTATGTCCCTTGGTGAGTGGTATTGCAGTTCATGCTTCAGAGATCTTGAGCTGATTGCAAGAGGAGATTATATATTTAAAAAGAAGGGATTTGCCAAGTTGGTTGTGTAAGTGTTGAGATGATTGAACTGGAAAAGTGAAGCAATTCAAAGTGGGAAAAAATAATTAGAACAGAATAAACACCTTGGTGTCCATGACCATTAATTTCTCCCTTAGATTTTCTAGACTTCTAGCCCCACCTAATTTTCGATAAGACTTGTAATTTTTAAAATTAATAAATAATTTGGAACCTGCCATGCTGTGAATTGAAATGGCAGCAGCAGCCTTATTTCCAAGAATGTCCTGGTCCTCTATAAAATAAGATCAGATGACATAATCTGTAGGTATGTTTGATGATAACTACTTTGCAAATGTTAGTAAGCTGTATCCCAGGGTTGTCAAACTCAATTTCATTGAGGGCCATACCAGGATTGTGTTTGACTTTGGGGGGATGGGGGCGTGGCTAGGATGGGTGTGGCCACCTCGACATCACTGGCTCCATTTTCTCTGGCAGGGGGCTGTAGGAGGCCGTCGCGGCTGAAAAAGGAGCCTGGGTGGGCCACACAACCTCCCCATGCTCCATTTTTGCTGGTAGAGGCACCGTGGGTCGGTCCTTCACTGTTTCCAGTGCGGCCATGCGGGTGAGATCTAAGCACCAGATCCCACCCACGGGCCTTGAGTTTGACACCTCTGCTGTAGCCCATTGCTTTGTAAGAAAGTGTTCAATCTGCTGAGAAAAACAAACATACCAATAAGCAGGCAAAAGTAATCTTAGGTGGTAAACAGCTTCCTGTGGTCCTGAATAACTTTTTTGCATAGTCCTGGCAGTGCTTCTATAAATATTTAAGCCTCATTCCTGTGACACTGAATTTGGGAGTGCATTGGTGGCAAATTTTCAAATTCCATATGTGCCCCAAAATGTTCAGCTGTCCCAAAGTAAGATAGATAAAAGTAGTGTCCATTGACACTTAACAGGTTGGAATGTTTTATTATTTATTTATTTATTTATTTATTTATTTATTTATTTATTTATTTATTTATTTATTTATTTATTTATTTATTTATTTATTTATTTATTTATTTATTTATTTGTCAAACATGTACAGGATAGTAGGTGTTTGTATAAACATAACATAAGCAAAGAAGTACAGATAAATGAGGACAATAAAACAGTAAGACAGGGACAGTAGGCACAGTGGTGCGCTTATGCACGCCCCTTACAGACCTCTTAGGAATGGGGTGAGGTCGACTGTAGACAGTCTAAGGTTAAAGTTTTTGGGGTTTGGGGAGGAAACCACAGAGTCAGGTAGTGCATTCCAGGCACTACCTGACTCTGTTAAAACATTTTAACATGTTTGTCATTTTTGGGAGAAAGTCATCTTAGTTTTTGCTCAGTGATTAAAGCCATTCCAATTTCTTCACTTTGTCTTTGGTCTTTGTTTTGTTTTGTTTAATCTTTATTGTCTCTTTAAATGCAAACATTATGACAAGTAGAAATAATGGTTGTGGACAAAAAGGATTGAATATGAATTTTAGGATTAAAGAGTAAAACAAAAGATATTAAAAATTCCAGGAACAGCACACTGTTAATTCCAAAAGCCTATTTTCTGTCATTCCTAATCTAACATGTGTCATTTCTTTTCTTTTTTGAATGATGAAAACAATGAGAAGAATCACATCCTGCATTCCAAACCGATTATACAGATTTACAAGGCTGAATTAACACCATCTTAATTCTGCCAAGGCCATGGACAATATTTTTGTGGAAAATATGAGTAAAAACTGCTTGAGTGCTGTCCATCTGTTTTCTTCCACCACTATATTAATTTTTCATTCATATAGAACTTTTTTTAAATTCTAGTCAATAACCCAGAAAGAGGAGCAATGATCATTTTCTTCATTCCTCTTGCAATTTGTCTCCTCCTTTAGTCTATTCTTTCCTGCTTTCTTCCTTTCTACCTGAAACTGTTCTTACTTACCCACCTGATATCCTTGCCACTGGCAATTTTCCAAATTCAGTGAAACATTTGTACCAGGTACATTGATTAAATTATCTCCCTCCCTCCCTTCCTTTCCTCCCTTCCTTCCTTCAAACTTTTCATTGGCCTTGTAGCAGGGGTGGGTTCCTCCCGGTTCGGACCAAATCACCCAAACTGGTAGCGACCTGCTGGTGATGTCACGATGACATCACCGATCCGGTTTGGTCGGTGCTGGTCCGTGGGCCACCTTTTTTGGTGAATTTTTGGTGAATTTTTCTGTGTTTGGATGGCTTCTCCTCTTCCGCGGCTTGAAAAAGAGCCCTCCCGCCCACCCGCGGGTTAATACTGACCTTTATTTCTTCACCTGAAGCACAGCTGATGAGCTCCTCAGCTGTGTTTCGGGCTGAATCCTGCTACTGAGCATGCGCAGAAATGAAAATGAATGGGGGGAACGCGTGCGAAACATCGCGATGCGAACCGGTGGCAAAGGTAAGTGGAACCCACCCCTGCCTTGTAGCTGTCCATTCCCCAACCTAGAAAATTTCCACCACCTGTCTCTTGTTTACAAAATAGTTTTATCTAGGATTAGAGTCAAAGATTCTCACCTCACCAATCTACCCTTACACAAACTGTCTTTCATCCATTGTTGAAAAGTTTCCTTCATCATTGTGTTCTCAGAAAGAAAGAAAGAAAGAAAGAAAGAAAGAAAGAAAGAAAGAAAGAAAGAAAGAAAGAAAGAAAGAAAGAAAGAAAAGAAAAGAAAAACTTATGACCACAATTGAGCCCAAAATTTTGGTTGCTAAGCAAGAGTGTTGTTAAATGAGTTTCACCTCATTTTACTCAATCCATGACATTTCCTGGCTCTAACAGTGATGTGCAAGCTAGGGTAGTACATCTGAAGGCATGTGTAATGTTCTAATGTACAGAAGTTATGGTTAAATGTGTGGCAGAAAGTGGACTCTGGGTGTGTTTTTCCAAATGCAGTAATTGAGGTTGAATGCGTATAGTTTTAGAAGAGGGGTGTGTGTGTGTGCGTGTGTGTGTGTGTGTGTGTGTACATACACATTCAGTATATATAGTAGATAATGTATCTTTTTGTGTGCCTGTGTGTAATATGTATGTATACATTACATAGGATTAAATAGAATATTTTGGATGTTCAGTAGTAGTAAATAGATAGGGAAATTGTATCTCATTGAGGCCTTTGAGGCGAGGAGAGGCCAGGCACCCTAATCCTAACCCTAACCCTTAACATGAGTGACATCAAGTTGGCCACGCCCACCCAGTCACATGACTATCCAGTCACATGATCACCAAGCAACCCCACCCGGTCACATGACTGTCAAGCCACTCCCACCTGGTCACATGGCCGGCAAGCTGCTCCCACCCAGTCACATGGTCGACAAGCCACTCCCACCTAGTCACATGACCATCAAGCCACACCCACAAATTAAGCCACGCTCACAGAGTGGTAGTAAAAAATTTGGGAACCCTACCCTGAAGCTGGGACTTCTTCTGCAAAATGCAATCATTTGTATAATCAAAAATTCCACTCATTATTGAGATTCCTGGGCATTAGTTCTGTAGCCCTCTTGTGGTTTTCTTTCACTTTGAGATCTTGGTTGTTGTTGTTTTTAATTTGGTTGGTGACTTTTCATAATGGTTATCTCCCCTCAAATAGATATTCCACAGGAATCAGTCCTAGGATCTTTGTTATTCTGTCTTTTTATTCTTTCCACAGGTTAACTTACTTCTTTCCTGGGTTTTTAGAAAATAGCAATATAGCAATAGCACTTTTCTTATATACCGCTTCATAGTGCTTTACAGCCCTCTCTAAGCGGTTTACAGAGTTCAGCATATTGCCCCCAACAATCTGGGTCCTCATTTTATCGACCTCGGAAGGATGGAAGGCTGAGTCAACCTTGAGCCGGTGAGATTTGAACAGCCGAACTGCTGAACTAGCAGTCAGCCTGCAATGGCTGCATTTAACCACTGCACCACTTCAGCTCCTGAAGTATATGCAGTATACTGATTATACGGATATGTATCAATCCCATGCTTAATGATAGCTTGGGAAATCCATCTCAAGCTGTCTAATAACATTATGAGACAGAAGAGTATGCATCATTTCAGATTCAATGTGACAAAACTGAGATTCCTACCATCCATTTGCCTTCTTTCTGATCCCCTCATCTGAACTCAAAATTGTTCATAGTTTCCTGTCTTGGTTGTCATGTACATAAAGGTTCCTGTGGATAATAGGCTGCTTTTGCAAACATTTGTAACAGCAACAGCCTCTAATTTTATCTGCCACTTCCTGACAATAGACAGAGTGATGTTTCTAGTACAGACTATGAAGGCTTTGTGTTTGAACTGCAGTAAGAGTTTCAGGGGTGGGTTCTTCCCAGTTCGGACCGGATCGCCCGAACCGGTAGCAACCCACTGGTGATGTCACAGATACAATGCCGGTCCGTGGGCCCCGCCATCTTTTTTTTATTTATTTTTTTGCGAATTTTTCCCTGTTTGGATGGCTTCTCCTCTTCCGCTGCTTGAAAAAGGGCCCTCCTGCCCGTCCCCAGGTTAATACTGACCTTTATTTCTTCACCCAAAGCATAGCTGATCAGCTCCTCAGCTGTGTTTTGGGCTGATTCCTGCTATTGAGCATGCACGGAAGCCAAATTGCATGAGGGGACGCGCGCAGATGCAAAACGTCGCAATACGAACCGGTGTTGAAGGTCAGTGGAACCCATCCCTAAAGAGTTTACAGGTAACTCTTTTTTCTTCAGTCCTTTCACTCATAGTCTGAGTCTAGAACTGCATTGTTTGCACTATCCTGGACCTTCCCCTTGTTCTCATTTCTCTACAGTCCCAAAGGTGCTTTTTCAAGAGACAATTGGACTTTCTGGATTTTCTTTGAAGACATTTCGCTTCTCATCCAGGAAGCTTCTTCAGCTCTAAAGGCTCTAAATCCCTCTAAAGGCTTTTCATGGTTGTGGCTGCCAGGTGCTGAATCCTGGCAAGGAATAAACTATGTACACCAATGTGTTTATAACCAGCAAAGCTTTAGAATTATCCCTGTATAGTTACCAACGAAATACTTTTTCTTGTTCAGCTTTGATGGACAAAAACAGTGGAAAAGCCAGGGCAGAGAGTCGTGCCATACTGCCTTTTTATGGCTAGTAAATGGACAGTAAACCTGTATCAAAGCAATTAATCACAGTATATTTACTATATGAAAGTAATTAATCACAGGATATTTACAAAATTGCAGGAAGGGGTACACACAGTTGTTTAAAGGTCAGCAAAAAGTCCACTCCTACTAAGAAAGTAAAGAAACCACAAGTGATTCAGGAAGGGAAAAATGAGGATGAGACTGGTTTGATCCTGCATTATCCTTTGGTCCAGTTCATTCACAGTTCAATGCCCTTTACTAGTTCCATATAAGAGCAAGGCCCAAAATAAAATGTGGATTTTTGGTCTGTAGTGCAACTTCCATCTTACCTTTTTTGTTTTATTTCCAGAGATACTCTTCTTTGGTGACTGGGTCACACTCAGTTCTGGCTGAGTCTTCTTCTCACCTCCCAGTTTCCAAGACCTGGGCCAAAAAACTATGGAAACAGCTCCCTGATACTTCCAGTTCTAAATCCAACACTTTTGTCACTGTTCACTCAATATTTTTTCAATAATACGTATTTGGTAGCAAATGTAGCAAAAGAAAGAGCAATAGAAGACTTACATACTGCTTCACAGTGCTTTGCAGCCCTCTCTAAGTGGTTTACAGAGTCAGCATATTGCCAACAAAAATCTGGGTTCCCATTTTACCAACCTCGGAACGATGGAAGGCTGAGTCAATCTTGAATCAGTGAGGATTGAACTCCTGGCAGTGAGCTGAATTAGCCTACCAGCTCCCAAATTGCTGGCAGCCAGCATTAGCAGAATTAGCCTGCGGCTGCATTCTAACCATTGCAGCACCACTGCTCTTGTAGCAATTAAAGGAAATCTTTTCATACATTAATTTTTATCAAACAAAATAGGTCTGATGTACATGTCTTATTTATTTCAACTTGGGTTCAATTCCATTTCCAGATTTTATCAAATAATATTCTTACTGACACTGTCTAGCTGAGGTGCATATGAGCTTTATTATAAATCAGATAAAAGTGAAAATCTGTTATTCAAAGAAATCCACAGAATTTAGAGCTATTATATTAGGCTAGACTTTTTTTTAAAAAAATCATAATTGTTGTGTCCAGATGATACTATAAGCTTTGTTATAGTATCTTTTAAGCAACACAATTTGTTTCCATTAAACTGATTTATTAGAGTTATACAGTATTTTATATTTTCATTGTAAAATCAAGGTAGTAAATGTAGTACATTTATATAAATACAATTATATCCATGCTCAGCAATAACTGTCAGCTTCACCTGTTATTTCTCTGTGACATTTGGGATGAAGAAATATTGGAAGTTTTCTTCTATAGTCAAAAAGTAGTGTTGCCTTGATCATTATGATCAGCGCTGATGGCACCTGCATTCCAAGATTTCATGCAAAGGTCTCCGTCTGACATACATGGATATGACTGAAATTATATATGAATTTGTACATGCAAAGCAGATGCTTTATCATTGAGCTGTTATGTATTCTGTCTGGGAATTGCAGGAAGTGAAAATGCTGATTTGCTCAGGCTGGCCATCTTGCCAGAAACCTTCTAAACATTGGAATGGTAGCTTTCAAACTCAGCATGGAGGAAGTGCACAGACAGACACAATACCACAATTACTGCTGCGTGACAGTGACTTAATTCCAGATGCCTGCAGTGCTGTTGGTGTAACACACTTAGGTGAATGAAAGAAAGACCTAGTTGAACAATGACCAAAAGTTGCTTAATCTTTATTTTGAATATTTTGCATTTTTTTTCACCATATTATGCAAGACCTAGTATGTCTGACTAATGTTTTATCATACAAATCTAGAAAAAAAAATTATACACACACACACTGTCACCCAGCAGATATATATATATATATATATATATATATATATATATATATATATATATATATATATATATATATATATATATATATATATATATATATATATATATATATATATATATATATATATATATATATATATATATACAGTATATATGTTTTCTGAGGTTTTCGCGGGTGTTTGTATGTAGGTCTTTGGTTATTCGGGTTTTCTCCCGCGTGAAATTGGAAGTATCTTTGCAACGTTTCGACGAAGTCCCATTCGTCATCATCAGGCTGGAGTCTTCAGCTTGCTGCTTCTAGGAGCAATGTGAGATTGCAGCTGTTTCTTCCTTTTAACTGCCACTGGGGGTTTGAACTGATAGGGTGGGAGCTTGGCTGTGTTCTGATTGGGTGGAGGTGTGTTCTGATTTGTTGGGGGCTTGGCTGTGCTCTGATTGGATGGGGGGTTGGCTGTGCTATGATTGGCTGGGGTGTCAGTTTGCTTCATGTATGGAATGGAGGGGTTTAGAGTGGCTAAAGATGCAGCTATGGTCTGGCTTCTGGTTTGTGGCCGTGCCTCATTGGTGTGGGTTTGGGTTTGCTTTTTGCATGGGTGTGTGGTGGTGACATCCTGTGTGGTTTTCGTGAGTGTGGGTCTAGTGTCATTCTTAGTGTTAGGGACTCGTTTGTCAACAAGTGCGGGTTTCCAAATGGCTGGTAGGCGGGAGGTGTCATCTCGTTTATTCATGCTTTGTGGGCGTTTCTCTATCTCAATGGCTTCTCTGATTATTCTGTTGTTAAAATGTTCAGTTTTGGCGATAGTTCTGGTCTTTTTAAAGTTAATTTCATGTCCTGTGGCTTTAAGATGTTGGACCAAGGAAGAAGTTGGTTCCTCTTTTTTGACTGAGTTCTTGTGTTCTTCAATGCGTGCACTTATTCTTCTGTTGGTTTGTCCAATGTATGTGGTGGGGCAGGCGGTGCATGGGATTTCATATACTCCTTGATTTTCTAACTCAATTTTGTCTTTGGGGTTTCTTAGGATGGTGGATATTTTTCGGTTTGTGCAGAATGCTGTCTTGATGTTGTGTTTGTGGAGGATCTTGCTGATTCTGTCTGTGGTTCCTTTTATGTATGGTAGGAGGGCTTTGCCGTTTTCTTGTTCTCTGTCTTGGATTTTAGTGGGGGTTTCTTTTTGGATTAGGTTGGTGATCTTATTTCTTTGGAATCCATTGGATACTAGTACGTTAGTGAGAGTATTTAGTTCGGTTTTTAGGTGTTGTTCATCAGCTAGGCGTTTTGTTCTGGAGATGAGTGTCTTGGCTACGAAGTTGATCTGTGCTGGGTGGTGGTGTGAGAGTGCGTGCAGATAGCGGTTAGTGTGGGTTTTCTTCTGGTAGATGGTGTGTCCTAGGGAGCCATTGGATTTCTTGTAGACTAAGACATCCAGGAAGGGAAGTTGGTTGTTAGCTTCTGTTTCCATGGTGAACTGTATTTTGGGGTGTAGGCTGTTGAGGTGTATGAGGAAGTTGTCCAGTTTTTCTTTCCCGTGTGGCCAGATTATGAAGGTGTCATCTACATATCTGAGCCAGAGTTTGGGTTTGTGATCAGATTTTTCTAGAGCTTGGGTTTCAAAGTGTTCCATATAGAGGTTAGCAATGACAGGTGAGAGGGGTGATCCCATGGGTGCTCCTTCCATTTGTTTGTATTTTTGTCCGTTATAGATGAAGTATGTGTTGGATAGGCAGTGGTTGGTCAGATCTAGGATGTGCTTGGGTATATATATCTATATATATATATATATATATATATATATATATATATATATATATATATATATATATATATATATATAGATAGATAGATAGATAGATAGATAGATAGATAGATAGATAGATAGATAGATAGATAGATAGATAGATAGATAGATAGATAGATAGATAGATATAGATATAGATATAGATATAGATATAGATATAGATATAGATATATATAGATATATATAGATATATATAGATATATAGATAGATATATAGATATATAGATATATAGATATATATATATATATATATATATATATATAGATAGATAGATAGATAGATAGATAGATAGATAGATAGATAGATAGATAGATAGATAGATAGATAGATAGATAGATAGATAGATAGATAGATAGATAGATAGATAGATAGATAGATAGATAGATAGATAGATATAGATATATATATATAGATATATATAGATATAGATATATATATACACACACACACATATGCGAGAGAGAGGGGGAGAGAGGGAGATATCAGGATCTTCCATCAGGATCTTCCATCCCTCTCCTGGTCATCCATCAGTACTGGTGTCCTTGGGTGTTTTTTTTTTCCCTATCCCCACCAACATCAGAAAAAACAGCCCTGTTTTATTACATGCCCAAAGCAAAACATCCCATTGTGTTCTAAAAGTTTGTTCTGTGAGCTGACCAAACCACCTAAAGCAAGCATTTTAATTCAGACAAGAACGACTTGAAATTAGCATGGATGGGAAGTTTTGCAAATTGTGGTCTTGAAGCAATTTTCATCAAAGTGATTCTGTAAAGAGCTGGAGCTCCATAGTATTGTAAAAATGGTTGCCTTAGACTGGATGTATGTATAATTTGGTCAATTACAAGAAACTAATTTCAGTTTTACTAAAAGGCACTCCACCCCAAAAAATCCTTAAAAATCTAAATACTTATTATCAAATTAATTTCTATTTTCATGTCTTATTTGAATCCCATTAGATAAGAATGACCTAAGAAAGCTTTCAGGTGATTTTTGTAATTCTTCTCAGATTATATCTCTGGGGTATCTTTCATGCTCTAATTAATGATTCTATTTTTTTAAGTGAAAGTTTGTCTTCTTTTGCTACAGGTGATAATGCCTTAGTATAATATTGGCATCTTTAATTTGTGTTTAAATTTGATAATCAAAGCCTGATTAAGATTTGGCCAAATCCCAGAGCAATCTTGGCTGATTATATTTCCTCTTATACTAGCTGTATCAATTAAAGATCAGGACTTGGAACATTCAAGAAAGTTTAGCCGCTTGGAACCTGGTAAAATTAAGCAAAATGTCAATTTTAACTTGCCCTCAGATTCTGTTCTGACTATTTAAGTTCAGCAGCTGGTTTCATCCAGTTTTTAAATTCTCTACAATAGACTGGCATGGATAAATATTGATAGATCTACATATTTTATTTAAGAGTAGGGACCAGGGGTCATATGTCTAATAAGTATTTCTTTATGTTGATCAGATCTGGTTACAAATAAATAGAGATTTACTTCTGTATTACATACGTACTTCATCTTGTGATTTGGAATTAAATTTCTACAAAACATCTATTTCATAACAAGTGAATAACCAGATAATAATTGAGTTTATTTTTGTAAGGATACTTCAGATGTTCCACTTGCTTCAAATTCAAAGGATGCCTTCCATTTATTATTTATGGATACTTTTCAGAGTTCTACAATCAAGAGGAGATGATAGAAAGAGGAAGTTGAATATTAGAGACTGTAACTGTGATTGACAGGTTTATCCACAAAAGTGAATCTTTTGATCAGAATTTCATCTTTTTCCAATTCCAACTTTTTGGGAAGGGTGACATAGTGGAAATAGTTATTCCATTTGCTCAGTGCATTGTCTCCATTTTGGACTAATCAATAGTCTCTTCATGAAGGGACATTATTACTTCTTATTACCATGTCTTCTTTTGGCTCAGCTTTCTCTCAGCCTATCTGCTTGAAATTTCTTAAGACCATTCATTGCTCAAGTTTATTAAAAACAAAAATTAAAGACATATAGCTCAAAGCCCAGGACTTATTTCTCTAAGATTTGTAATGCTTGTTTGCTTATAATTTCCTGCAGTATTTATTCTGTCTTGATTCAAATTAAAAGCTTAGAGATTACTATTTATGGTTTTTGTTCACATTATAGAATGTAAAATATTAGCTCCAGGATTCCTAAATTATTAGTTAAAAGTTCTTCCTCAGAGTACCACATGGTGAATTAGCCTACTTCCTGTTTTGGGGTTTTGGCTGGCAGTATGTAGATGACTCTTTATAGAACCTACCTTTGAAAGATCAAATTCAACTCTTTCCACCCCACACATGTGGACATTTAAATGGATTAATCAATGTCAAGGACTCCCTGGACTCTGCAGTGGGACTCATTCATTCATTCATTCATTCATTCATTCATTGTACATGATAATTCTCTAAGGAACAGAAACCACTAGATGGCATTTGTGATATATTACTTTAGGAGCTTTTGTTTCAGAAATATTTCAATATATCCCTGATTTTAGAGAGAACAGGATACTAAATACTATTTAATTTGAAAAAAAATCTCTATAATCAAATTTAAATGGATAAAGAAAACACATATTTTCAGTCAACATTTTAGAGAAGCAACTCTCTGAAGTTCTTCTTAAACTCATATTCCATTCTTATGTGGGAATTCTAGGACCTAACCACACCAGCTTACAAAAGTAATTACTTGTCTACAATTAAGCTGTAAATAATGCAATCACTCCATTCTTGTCCTGTCACTCTAGTTCCAACCACAGCAAATAGGGCTAATCACATACTTATTCAAGTGTATAATTATTCACAGTTAAACTTCTGTCACTTTCACCCTGTTTGGAAACAGCAGAACACAACCTGTAATTAGCTGACATTGCCGCAGGCACTTTCTCTTGGAAGTAAGCCATGGCTTTGGCACCTATGTGAGGAGAAAGCAAAACCCTTTGATCTGGAAGCCTGGCATGCTTTCTGCCCTGAGGCTGCACCAGTCTTAGCCTACTCTAAGACAATCAGATCGATAAATAGAAATGTCAGAGAAGGCTGGTGGCATAGCCCAGATTTTTCCATCTCATAGCCTCAAGTTCTGTGCATCTTTTGCAGACTCCTTATGTATGGAGTTTTGAAGAGCTACTATGTTATAGATAAAAAGAAGAAGACTGCCCACAAATGATTACTGATTGAAGCAAAAGGGTTGCTAAGGTAATACATTTTTCATCAAGGAAGCATGGTTAAAGACACCACTTTGAGTGATACACTTTTCACAGTTTCATGGTCTGGAGACATTTTTTTTTCAGTCTGTATAAGCTTGTTTACATGAATTGTTTTTCTATGACAAGACGCTGGGCATGCTGTTCAAGTTCATATTTCTTTATCTCTAACCTAGAAAAAAGGAAATCAGATCAAAGAACTTTAAATAATCATGGGCTTCTTTTTCTGTCTCTGACACCATCTAAGGATGCCATGCCATTAAATAGCATAAGCAACTTTCAGTAAATTGGTTAAGGGCCTGAAGAAATGAGCTGGGAGGCATACAATTTTAAATGTGTTACTTCAGTGTGCTAAAGATATTTCAGCCTAGAGTCCACTAGAGTAGAATTCCCTATATGTCTAATAATATATGACTTGATGTGTGTGAGAGAAAGTGTTGTCGCATTGCCTTGGGCAAGATGGCAGCTTTCGTAACAATAAAAATGTTGGTACTTGTAGTTCTGTATGTTTCATCCAAGGCCATTCTAATGTATAATATATAAGAGTCATGGTGGCACAGTGGTTAGAATGTAGTACGGTATTGCAGGCTAACTCACTGCTCACTCCAGGAGTTCTATTCTGAGTGGCTCAAAGTTGACTCAGCCTTCCATCCTTCCGAGGTCGGTAAAATGAGGACCCAGATTGTTGGGGACAATATGCTGACTCTGTAAACTGCTTAGAGAGGACTATAAAGCACTTTGAAGCGGTATATAAGTCTAAGTGCTATTGCTATTGCTATAATGCTTAGGGCCCCAATAGCCTGGTTAGGGCTATAATGCCCTAACCAAGTCCCACAGCAGGATGTATGCTGATAAAATATGGCCATTTTTGATTTCATGCATATCTTTAATAAAATATATCAGTCCTCCAACTTCTTCAGAATTGATGAGGCAGTAATTCCCAAGATTCCTAGCCACCACAGAAAATGAATTCAAAGCTGTGACGTTCTAAACTGTTCAGGCTGAAAAGGTTGAGCTCATTTAAATTAGCTCTCCATTTTGGGGTCAACTTTACAAATTTATAGCCATGTGATTACTCAGTAACAAGAAACATTAACAAGAAACCTTGTTGAGTGATTGCCTAATTTAGTGACTGTTCCCAGTTATGAGACTGATAAAAAAAAGTAACTTTAGGATGAATTCTTGCATTTATAACTTTTGCAGATCTGTAAAAGAAAGGAAACCTGAATATCACAAGGACAATGGTGTTTCATTTACTGACCACGTCGCTGAACACCTGAGTTGCCAGTCTCTCTTTTGGCTGCTAAACAAGGACTACCTGTATTGTGGTACTGCAGTACTATGTGATGGTGTAAAGGTCAACCATAACAATATGGCTTTGTAGCAAAAATCATAAAATAAAAACAATGGATGAAGTGGGCTTAAATTCCATTTTAAGGATGTATTTCGAACTCAACATTGTTTTTCAATTTATTTGATAATGACACTCCCAGAAAATCCTGGTCCTGAGAAAAGATTAGAACTAATTTACTGTCTGCTTTTACTAGTTCATGTAAAAACAGATGGAATATGAGATTAGACCTAGACACTGGTGAGTTCAGTGGCATACAGATTTCCTGTTTAGTTCAAGTGCCCCCCCCAAAAAATAATTGTTATAATATTCTGTATAGTTGTTTTTCTCTCAAAAAATGTAGGTTAGTAGTATTTTGTTCTTTTAATTCTACACTACGTTCTTTAATTTTACTCTTATCATTTTACCAGCACTGCTTCCCAACCCACAATCAGGAAGAAGAACAAAAATCAACATACCTATTTGTAAATGTGATATTTTTTAATGGAAAAGGTAGGCTCTGGAAATACTTAATTAAATCATTTAATAGACCATCTGTAGTCAGTGGAAATTTCTCCTTCTCTTTTAGATTTTTTTGATTCTTCAAAAGATGAGGTAATTTCTCTGCTACAGGGATGTTTCAGGGATGAATAAAGAAGGGTGTGTTTCAGCTCTTTTTCAATATAAGCACAAAGCAAGTTCCAAATGCACATCCTGAAATTTGTATATATGTATGTGTGTGAGAGAGAATGAAAGAAAGAGCATTAAAGTCGCATAATATGGATTTGGAGGTGATGAAGGCTAATTAAGCATCATGTCTACCAAGCAATCTATTGGTTTCAGGAGAGAAATAGCTAATGCTCACTGCATATTGGTTACTTGATTTGGGAATAAACTTCAGACATAGCATTCAATAAAATACCAAGCATCTCATTGCCATGGTAACATTAAAACCGTGTGGATCTTATAGCATTTTTTTCTCTTCTGTGCAGGAGAATTACAATTGCACAAAAATACCATTAATCTCTAGATACCCTTCTGAAATAGACGTTTTAAGCTTCTATTGAAATGAGTCACATTAGTTATCTTTTTGTCAGCTTAAGACAAAGTGCTCTGTGACTCTGTTCGAGCTTTTGTTATGAAAAGTGTCATCATAAATATGTTGCAGGTTAAAGTCAGTCAAAAACCTGGTTTGTGTACGAATTTGCTGGTCTAAAAAAGAGAGACACTTCAGGAAAGTTTACAATGTGACAAATCAATGCATGTCAACAATTGCATTTTTTTAGGAAACACAAATTAAAAAATTGCTTTTGAAGCTTTATTTAAAAATTTTTAAAATTAGCATGATGTTCCAAAAATTCAGATTCAAGTTTGTGGCAATTTTGTTTCTATTCATATTAAAACATTGCTATTGAAAATCATTTGTTGGAAATGGGGAGGAAATGGTGGCCACCTTATGTCAGGTCTCAAGACAGTCAAACACTTAAGATTAATATGTCAGATGCCATCAAATGTTTACTGCTGCTGCTGCTTATCTATCTATCATCTATCTATCTATCTATCTATCTATCTATCTATCTATCTATCTATCTATCTATCTATCTATCTATCTATCTATCTATCTATCTATCTATCATCTATCTATCTATCATCTATCTATCTATCTATCTATCATCTATCTATCTATCTATCTATCTATCTATCTATCTATCTATCTATCTATCTATCTATCTATCTATCTATCATCCATCTATCTATCATCTATCTATCATCTATCTATCTATCTATCTATCTATCTATCTATCTATCATCTGTCTGTCTGTCTGTCTGTCTGTCTGTCTGTCTGTCTGTCTGTCTGTCTGTCTGTCATCTCCAGAAGACTACCGGGAGTCACTGAATATCAGGAGTTTCCTGTACTTTAGAGTATGATTTTGCAGATAAATATTTGGGTGAAACATCATTTGACTTGTTTTCTTAATAATGAATGAATACATTGTTGAATGTAGCAACAGAACTAACCCCTGCAACTCTCTCCTCAAATTCATCTATCCCAGTGAACAGTTTGTCATTGTTTAGGCAGTGGAGAGGGCAGTCTGTGGGTGATTCCAAAGCCCTGAAGATTATCTATCTATCTATCTATCTATCTATCTATCTATCTATCTATCTATCTATCTATCTATCTATCTATCTATCTATCTATCTATCTATCTATCTATCTATCTCTAGCTATCTAGCTATCTAGCTATCTAGCTATCTTCTATCATCTATCTATCTATCATCTATCCATATTTCCACGAAAATAAGACCGGGTCTTGGTTTGTTTGTTTGTTTTTTGCCACCAAAAGAGGCACCAGGTCTTATTTTCAGGGGAGATGTTATCCACCGACTCACCCCCCACACATACCGGCCTCCTTTTCGCTGTCAGAGGCCTTCAGGGTCTTCTTCTGATTGATCAGGAGCTCTGTTGTCAGCTGCAGAGGCCTTCAGGAAAGCCTTGCCTGCAGAAAGAAATGGGCCAACAAGGCAGGTGTCAGGGTGTACAAATCCTGGCTGCAACTGTCCGAAGGTAAGTAGTATTTTTTTATTATTATCTTCTCTTCTGTAGGGATCTCCACACTTTTCCAATGTTGTGCAAATATAATTCTAGCCACTGTTAACACATGTAGTATTAGATACATAGTCCCTTTATTATATTTTTCTGGTATGATACCCAACAGAAATATTTCTGGTTTTAGATCTATATGTTCCTTTATCATTTTTTTATCCAAGTATATATTTTTGTCCAGTATTCTTTTGCCTTTGGGCACGTCCACCACATGTGGTAGTATGAGCCCGGAATCTGATTACACTTCCAACATTTAGCAGAGATATTTTTAAACATCTTAGCTAATCTTGCTGGTGGGAAGTGCCATCTGTAAAACATTTTGTATAAGTTTTCTTTGTATGCAGTAGACATTGTTAATTTATAATTTCTATCCCACAACTTTTGCCATTTATCCAATTCTATAGAATAACCAAAGTTTTTAGTCCATACTATCATTGTTTCCTTTACTTGCTTTTCTTCCATTCTAATACTCAGTAGATAGTTATAATTTTTTTAAATTATTTTCTCATCCATTCCTGTTAGAATCTGGTCCAATTCTGTTTGTTATTTATAAAAACCATATGTTTTAGCATCTTTTTCATATCTTGATTGTATTTGTACCTGTGGCCACCATGCTAAATCTATCCCTTGACTATTCAATTCCTGTTTGCTTTTCAATTCCCCTTTCTCATTCAGAATATCTTTATATCTTATGATTTTTTTCTGTATCAATCACATTTGGATATATTAGTGCCTCCATCGTGGAGAGCCAGACTGGTATTTTCAAATAGTGTTTTTCCTTAATTTTTGCCCATACAAAAAACAGAGCATTTCTAATGAAGTGTCCTTGGAAATATTTGTGTATTTTATTTTTTCCATACCTTAGAAAATCATGCTACCCCAGTTGCAAATCATGTCCCTCCAAAGTTAGTAATCGTCTATGTCTCAAAGTTATACATTCTTTTAGCCACATAAGTGCAGATGCCTGGTAATATAACTCCCAATCTGGCAACCAAAAGCCTCCTCTATTATTATTAGAGTCTTGTAACAATTTCAGACTTATTCTTGATTTTTTACCTTGCCAGATAAACTAATCTGTTTAATTCCTCGAAGTATTTCTTTTCCAGCTTTATTAGAATTGTTTGGAACAGGTATAGTTATCTCGGTAGAGAATTCATTTTAATGGTAGCTATTCTTCCTATCAGTGATAGCTGCATGTTTTTCCACTTTTCCAAGTCAAGTTTAATTTGCTGTATCAATTTAGTGTAATTATCTTCTTTCATCTCTCTGATAAATAAATTTCCAGATATTTTACTTTCTTCACTATCTGAATATCTGTCTTCTCCATTAAATCTTTTTTCTGTTTATCTGTGAAGTTTTTGACTAGAATTTTAGTTTTCTCTTTGTTTACTTTTAATCCTGCAACTTCCCCACAGTCATCTATTTTCTTCATCAATTTGGGTCCAGTTTCTTGTGATTCCTCTATGATAAATACCAGATCATCTGCAAATGCCTATAATTTGTATTTTTCTTTTTTTATCTCCATCCCTTTTATTTCTGTGTTTTGCCAAATATTTCTGTTTAGCACTTCCAATGTCAAAATAAATAGTAAAGGCGCAGAGGTGAAATTCAAAATTTTCCAATACCAGTTCTGTGAGCGTGGCTTGGTGGGCATGGCAGGGGAAGGATATTGCAAAATCTCCATTCCCACCCCACTCTGGGGCCAGCCAGAGGTGGTATTTGCTGGTTCTCCGAAGTACTAAAAATTTCCAATACCGGTTCTCCAGAATCTGTTAGAACATGCTGGATTTCACCCCTGGACAATGGACATCCCTGTCTTGTAGTAGGGCTTATACTGGGCGCACATGTAAAAATCAAGCTAGGACTTACTTTCAGAGTAGATCGTATTTTTGCGGAAACATGGTATCTATCACAGAAAAGTCCAGACTGAGACAGTAGGATCAAATGTGGCTCCTAAGACCTGAAGATGTGGCCTTCAAAAGTTGTTGCAAATTATAGATTATAAGAAAGGAGGAGAATATTATTAAATGAATAAGTGAATAGTAAGCATATAGTCCTGGTTAATTTTAAATAAACAGAAATGAAAATAAACCTACTTAAGTTTTTGACTTAGCTTTGTCCATCACTTCTTGGACTATATCCTTCTTTTGTTTGTTTTTGTTCCCCTTAAAAACCAAGTAAAGCTCTCAGCCTGGGAAATGTTATATACCCCTGGGGTATGACATGAGTAGTCCATGCTTCAGAAAATTTCACACCAGCAGTTTGTATAATAGCTGAGCAATGAAAAGGAATCCTTTGGAAATGCTACATTTCTGGTGTTGCTGTTGGCAGCAGTTCATGAGTATCTATTTATTTCTGGTTCATTTCAGGTAAATGTCCCACACATTCAATTCTATTTATTAATGAAATATGCAATAATGGCAGGATAACTTCTCCACTTGAATCAGCATTGTAATGGGTCATGAACTCCTATGTAGAAATGGAATTACAAAAAGCATATATTTTTTTAATTTAAAGAATTCTTCAATGCACACCTCAGTTGTTTCTTATGTGTACATGGTTCAGGAAGACCAGTTAAGCAATTGTTTTTTAAAGTTTCGATATCGAATGTATTTAGTGATTTAAATGTGTGAAACCATTGCAATGCTAAACTAACTTTTTAAACTTTTGAACAGTATTTTTGCTCGCTGAACTAAGTTTGCAGATTAGTAAAAAGAAACAAAAGACATTTCTTACAAATTTTGTGACTTGAAAAAAAAAGGAATTCCCAGGGCAGTATATATTTTAAAGATAACATTTGTCTAGTATCTGCTAATATAACAGCTTAACTAAAGAGAGATGCACAAAGTGACTTCTGAATATAAAACAATCACTTAAGCCTGGATGCAATGGGGATGGATGAGGGACAGATTGTTCCTGACAGAAGATTGATTTTGAACAAAATCTAAATTTAGTTCTATAGTTGTGTTACTCATGCCTGTCAAAAGGAGTGGAATGATGTGTCATAAGGAGTGAAATCTCAATTTCTAACTGTCCCCAATCCACCCAAGGAATGTGTATGGATGGACCAGAGAGAGAAACTTGATGCCAGAGAGGAAGAGTGATCCAAACGTTATAGAGCCGAGGTGGCGCAGTGGTTTGCACTGCAGGCTACTTCAGTTGACTGCTAGCTGCAATTTGATAGTTCAAATCTCACCGGCTCAAGGTTGATTCAGCCTTCTATCCTTCCAAGGTGGGTAAAATGAGGACCTAGATTTTTGGGGGCAATATGCTGACTCTGTAAACCACTTAGAGAGGGCTGTAAAAGCACTATGAAGCGATAAATAAGTGCTATTGCTATTCAGGTTTCCAAGTCAAATGGTCAATCCTCCTTTAGATAGACTGCAGTTAAAAATACAAAAAAAGAGAAGATCCTTGCTAGCCTGTTGTATCTATTCAATTACCTTGGAAAGAGGTGCGGTGGTTCAGGGCTTAATGATGCTGGAGATGGTCTCTGCTCCAGGGGTTCAAGCCCTGGTACTGTGTGCCAGGTCTTGTGACTTGCCTCAGCTTCTGCCTTCCTAGCAGTTCAAAAGCATGATCTATGTGAGTAGATAAATAGGTACACTTTGATGGGGAGATGAGCTGATCCTTTGTATAGGCGGTCAGATTCCTGCCAGTTCTGAATTGTCCTGGTTATGATACCCTTTTGCAAGGCAGAAGCATGCAGTTCAACGGAAAGGCTGTCCTAACTGGAAGAACGGGGAAAGCATGCTCAGACAAGACCTAAAGCTGTGAAATCCATCCAGCGGGATAGAAGGGAAGGCAAAAGACCTTTCAAGGAAGTTAAAAACCATGAATGTAGTGGCAGAAGTTCACCCTCCCCCAGGCATGCAACTGCCTTCACCTGTCTCGTCTTCCTTAAGAATGGGTGAGACATTTCCGCAACAATCAGAGGTCACTTTTGACTCCTTTGGCACTCCGGAGAAGGCGACGGTAGTATCTCTGGCTCCCTCCACCAGAATGGTGAGGCCTCGGGTGGGAGAGGCCTCGGGTGATTGACCAGACAACAAATGGCCTATAACCAGGGTCTCTTATACCCCTAGCCTTTCCCTACTGTCCTGGAATATAGCTGGCTGGAAAGGCATTGCAAATCGGATGGATTTTATAAAACTGATCTCAAAACACCATCTCATCCTCCTTCAAGAAACCTGGCTCACTACAAATGATCCACAGATCAGCTTACCGGGCTTTCCTCATGGCATAAACTTGTAGGCAAAGTCAATTTAAGAGGGAGGGCAATTGGGGGCCTAACCACAATGGTCAAAAGGGACATGGGATGGAAGGGTGAAGAAATTTCTTTAGACCCTCAATTCCAATATATTCTGCCTATTAGATTTTCCTTCAGGGGGATGGACTTAATCTTAATTAATGTATATATATAGCTCCTTTTGCAAGGCAGCTCTGGTGGAGGGAAGGGCCTTAGATGATGCTGCAGGAAGAGCCCCCCCCATCTTTCTATCTGGGGCAAAGATACCCTCCTGTGGTGCACCTTGGGAAGCACACAAGCATGTACCACAATAGAGCTAATAAACTGGTAGCCAAATTACTACTCTGCATGAGAATTGTAGTCTCTTGGCTAATGTTATAACATCACAATACTAATTATATTAGACCCAAATATTCTGACCATGCCAAAAAGAACACCCATCTTACTCGAACTGCCTATATACTCAGGCATTATCTTCTTCTTAGGTCCTGGGTTAGGACTTGAACTGTTACGCTTTTACCAGGCCCAGACTGTGAATAATCACGTTGAAATTGTATTTTGAAGTTCCCTTTATTTCAGAAGCAGTTATACATTTTGTTGTATCTTTTCTCACAGTTGAATCCTCCAGCCCAGCTACTAGTTATTAATATAAAAAATTAAAACAAAAGGAAAGACACAAGAAGATAAATCAGCAGGGAAAAAAACTACATTTCCTCTCAGCTACTTGAATTAATATTTATTGGAGAATTTAAAGCACTAACAGCCTTTTTACTGCCATCAACTTTTCTTTCGTGATTCCAAAAGAGCATAGTCTATCAGTTTTTTCATTCATTCATTCATTCATTCATTCATTCTTTCTTTCTTTCTTTCTTTCTTTCTTTCTTTCTTTCTTTCTTTCTTTCTTTCTTTCTTTCATTCATTCTAGGGCAGACCCATTATATTCAAGTGATCTTGCCTATGCACTGAATGAATGAAACCAATAACATATTATAGATAAATAGTGAATCAGAGTTGCATATTGGGTCTTTTTTATTTAGCCTTTATTTAAAATCTTTAAATCAAGACATTTGAAAACCCAAATTTCTATCCTCTGCATCTAACCTAACCTAACCTCAAATTATTTACTAGTCCTTCTTTCCTCCACTAGTCCCTCTCTCCATAGTAAATGGCTAGAGGTTATCATCTTCCAGTTTAAATTTTTCGATCTAATAGAAGTCCAATTTATGTTTGAAGTCTTCCAGAGGAATACCAATAGCTTCTATATTAGATAAAAACCTGTGCCTATAAACCTTGAATCTAAATTTATGAGGGTAAATTTTGTGATTCCTTGTTTTGTTTCAAATGTGTACTAAAACCATCTTATTTCCCTAGAAGCCCAGTTTGAACAAAGTATATGCATTTATTGGCTAAACTGTTATATTGCCTAGCAGGCTTACTCTCCCTACCGCTCCCCTGCCACCTGATCAACATCATTCCAGGTGTGTAAGCTTTCTGAAAACAAAATCAAAGGAATATAGCTTCTCATCATCTCCTTTGCAATTCATTGGAAGAATGTACTTCTATAACTGAGTATTTGGGAGACCATTTTGAAACTGTGTCATTGAAATGGCCTCATGTTTTGCTGTTGCTAATTTTATGAAAATCACTGCCAAAATTTCTTGTTTTTTTCAGTCACCTTTACAAGGTACCATTATGTGTTTTCTCCGACCTTACTACATGTTCTACTTTCTGCAATTACCCCAAGCAGATTTTTCAAGTGTTTCATATTCAGAATGGCAATGTACTTGTCTTTTCAAGTCTATCAAATCAATGGCACATGTTTTATTGCAATGTTCCTTTTATAAGGATTCTAATCCGTGGAACAGCTTGCCTCCAGAAGTTGTGAATGCTCCAACACTGGAAGTTTTTAAGAAGATGTTTGATAACCATTTGTCTGAAGTGGTGTAGGGTTTCCTGCCTAAGCAGAGGGTTGGACTAGAAGACCTCCAAGGTCCCTTCCAACTCTGTTATTCTATTCTATTCTATCTACTAATAGCATCTATTTTAAGAAATTGCCTAGTAAGTTGGACATATTTTATGCCCTTTTTTCTGATTCAAATATAGTCTCTACTTAATATAGTGTGCTTTTCTTTTTTCTGGAACCATGGTTATTAGAAAACAAACTGTATATTGAGAATATAAAGGTTAAAGCATGAGTTTAAGGACAATTCTGCTGCAGTATTTTATAGTATAATGTACCATTTCTTTTTTTGTATTTTATTATGTTGTTTTGTTTAAAATGTTGCCTTTTGACATCCCTAGCCTTGGGCTGGAATAAAATATCTATCTGTTCAAGCCATGGAGTTTTCTAAGCTTATTCATATGCCTTCCCCCACTTGTTTACCTGTTAGAAGTATATGCAGCAACGGAATAGAAACAGAAAAGTTGCATTGTTCCATATCTGTAAAGATATTGTGACGGTATAATCTGAATTTTCCAGGTGTCCTATAATATATCATCTAACATTCAAAAAATGAATTCCCGAAATCAGTATGTGATCAATTATGAATAAGGAAACAAAATTAAGTTAGTGGCTCTAAGCTATTAGGGTTATACATCAAAATGAAAGGAAGGCATTGTTCTACTAAACCTCCACTAGCAGTAGAATATTGCTTTTCATGGATTACATGTTGCAAAGATGTTACAGCTTAGAAGTATATTCGAATTTCTGTACCATTATAACTATTTGCATGTATACATTTTTTATTTACAGTATGTTTTGAGCATACTGTAAATTTTGCTGTAATTTAATGTATAGAATTCTGAAGGTAGACTGCTGCTACTGTTCTATGCTTAGCATCACCACTCTTTTCAATTGCTTTGCTGATTATTTTATCCAGATCAGATTATGATGTTCAAAATTACGACAATATTCATGAAAATAGAATAGTGCATGCTATGGCTACCATTCATTCATCCAAACTTTTTTATCCATATCTTCACCATATGTGTGATTGGTCTGTCGCTATATATAGCCTATTTCTGAAATACTGGTATTATTTTATAAATAGACTATTGCCAGGACCTATAGTAGTATCTCTTATTAATAGTCATCCTATTTAAAATTATAGCCTGATTTGTATATTTTGTGGCTTGATCACTGACAATACATATGAAAAGCCACTAAGAGTTGCCTGAACACCTGATGGGTGGCAAATAAATTTGAAAAATAAATAAATAAATGTAATGAATAACAACATAGAACAACTGATGGTATTATAAGGCAAAGGACTCCGGGTACAATTCAAGGTGCTGATCATCATCTTTAAAGCCCTACATGGCTTAGGACCAGGCTATCTCCGGGACCGCATTCTACCTCATACTTCCCTTCAACCGGTCAGGTCCCACAGAGTGGGTCTCCTCCAGGTCCCGTCAGCCAAACATTGTCGACTGGCGGGGCCTAGGGGGAAGGGCCTTCTCTGTAGGAGCCCCTACTCTCTGGAACCAACTCCCCCCCGGAGATCCGAATCATCCTCACCTGCTGGCCTTCCGAAAAGCCATCAAGACATGGCTCTTCCTGCAGGCGGGGTGATGTTGAGACGACCTTTCATCTGCCGTCTCCCCCATGTATATATGATATGTTTGCTGTTTTAAAATTGTTTTAAATTGTTTTTAACATTTATTTGATGTTCCCTAAAATGTTGTACGCCGCCCTGAGTCCTGAGGGAGTAGGGCGGCATAGAAGAACTTCGAATAAATAAATAAATAAATAAATAAAGGAATTGGTGCTGGATTTTGGTCCTTTTGAAGGTTTTTATGTCTGACCTCTGAGAGTGAGGCATGCCTTCTCACAGGAAACATAGATTCTATTGTTAGTACATATTTAGCACATAGCTGCTTACTGTCATTTTAGTTTATAGCATATCCACATTGGTTCATTACTTTTAGAGCTGTAAAGGTTTCCTGGAAGTAACCCAAGCAATGCCGAGAAGCATAGGTGATTTTGAAAATGACCTTCATGATCATTCTTGAGGGTGGTACCTTCCAACATCTCTTTTATTGCTCTTTATATAATTCATTTGGCATGAGAGTCTGCTTTTAACATGCCAATGCCAATAACTCATTTTCTTAACCATTTTTCTGGGCTTTAAATGTATAACTCACATGGTAGCTGACATATGCAGATCTTGAGCTTGTTTTATGGCTTCTATTGAAAATGTACATATTCAAAAGAAGTTATAGTTCGGCTTACTAATAAGAATTTGGGGTCTACCAAAGACATGTATCACATTTTCTTTTTAAAATAAAAAGTTGTTAACTAATTTCTAAATATTTACATTTTCATTCTCAAATGTGTGATTTGTGGGGCATGATACAAACAAATTTAGTTTCTTTCTTTCTTTTGATGAGGTTAAATATAACTTGCTTTTGTGTGGATCACTACAGCTAGTCCTAATTCCCCAAGAGATGGCTCTCTAACCTTTGCTTTAAATCCAATTCTGTGGCTATTAATCACATGGGAGGGGGAACCTATTTATAGGTCTGTTATGCAAACTGGCACTCAATGGAAGTATCAAAACAGAGGGAGAAGTTGTAATTAAAAGAATATTATATTTGACTGCATAATAGTTCTATAGATTCATACTATATTTGCATCTGGATGGATCTACCATTCATTTATTTTCCATTATACTGAAGTGCTCTAGACTATGCTATTTTACTGTACAATTCATAGCTAACTTGATAACTTCTTTCCATTCTATTATTCATTATTCTCCAATTATTCATTTAAAATGGGTTCTCCTGAAATGCTAGAGGAATTGAAATGCTCTGTCTGCATTTGTGCTAAATGAATTCATCATGATTATTGCTACTAAAATGAATATCAAAGAAATTAATCATCATTAAAAAGATATTGAAAAGTGTTCGTCCGATGCTCCAAACTTTGGCCTCAATCCAGATAAATCTAAGCATATTTAAATCTCATCAATTTTCAGATAGAGGGAAGCACATGCTTAATTTATCCATTAAAAATCAATAATTTTAAATGTGCTTCAAGTATTGTTGACTTGTGGTCTCTCTATAGACTGGAATGCATTAAGAAGCAGGTGATGGATATAACAATAAACAGTATCTGCAAATGATATAAATAGCAATAAAAGTAAAGCTATAGTAAAGATAGTAAGATGATTAAATTAATAATAAAAAACAATAAATATTTTTGTCATGTGTATGCTACTATGAAAAACAAAATAAGTGTACAAACAAGAAGGAAAGGGTTAGGTCATGTTCTGTGTGAGAGTAGGGTTACATATAGTTTGATGCAGTGGTGGGTTCCTACCGGTGCGGTCCACTCTATAGCACTGGTAGCAGTCCGCTGGTGACATCACAGTACCAGTGCGGTCGGTTGCCGGTGCCTGGGCACCGCCATTAAAAAAAATTGTAATTTTTTTAAAAAAATTTATTCTGCGCATGCCCAGAAGCCGAGCTTCTGGCACTGCGCATGCACTGCCTTCCTACCCCACAGTGAGTCCAAGCAGGGGAGAATGGCTGAGAGAGTGCATGAGATGCTGAAAGAACGGGCAGCAGGAGCTATCTCCATTCCCCTCCCTTCAGCAGTCCGAGAAGCCACGAACGTGCGGTGATGATCCCAGGCATTTTTGCACATTTGAGGCTTCTCGATCTGCTGAGGGGAGGGGGAATGGGCGGCAGGACCTATCTCAGTTCCCCTCCCTTCAGCAGTCCGAGAAGCCATGCCCACCCGGTCACATGGCTGGCAAGCCACACCCACAAAATAAGCCACGCCCACAGAGTGGTAGTAAAAAAATTAGGAACCCGCCCCTGGTTTGATGGATATGCATATGGGATTTGTGTTCCTGAGCAAGGAAAAGATTAACCCTTTTGACTGAAATCAGCTGAAATTTCAAACAGTCAACATAGTATAGTTTGGAAAGAGAGTCCATTGCAACTGGTGGAACAAAATGTACATTTAAGATGTTGGAAAGAGTGGGACATCATAGAAGGGAAAAAGCAGAGGATAGTGGGGATAACTAATATTTGGTGGTTTAATAGGAACAATTTGGAAAGGAAGCAAGTTAAGAACAATATCATTATATTAATTACTTAAAACATGAAAAATACCATATTTTTCGGAGTATAAGACGCACTGGAGTATAAGACACACCTTAGTTTGGGAGGAAGAAAATAGGGGAAAAAATCTACCTACCGGGTATTCATCTGGCTAGCGTCCTTAGTCTGTTTAGCTTCAGCACATTATTTTATCCCCTGGTTAGGGCTGAAAAAAATATTCTTCAAAGGGAGTAGGAATGAAAACAAGCCTGCAAAGACTTAGGGCTGGAAAAACCTACTTCGGAGGGAGTAGGAATTTAAAAATGCTGCAAGCCGGGAAGATCGTTAGCACCTCGTTAGGGCTGAAAAGACCTTTTTCAGAGGGAGTAGGAATGAAAACAAGCCTGCAAAGACTTAGGGCTGGAAAAAAACTTCTTTGGACAGAGTAGGAAGCCGGGAAGATCATTAGCACCTCGTTAGGGCTGGAAAAAAAGCTTTGAAAAAGCTATGTTCGGAGTATAAGATGCACCCAAATTTTCAGCCTCTTTTAGGGAGGAAAAAGGTGTGTCTTATACTCCAAAAAATACGGCTAATTAATTATAATTATATGTGCAAATATCTTTGGATATATTATCCTGAATAATTGTCACCTTTGTCTGTTCAATAGTTTTTAGCTTTCTCGTTAAGTTTATCCCACTATTTCAAATTAGAGACAAATAGTTCACATCAACTTCAGGACTGGCATAGAGTTGTTGTTTAGTTTGAAAATCCAGGAAAGCTATAGCTCAATGCATCTATGGGCAAAGCTGATCATGCTTTGTCCCTGCCCAGTCTGGTGGCAAAGTTCCAGTATTGGATAATAATCAACCTAGTATGGGAGGCAAGGGGGTGTAGGGTTGAGATCAGATGCATAATTGTTAGGAAGGAGTTCATTCTGCTCTTGGAGATTCAATGTAATCATTACCTTTGGGATGTTCTCCCAGGGTTCATCGAATTGTGGCTTAATCATAGATGTACATCAGGGGCGGGTTCCTAATTTTTTTACTACCACTCTGTGGGCGTGGCTTATTTTGTGGGTGTGGCTTGCCAGCCATGTGACCAGGTGGGCGTAGGCCTCAGGAGCTTGGCAGCGGCCGGAGAAATGGGGGAGCATTGCCCACCTGCAACACAGCCCCCCACAGCGGGAGCAGCAAGACCGCAGCAGTGGTTCTTCTAGGAGGCTCCGTCCGGCCTGAATGCTTCTCCCCATTCAATGATCCTAGGCTCCTGCTGCCAGTTCCCCCTCCCCTCAGCAGATCAAGAAGCCTCGAACGTGCAAAAATGCCTGGGATCATCACTGCGCGTTCGTGGCTTCTCAGATGCTAAAGGGGGGGAACTGAGATAGGTCCTGCCGCCCATTCCCCCTCCCCTCAGCAGCTCGAGAAGCCTCGAACGTGCAAAAATGCATAGGATCATCACCGCGCATTTGTGGCTTCTCAGACTGCTGAAGGGAGGGGAACTGAGATAGGTCCTGCCGCCCGTTCTTTCAGAGTCTCACGCGCTCCCTCAGCCAACCTCCCCTGCTTGGACTCACTGTGGGGTAGGAAGGCAGCGCATGTGCAGTGCCAGAAGCTCAGCTTCTGGGCATGTGCAGAAGAAATTTGTTTTAAAAAATTAAAAAAAAGAATTTTTTTAATGGCGGCACCCAGGCAACTGACCAGTACTGTGACATCACCAGCGGGCCGCTACTGGTATTATAGAGTGGACCGCACCAGTAGGAACCCACCACTGATGTACATACTTCAGTCAGTGAACATAAGCAAACAATAAACTTTTTCTTCCGTTATTGAACTTCCAAGGATAATTTTCAAGAAATCTTGTGCAACTAAGCTTTTGTTTGCTTCATTTTTGCTTTGTTTTGTTGGGAATTTGTCTCCAAGAGAGAAACATATGCTTTGCACTACCCATACATACATTTATATGCATCTTAGATGCTGAAGGAGCCGTTAGATACTGAACGAAAATTTCTGCCTTGCCCAGAAACATGGATACATTTTGTTCTTCCCTGAGAAATTAATGATAGAACTCAGAAGTAACTTTCATACCATTTATTCACAAATATTTATAAAGTGTGTAACTAATCTCTGTATGCCCTATATTCTCCATTTGGGCCTCCTGACACAAATGACATGCAAATATTTCCTTGGAAGCAAATCTCACTATTATCTATTAATTTCTTTTTCATATAAGTACCGTATTTTTTGGAGTATAAGACGCACCTTTTTCCTCCATAAAAGTGGCTGAAAATTTGGGTGCGACTTATACTCTGAATGTAGCTTTTTCGGAGCTTTTTTTCCAGCTCTAACGAGGTGCTAACGATCTTCCCAGCTCTTACCTTGCAGGCTTTTTCATTGTTACTCTCTCCAAAGAATGTTTTCCCAGCCCTAAGTCTTTGCAGTGTTTTTTCTCATTGCTCTACTTGCTCCGAATAAGTTTTTTTCTAGCCCTAACCAGGTGCTAACGATCTTCCCAGCTCTTACTGGCTTGCAGGCTCTTTCATTGTTACTCTCTTGGAAGGTTTTTTTAAGCCCTAACCAGGGGATAAAATAATGTGCTGAAGCTGACCAGACTAAGGACGTTAGCCAGATGAATACCCGGTAGGCAGATTTCCCCCCCTATTTTCCTCCCCAAAAACTAAGATGCGTCTTATATTCCGGTGCATCTTATACTCCGAAAAATACGGTAATGTCTCTGGAAAATGTGCAGGAAAATTCCTCTCTGTTACTTGGATGCCATTACAAATAACATCAGCTCGTGTTAGAAACAAACAAGCAGTCTTTGACTTGAGGCTAGTGCAACTCCACCAGTCACTGTAGGAGAAGAACAAGATCCTGCTGCTCCGTCAGCACTGGAAGGGAAGTCTAAGGCTCTTCCACCAGGAACCATAACCTGTTAATCTTCCCATTTTGTGAGAATGGTCACTCTTTAGGGATTGAAAGTCAGCGTGCTCTTAGTATTCAAGAATTTCACTGCTTACAAAGCAGAAATCCAGCACTTTTATCAGCAACTTCATTAAAAACACACACGTTTAAAATACTCAGGGCTGTTGTAAATGTAGCCTCACAAACCCACAGTTGGATGCTGCAGTCCCTGATGATATAATGCTAATAAATGTTAACTTCGTTGCACTGAATACAAGAGTCAGGTTTGCAAGTATACTCCGTGTATGCAATCTGACTGTATGAGACAGCTGTAAAGGGCTCAAGAGACATCTTACTGCAGTAAGAAGTGGAGGCAAATGTAAGTGAAAACTTGCATTGCCATAGCAACTCAATTGAGCAATCTATTTCACTACCAAAAAATATAGCATCATGTTTACATGAGTGAGGGGATAGGAAGCATATATATATATATATATATATATCCACCAGGTTTTAAATGGTTAGCAATCAGTCTTATTCAATCAGAGGCACAATTCAATTACCAGCCCTTCATCCTCATCTATCAAGTGAATTAAAATCGTTATTCTTCTTCTTCATCAACATCATCATCACCACCAACAACAACTCTCTTTCTATCTCTCTCACACACAGCCATTTTTGAGTTCGCCTTTCAGTGTTTCTTCCCCACAAATCTTTATGTTTAGCTTTATTATTGCTGTTTCCCATAAACAGTCTGGTTTTGTAATAATAATAATAATAATAATGATGATAATTTATTAAAATGGCATGCAACCAAACTCTTTATTCCATCTGCTGTTGAACAATTTGATCTTGTTGTGGTGGACAAATTCTCAACAATTTTCTCCAATATCGCATCCATTTGAAAGCATCCATTTTTTCTTCATTCAGCTTTTCAGAAGGTACAGCTTTCATAGACCTGTAACAAGTGGACACCATCTCTTTTACCGTATGTGCTTTTTCTCTCTCATGTGTGGGCACTATTTTCATCAGGGAAAATTTGATATTTTGCCTACATTTTCATAGTAGCAGATGTCTCTTTATATCAGGGCTATAGTCACGATCCTTATGAAAGTTTTAATCTAGAAAGATTGTGTGTGTGTGTGTGTGTGTGTGTGTGTGTGTGTGTGTGTGTGTGTGTGTGTTCTTTTTTTATTTCATTTAGATATTTTTCTTTAACAGGTTTTACAGAATGAAATAAAAAATAATCCCTAATGAAAAACTTCATAACAAAACACAAAGAGAAAAACTGGAAACTATCTACATACCTCATATTTTAATCAAATGTCAAACAGATTTCTAAATCTACCTTAGGGGGGAAATATTATCTGACACTATAAAATATAAAGTTTATATCACAGAAAAATGTGTTGTGTCATTTTTTTGGGTTTAGTAGATAAAATTGCCTTTTCAAAAAAAATTAAATTCATTTTAAATTAATAATGTCAACCCTACTATGTTTCCAGTTTCTCAAAATAATTTTCTTAGTAACACCTCAGGGACAATACAACCAGTACTCTTAAAAATAGTCAAATTCCAAAGTTTTATTATTTAACATAAAGATTTATATGTCCCTAAAATCTATATAATTATAAATCCTCTGAAGCAAATTTAACAGTTTAAGAATTGCAACCATTGAAGTTTTTATATTAGGTGTTCAAATTCTTTTAATCCATGAGCTGTAAATGTCCTTAATGTTGATTTTTTTAAAAAAAATAATTTTGTTTAATTTTCTATAATTCTTACAAAAAGAATGTGGGTTTAATTTTAAATATCATTTCCACAAAATGTATTAACACCTCAGGTTTCTCAATTGCAGCCAAAGCATCTGGTCTATGTTGAGATGCTTGAATAGGAAAATAATACCTGTTTCACTTTAACTTTGACTCTGCCTATTTGTATTGGGTTGGTTTTGCCTGTTGATATAATATAGCGATATAAATGGATGGATGAACAGATGGATTGATGGAGATAGATAGATAGATAGATAGATAGATAGATAGATAGATAGATAGATAGATAGATAGATAGATAGATAGATAGATAGATAGATAGATAGATAGAAGGACAGATAGATCATAGACAGACAGACAGACAGACAAATAGATAGATAGATATTCAGAACAGACTTTTAGTGTTCTTTCATCTTCAAGAAGAGATTCCTTAGGAGAAAAATATCCAGTTTCTGTTTCCTCTAGTCCACTTTTACTCATAATATACTTGGTATATAAATTAAATAATTACATAAGGTGAGTGTGTATAACCTTGGTATATTCCTTTTCCAAATTTTAGCCATTTGGTTGCTTGATATTTCTTCTTGACCAGCATTAACATACTTAAATTAAAGGGATGAGAGAGTCGAAAACACACATCTGTTTAAGGATTATTCAGAATTTATTGCTTTCTACATAATCAAGGGCCTTTGTACAGTATAATAAAGAAAACAAGAATTGACTTTTTTTTAACTCCCTTGCTTTTCCATTATCTATTGGATGTCATCAAAATGATCCTGAATGACCTATCCAGAACCTGTCTCTTTTTCATTTTTTATAGTTTTGAGGCAGAATCATGGGAGATCTCTAAAGGGGAAATATCCTGTAAAGGAATTTGTGCTACTGTATTTCAGACAGTGAGACTCAGTGAGAAGGACTTATTGTCTCACTTTCACTTTCTTTAATCTTAGTTTAGAAAAAGAACACATCATTCCTTTCCGAAGTGTTTCTGGGCTGCACTCACTGTCAATGGGATTTTTCATATGCTTAATGGTATGATTGTAGAAAACCCTTTTTTAAAATCTACTGTTTTACAGTCACCTTTGCTTCTGCTTCTGTGAAATGACAGGGACCAGTCCCTGGGGCTTCAGTAATGCAGTTCAAAGAAGGGTTATTTGAGTCCGCTTCCAATGCTTTACCCTGGTGTCCTGCTAGAATGTATAAATTTAAGACATGTTCCAACCGCTTTAAAATGATCTGCATGTAATCCACTGCACATAACACTGCCATCATAAGAAATAGTTGAATGCTTGCTTTACTGAAAGGTTTATAGCACAGCAAGAGGTAATCACATTAGCTGCTTTTATCATTTAGATTGTACACTGCATTAACATAATGCAATTTTATAGCTTAAAGAAATATTAAACAGAAATGAAGCCAAGCAATGCCTTGCTAATAGATTTACAATATCTCTCATCCCTGCTCAGCTGCACTGCCTTATAATCAGCCCAAATATTTTTTCCCCAGTCTTGGGAGGAGGGGAGAAGTTTCTTGCAAAGCATTTATAAATTATTATCTCTTTTATTCATTAAACATGAAACTCAGTCAACTGAACATTTAAAAAAGTGTCACAAATACCATTAACTGGTGCTAATGGTTGATACGGGTTGCTGCCAGTGTCCTAGGTATCAACCAAGTATCTTCTTAAAATATACGATCTTCCGAGTAGCACAGTTTTTTGCAGTTCCGCTGGTATTATTGCAGGAAGCTGCAATTTCTTGATGTGTTTTGTAAAATTCTTGGACATGGTACCAAGTGCCCTGATGACAATGGGTATCACTGTTACATGTTTCATCCATAACCATGTAGTTTCAATGGCCAGGTCGCAATATTTCGTGATTTTTTCCAGTTCTTTTTCTTCGACTCTGGTGTCTCCTAGTACAGCGATAAAAATAAACTGTATGCTTCGGCCCTCGATAACCGTGATGTCTGCCGTGTTGTGTTCCAAATGACGATCCGTCAGTATTCGAAAGTCCCACAAGATGTTCACCATCTCATTTTCGGCAACTTTTCCCACTTTATGTTCCCATGACTTTTCGGATACAAGTAGGGTATATTTTTTACATAATGACCAGTGGATTAATTTAGCAACTCGATCATGTCTGGCTTTGTAATCAGTTTGTGCAATTTTGCTGCACTCACATATTAAGTATGAAACAGTTTCAACTTTGTCATTGCAAAGTTGGCAGTTTGGATTGTCAGTGGATTTTTGTATCATCGCTTTCATGGCATTAGTTTGTAGTGCTTTTTCTTGAGCAGCAAGTATTAAACCTTCAGTTTCTTTCTTGATGGTTCCTCTCTTAAGCCAGGCTCATGTCAAGTTGTTATCACATTTTCCTTCAATGTTTTTCAAGTGCTGTCCATGCAAAACTTTGCTTTACCATCCATTGAATCTGTCATCCAAAACATTTTTCCTTATATTCTGCCTTTGTTTCTGTTGTTTTAATAATGTTCTCCATTTTCACAGCCTGCAGCAATTTTTCTGTACTTTGGTTCAAATAGTCATTCAAACTTCGCTTTTCTTCTTCTATGGTTTGACTTGCAATAGCCCTCTGTCACCTATTCTTCTTGGCAGGTACAGTCTGTTGATGTCACTTCGTGGATGTAAAGTGTGGTACATATTCAAAAGTTTACGTGCTTTCCAAATTTTCCAGTTCAGCCAAAAGTCCAGTTGATGATTTTAGCTGGGTAGCGTATCATTGGAACTGCCCATGTATTAATTATGTTTCCAGCATTCAGCTTTGATTTTAATACTTTGCGGACCTTCCTGATGTATTCCTTTTGTGTTGACTCTGACTTTTCCATTCAAGATTTTATCTGCTTCCAATATGCCTAGGTATTTGTAACCGTCATCCTTTGCTAATGCTTTCACTATGCTTCCATTTCCCAGTTCTACTCCTTCTATTTTTTTATTTTTCCTCACTGCTTGGATAATATAGCACATTTTTCAAGTCCAAAGTTCATTTTGATGTCATTGCTGAACAGTTGAACTGTGTTGAGTATTGGTTTAAGTTCAGTAGGGCTTTTCACATACATTTTTAAGTCATCCATGTAGATGGTTTATCTTGCCATGTTGGCTTGAGATTTGGTATCCCAGTTTTGTGTTTCGTAGGATTATTGTCAGTGGAATTAATGCGATGTTGAACAGTAGTGGTGAAAGTGAGTCCCCCTGGAAGATTCCTCATCTGATGTTGACTTCACCAGTGTGCTCCCCATTTGCTGTTAGAACTGTTTTCCATTTTTGCATATTTGCTTTAAAAAATGTACAGATATTTTTGTTGATTCCAATGTTTTCCAGACAGGTGTTAATCCAGCTGTGGGGTAAAGAATCAAATGCCTTCTTGTAATCAATCCACGCCATATTTAAATTCATTTTTCTTCATTTTGCATTTTTAGCACCATTTTGTCAATGAGCAGCTGATCTTTTGTTCCTCTTGATTTTTTATAATTTCCTTTTTGTTCTACTGGATACAAACTGTTTTCCATCAGATTATTGTATACTGAATTTGCCAGTATTCTTGTAAAAAGTTTGAACGTTGTTGCAGACAAGTAATTGGGCAATAGCTGCTTGGTTCTGTGCCCTTTTCTGGATCTTTCATTATCAAGTATGTTCGGCCAGCTGTTAACCATTCTTTGCTTGTTGCATTTTGAAGCATTTTATCAAATTGAGTGGTCGTGCGATGATGGAGGCTGGTCAGGTGTTTTAGCCAGTATCCATGCAATTCGTCCAGGCCAGGTGCACTCCAGTTCTTGACCTTCTTTGCTTGTTTTGCAACCATGTCAGTTGTTATTTTTATATTATTATTATTATTATTATTATTATTATTATTATTATTATTATTATTATTATTATTATTATTATTATTATTATTATTATTATTATTATTATTATTATTATTATTATTATTATTATTACTACTACTACAGAGGTCAACAGATTAATAGCACTTCTGTGATTAAGAGGTTGATTTCCATTTGATGAATTTTTGAAATACAAGATTTAGGGAAAAAAGAGAGTTAGTTTCATTTCCATATGTTCTTTAAACTTCTATTAGGAGTCACTTTATAAATATTCTCACATTGTGACAACTGCAGTTTTAAACATTTGCACACTTATTGTGTACATACACACAAAACGTATTACCAACATAATTCTTTGTAATATCATAGTCACTTCTCCAAATCAAGTCACAGAATTCATAATTGGCAGGTGAATTAATTACCTAATTTTCCTTTAAAAATAGAATTTCAGGGAGCTTTACTTGTATGCATAGTGCTATACGTTTTTCCATGTTCCATATATACAATAAGATTGTTTTCCTTTTCTATTCATGTATTGTACATGTACAGCTGCAGCTCTGAAATAAAAAAGAAAAATGTAACATTTTGTTCTGCAGAAGAGTTGACAGGTTTCTTTTTGCTTTCACTTTTCATTTTCAAATATTACCAGTTTTGCCAGCAGTTATATTTATAATGCTTCTTGAATATAAATGCAGTTATTGGTTGAATATTACATAACCCCATTCCTTTCTTCTCTGTTCTTTAAAATTAAGGATTAAAAATGCCTGAACATAAGAAGAGTTTCTGTTTAATAATGGATATTGTCAATTCTTGCTTACAAGATGAACCCCTTCTTCTATTCTGGAGGGTTAGGAACAGCGGTGGGTTGCTCCTGGTTCGGACCAGTTCTTAGAACCGGTAGCGCCATGGTGGGAGGTTCCACCCACCCTCCCGGGTTGCTTCTGCGCATGTGCAAACCTGTGGCAAAATTATTTAGAACCCACCACTGCTTAGGAACAGTGGTGGGTTCCTACCGGTGTGGTCCACTCTATTGCACTGGTAGTGGCAGGCTGGTGACGTCACCAAGAGGTTTCCGACCCGGTGCGGTCGGTTGCCCGTCCCTAGGAGCCACCATCTTTTTTTTCAGAATTTCTGGGCTTTTTTTCTTCCTGCACATGCACGGAAGCAAAATCTCATGAAGGGGCGTGCGCACGTACCGAGTGCACACATGCATGAAACATGGTGATGCGCATGCAGCGCACCTGTAGCAAGGTAAGAGAGCAACCTGCCCTTGGTTAGGAAGTGTCTGGAAGTGTCCAGTAGATGAATTGTTGCTACTTAGAAGGAAAACCAGGGACCTCTCATTGTAAGTAGTAATTATATACTGGGGTACTTGGATCTAAATCGATGTTTCATGATTATTGTTTCAGAATCCATATTGTTTCAATCCCAATGACCAAAGGCACATTTGGTCCTCATGTTGTTCTCTTTCCAGAGCCAAGCTACAACATTTATTTTCTTCCTGGCATTTTTGAATACATATTTTGAAATTAACCAGAATAAAATCAGTTTTTGTGTTGTACGTACTTTATTACTTCTCTCTTCCCAGTCCTCCAGGTGCTGTTTATCAATGAATCACATTTAAAGAAAGCAAGCAACGCAAACAACATACAGTTTCATTGTTTTTTGGAAGAATGTTTTTACATAAATAGGTTACAATAAAATATGTACATGAATAAACACGCAAACAAATGAAACCCAGAATTAGAAACATTAGAATTAAATGCTGGATCCTGAAGTTGTTTTTATAATGCTTCTTCGTGAGCTGTGGATTGTCCACCTCAAACCTAGATATTGTAATTAATACAAACCTAGATATTATAATTTTTCCATTCTCTTTAACACCAATGAACATCTTCAGAACAGAGTCCTTGATGTCTGTTGAAGACACATACATTTGCCTTTTCCTATAGCAGAGACCATACTGTCCCCCAATGCTCATTGCATCTAAGTTTTAGTTAGTTATTATTTTACTGAGATTATTTTTATTATGCCAGTCTTTTATCTGTTTAATTTTAATTATGGAAAAGTTAAGAATTATTATTACTATTATTGATACTCTCACCCGCTCTTTACTACTACTATTATTGAATCTTACAAAGCAATACAATATCTTTCAAAAGCTTTTCAAAAGTACATTTGCTAACACCAATTATGGCAAATGAGAATCTATTTCTTTGCAAGTGAACAATTTTTTTATGCTGAAGAATGCTGATAGAATTCAAACAGACCTGGATTTGTTTGGTTTCCTCTGTGGGAAAAAAAATAGGTTATTTCTTCTTGTTAGTGAAACACTGGAATGGTGTTTTCAACACTTTTAAGGTCACTGTGAAAATATTTGCATGAAGTATGGAGTTAAAAGCAGAAGGTCTGCAGGTAATTTGGACGATACATATCAGAAGGTCTGCAGGTAATTTGTGTTGTGAGGTTACAAAGCACATTTTGTCACTTGTTCCCTTTCATGGATTTGTTCCAGAGGTGGGTTCCTGCCTGTTTTTGCCGGTGCGGTTAATAGCTGTTGTTCTGTTCGGTGCGGAATGCTTTGCGCATGCGCAGAGGGCAAAAGAACGCAATTGTCGGTGTCCATGCGGCCGAGAAAAGCGCCTGGGGAAAGCTCCCGCGCCGCGAACAGCAGCAGCGTCTTTGGCTCTGCGCCGAACAACACCGGCAGGAACCCACCTCTGATTTGTTCCCCATGTGGACCTCCATGGATATACAAGTGCATAGCTGGTGACTTTCTGGTTCTCTATATTGTAGCCAAATCTTAATCTCTTTGATTTGCTGTCCACAGTTCTAGAAATATGAAACTCAGAATTCAGAGCTAAGCAAGAATTTTAACATTCTTATCTTCACTTTCTGCTAGGTAGAAATCTAAAATGTAAAGTAGGGTTTATCAGAGCTAATCTAACAGGAAAATAAGAATAGTTTACATTTAATTTATCTCTGGAACATGAATTTGATTTAGCTGATCAAAATGTTTGTCTCTCTTTTGAAGCAGCAAGCTTTTCTTTTTTCTTTTTAGAATCTCAGGAGTCAATGAAATTAAAAGTGTTGATTATCAATTAAGTTTTCTTTATATAATGTAAAAAACCCAGATGGACCCAATTAGAAAAAAAATGATCTTCTGGTTTTGTTTTGTTTTTAATATTTGTAATTTTAAAAGAGGATTTATTGCATCTATTTTGGTGTTGGCTATAATTTATCAAAAGAGTTAAAAGTAACAATCCAGCAAAACAGAATATTCACATGTAAAATTAAAGCCAACATAGCAAAAACCAAACTTTATTAGAAAACACTACACTCATTTTAAAAAATAAATAAATAAACCACCTTGCTTGATCAATGTTGTGTGTTTTCTATTATACTAGAAATAAAATTATAAGGATACAAGTAAAAACTGTTCTTGTGCTATTGGCATTATGAACCAATCCCTGCTGTTTCACTGGCACAACAGCCAAGCGCTATTGACCACTGCCAGAGGCAACAACACTCATGCAGCAGAGGCAAAAAAGTTTATGAGAGAACCTACTGTGACTGACAATCAGCCTGGCAGGTGGGATCAGCCTGGCAGGGGGGATTTGGCTGATCAGCCACCCTAGGATGTGACTTTTACTTCATTGGATAGTCTTTGTATTTTTCACTCTTGCCAATAGGAACTTTTATAACTTAGGACAGTATTTTCCTTTGGAATCAGTTCCCAAAATAAACAGACACTACAACATTGATTGTTTGCTAATAAGGAAATGCGGTTGATGTGCTTTTTATCTACTAATGAAGAACATAATAAAATACAATACAGTACTTACTCTAAATTAATGTAAAGCAATTGCATAATGTGGAGAATACAGGAAGGCTGCAGTGGTATCACAGCTGCAGCACAGACACCATCCATGTTCTTGCTGGTGGTGAAGCCGTTGGCCACACCCAAGCTCCCACAAAGTTTTGTGGCTAAGCAAGCTGGCACTCTTGGGTGTCATAGAGTCAAGGATAGAACGGTTCAGGCATGAATTATCCCACACCAAAAGTCCTGCGGTGTTCTCTTTAGCCTACCATGAAGCAGGGACATTGCAACCCAGCATGCTGACATTCTCTCTAAAGTATAGGAGTATACTTCAGGGGTGGGTTCCACTTACCTTCGCCATCGGTTCTCATCACGACGTTTTGCATGTACGCGCTTGCTCCACTTGTGCACGTGCACATCCTTCCATGCGATTAGGCTTTCACGCATGCTAAGAAGCAGGAATGAGCCCTAAACACAGCTGAGGAGCTCATCAGCTGTGCTTCGGGCGAATAAATAAAGGTCAGAATTCACCCGCAGGTGGGAGGGAGGGCCATTTTTCAAGCCGCGGAAGGCAAAAAATTAGTAAAAAATCCAAAAAAGAAAGATGGCAGTCCGCACAGACTGGCACCGACAGTGACATCACCAGTGGCTCGCTACCGGTTCGGGCGATCCAGTCCGAACCGGGAGGAACCCACCCCAGTATACTTTATACTGTATATAGGGCATAGATACAGCCCCCAAAGAGATTTCAGCCTTGTGCTTGATCTGATGTAGATTTCAGTCTCCTCCCCCCTCCCCCCAAAAAGTTCACTTGGACTGCCAAGGAATATGCATGGCTTTGCTTGAGTTAGCAACAGAGAGGCCTCAAGGTGGAATAGAATAGAATGAGCTGGAAGGGATCTTGGAGGTATTCTAGTCCAGCCCCCTGCTCAAGCAGGAAACCCAGTGGTGAAATGTTCCCAGTTCGGGCGGGCCAGTCAGTCGTCGTAGAGACGATAGCGATCGCAGCATGAGCCTTCCCCCACCCGCTTCCCCCGCCCGCCTGAACGCCGCCATTTGGATTCTTTTACCCTCTGTGCATGCGCAAAACGCTTTGCGCATGCACAGAGGGTAAAAGAACCCAAATGGCGGCGTCCAGGCAGGTGGGGGAAGCGGGTGGGGGAAGGCTCGTACTGCAATTGCTATCGGCTCTATCGGCTCGACGACCGATCCGACTGGCTCGCCCGATCCGGGAGCATTTCACCCCTGAGGAAAACCTATACATTTCAGATAAGTGACTGTCCACTCTCTTCTTAAAAAACCTTCAGTGACAGAGCGCCCACGATTTCTGAAGGCAAGCTGTTCCACTGGTTAATCGTCCTCACTGTTAGGAAGTTTCTCTTTAATTCCAGGTTACTTACTTACTTACTTACTTACTTAATTACTTAATTACTTAATTACTTACTTATTTATTTTTTATTTATTTATTTATTTATTTATTTATTTATTTATTTATTTATTTATTTATTTATTTATTTATTTATTTATTTATTTATTTATTTATTTATTATTTTGGTTTTCCTTATAACTTCCCTCTTTGATTAGTTTCCAACCATTGTTTCTTGTCCTTCCCTTTGGTGCTTTGGAGAATAATTTGCTTTCTGAGGTACTCTGAGGGTTCTACTCTATAACTTCCCCAAAAAGAGGGAACTTGTCCTGTATCAACCCAAACTGTCAAAACATAAAAGCTGATAAAAACAAAGGAAGAATTGGCGGTTTGGAGATAGAGTAATATGGTTGTTTGGAAGTTCATCAGGAGACAAAGGCCAACAGCAGCCACCCAGCAGAATGCCAGTAGCAATATTAACAGGTGCCTTGAAAGATCCACAACAGATGTTAAACATCTAGAATCAAACCCAGATGCCAGCTGAACATTGAGAAAGGTAGAAATCAAATTGAATCCCTCGACAGACAGTTGTTAATCCTGATTCATGAATATTCATATGTCCTGGCAGGTGAGGTAATAGTTGAGAAAAGTGAGAAAAGTAGAAGAGATTAAGAAAGACCTTCAATACTAAAGAAAAAATGCCTGTGGTCTCCAAGAGGAATTTATCACTCATGTAAGGGACTGGAAATGGCTGGAAAAAGGTGCTACTGGAAGAAGCTCTGTACCTTCTCAGTAAACATCTCCAACCATAAGGTTATGGGTATCTTTGCAAGCATATTTTAAAAGCCATCCAGAGGGGCGGGGGACTTTGCAATGCTGCTGGTGTTACTTTGGTAATGTCAAAATATATTGTTTAAATAATGTGCTGTTGTTTGAAATGCCCTGCTTTGTATAGTTTATGTCTAAGCATTAAGGGAATGCTTCCACACATTCTTAATTAAGAATAAGTCCCTTTCAATGTGTCTGCATAAATATGTTGTAATTATTTTGTGAATTTGCATTGACATTGGTAGTTTATCTACAGTAGCCATATAATATGCATGTATATATCATAAAAAATATTATAGCGGAAACATAGGTTATCTTGTACTACTATCTATGTACAAATAGTATGAAACGGATTAATGGCCTGGAGATCTGGATTGTTATAGATGTGATTACAGATAATTCTAAAAATAGGAAATTGTCATTTCAATGTCAACAGTCCACCAGAGTCATTATTCATTATTTGTGATAGCAGATATATAGAGTACCATTGGTGATAACACTTTTGGGATACACCAAAAGATAGAGCATTGGTTGTACTGCAGGGTTGCAGCTTATATTTATTAACAAGTGAGGGCAGACTAGTTGTTCTATCTACAAACTTAAATGTGTTATTAGCTCTATTCATTCCAATTTGGCTTGAGGATAGATAATAAAAATGTGTTAATTATTCTAGAAGATACAGTAGTTACTTCCAAAGATTAGTAACGGGTATGGTATTGGAGCATACGTAACTAGATGCTGGGTCAGAATATCTACCAAAGCCAATGTCAGTAAGGTAATATCTTCACTAATGTTTGGGGTCCTGATTCTCTATTTTCATTGATATACTTGATTTAGATTAGGTCGTACCCTGGCATGACGCATGAGCCCTGGTGGTACAGTGGTTAGAATTCACTACTGCAGGCTAACTGTGCCCACATCTTGGAGTTTGATCCTGATGGGGCTTGAGGTTGACTCAGCCTTCCAAGGTCAGTAAAATGAGGACCCAGATTATTGGGGGCAATATGCTGATATTGTAAATCGCTCAGAGACAGCTGTAAAGCACTGTGAAGTAGTATATAAGTGCTATTGCTAGGAGCTATAACACAGTTGGTAAAGCACTGGAGTGGTATATAAGTCTAAATGCTATTGCGTCCTAACATTTTTGTGAATTTCCTACTATATCATCTCTCTCTCTCTCTCTCTCTCTCTCTCTCTCTCTCTCTCTCTCTCTCTCTCTCTCTCTCTCTCTCTCTCTCTCTCTCTCTCTCTCTCTCTCTCTCTCTCTCTCTCTCTCTCTCTCTCTCTCCTATCTAGCTATCTATCTATCTAGCTAGCTAGCTAGCTAGCTAGCTATCTCAAAGCTGTTTTCTGAAAGATTTTTGCTTTCATATGTGCAATTTTTAGGGTTTCTTAAAATTTTAATAATGTGCATTTATGTGTGTGAGAGAGAGACCTGTTAAGGAACAGATTGTGGAAGGAAGGAAGGAAGGAAGGAAGGAAGGAAGGAAGGAAGGAAGGAAGGAAGGAAGGAAGGAAGGAAGGAAGGAAGGAAGGAAGGAAGGAGAGATTAATTAGTTTCAAATATCTCAGGAAGGCCCATTAAAAGTCACTCAAATGTCTGGAGTGAGGAAATATTCTTGAGACCACAGGACTTCTCTGTGACCATCCTCACACTTTGACATTCTCTTCCCCAGATGATTCCAAAAGTGCCTCCCTATAGTTATGTTGAAAAACACTTTCATTTTTTTTATTTCACTGAGCCTTAAACTCTATTTGATAGTTAAACAAGGTATATCTTGCTGGAATATCTTTTTATATTTTTACTCTGATATAAACTGACTAGAGTTTTTTTTTAATTGGGCAGGCTAGAAATGTTATTTTTTTTTAAAAGGATATAAACTGATGAACAAATGTGGAATAAGATTTATTTTTGTTTGTTGTAGCAGTTATGAATAACTGCTTTAATGTTCTTACTAAACTTTAAACTGTAATACATGAAAATATATCTGAATACCCATGTTTAATGGCCAAAGTAACCAGTTGCAATGTTTTATAATGATTTAATAGGCAAATATATTGCATAGTAAGAGGACAAGTAGAGATCTACATAATGCAGTATTACTTTAGATTTACAGTGATTCTTCGTAGCTTTATAGGGAACCTTCTGATACCTACTTGGAAACAGTAGAGAAAAATGAAAAGTTAAACTTACAATGTGCTTTACCATTAAGATTGTTCAATATATATTCAAATTTATACCCAGAAAACTTCAGCTCTAAATATATCTCCTGTAGATCTCTGTTTGAATATTTAGAATGTAGCCAATTAGAAATGCATGACAGTTATAGATGTACAGATGAAACGGTAATTTAAAGACTAGCAGTGTTCTGGTTTCAAAACAAGACTTATCCATGTCAGTTCAAATACTCCAAAGGATATTTGAGAAGTCTTTAGAGGGATAGAGAGCTCTTTAAATATTCTTTAATGGTGCCAACATACTCTTCCAACTTATTTGCTTCTCATCAATACAAGCTACTAAATTATTAATTCTTAGAAATCTACAAGTTAAGATGCATGTATTCATTTTAAAGTATGCATTAATATTTTATTACTCTTTTATGTAGTTTAGGCTTTCCACCTAGATTCCACTAAATGTTTTAAGCACTGCTTTCAGATCCACACACCATTATTGTGTACGCTGTTATGTGCATTTTCTTTCATGTTCCAAAAGTGAACCTTGCTGTTTGGATCAGTTATTATTATCTTTGTTTTTGCAAAAAAATGATTTACAGTTCACTTACACAAGGTGCTTAAAGTCCAGGATGTATAATGTAATTGAAGAGATAATGAAGTATAATATTAAGAAGTGAAATCATCTCCTGAGAGGCAAGTGGTATTGCAGGAATCTCTTAGTTCAGCAAGTTGTCAAAAAGGGAAGGCAGTAGTGGCCTTTGGCAGGAGTTTACCTAGGCTAATGAATAGGAAGAAGTAAGAGCTTATACTTTATTAAGCTGACATGAAATCAATCACATTTGATCGAGAAATGTGTCAGATTCCAATTCAAGGATCAGATCTTAATGTAGACCAAATAAAAAAGAGATGCTTTCCGCTGCAGAAAGGGAGGGAGGGAGGGAGGGAAGGAAGAAAGGAAGGAAGGAAAGGAGGGAGGGCCATAGGCAATACTTATTTTTGCCTTTAACAGATGTATTTCTGTAAATATTACTTTTATTACTATTATATCCTTATTTAGGATATAAAATTTAATAGGTTTGACAAGAGCTTCAAAGGCTTCCATATTTGAAAAAGAAATACATTGCCTACCAAAAATCCCTAATTATTTTAATGTTTGTTTGTTTCCTTTAAAAGAAACGTCAAGGGCAACAACCCCTTGAGAATTGTTATTTATTCCATTCAGATATTTGAGAGGGGAAGGTGATGATACTTGACATGCTAGAAACATATGAATGAAAGCTGCCAAATCAGATCTATAATTATAGGTAGTTATTGCTTAGCTGCCACAACTGGGACTGGGAACTCCATTGCAAGCACTGCGGTCACCAAGTGGAAAGGCAAAAATCATGTGATGGTTTATAACATCCCTTTCAATGTGGTCATTAATAACTGCAAGCCACAATTTTACTTTGGCTTTCTTGCCAGTTACAAAGCACACAAATAATGATATGTGACCGTGGGATGCTATGATGTCATATATGGTCACAAAACTATTTTTTGACACCAGAATAATTTCAATGAGGCAATGGGTAAATGAGGACTCCTTTTATTAAAGGAAATCAGTTATTAAAGGAGATGTTTCAGGCAGGATAGAGTGACAGGAAGCCAAAAATAAGACATAGGTCATTTGTATAGAAAGCAAGTTGTGAATTAAGAACAAATATCCATTCCTAATTGTTTGAAGTTTAAATTAGAATTGTTATTGTTCTTTTGCAACTTTTCATTGCACACATTGAACCAGATGAAAGAGAAATTGCTAGTGATTTTTTCTTTAATCAAAGAAAGGAAATAGATGACATTTTCATGGGGTCAGGACAGGGCCAGATAATTTTAAATAAAAAGGTAAATGATGGTAATATGTGATTCTACTGTTCTTCTTTTATTATCTAATCCATATTTCAAGCATACCCCAAGAGAAGAAATTAGAAAGGAATTTCTCCCATTTTTTTCAGATTGTTAAACAGGTGCAATATTTTTGGTTCTGGGTGCTAGCAGAGTTTTTCTTAGATGCATATAGGTCTTAAGGTAAGGGGGGGTCTGACCTTAAGTCACAACTTGCTCGCTGTGAGATTCACAAAGGTTTTTCAGAAAACCTGAGGGATTTGACTAACTCAAGACCTCTTTGGCTTTCTCTCCTACAAGTCAGGAGAATAATTTCAACCGGCTCTCTTTTGTTATTCCATAGGCTTACCTCCTATTGCTAGCAAAAATAAATCAGTAAAATAAAATGGAAGCAAAAAGATCCAGCAAGACATAAACATCTTTCCACTTTCTTCTTTTTCACCAGTTTGCAGTCCCTAGGGGCCTTAATTGGCTGGACTGCTCTGTTATAAGAGGGCTCAAACCATAGCAAAGAACTGCTTTTTCTTGAACACCACCTGTATCTTGGTTTTGCTTTAGTCAGGAATTCAGATGTAATCAATATGAATTTACTTTGGCACTTGATATACAGGAAGATTTATGAAGGTCACTTACCCTGAGCAGGCCAATCTGGGCTGATGCCTTACTGGCTCAACAACAAGGCCTTCTCACTAATTCTCTTCCCTTCCACTGGCAGAACTTTCGCAGCAGCTAATCGCATCTGGTTCATTGCCTTACACACTGAAAATGGCCCCTTCCAACACTGCTCTTAGATAAAACAGTCCACCCCAATCCCTAACTAAAGGGGAATTTGATTCTTGGGATTTATATCATTTTCATTTTCAGTTGTGATAGATAGTGGAGGAACTGGGTATATGGTTTGCAAATGAAGCTACATAATCCAGGATGCACAAAATATTTTAAATATTGCATCTTCACTGATGAAAATAAAATGAACGATAAACCTACAAAGAGCTCCTTTGGAAAAGTTGATTAAATGTTTGCAAATGCATTATAATCATATGAGTTGGATCTATCCATTGCATTAAGCTATAATGTTATTTGCTTTGGGCTTTGTGAAATATGTGGCTCAGCCATTATGGTTTGTATACTTGGAGCAGATAAAATAAGATACGATGGTGTAGGTTATAAAAGGTTATATCTCTTTTTGTGGGAAGGTCACTTTTTTGGGACCTTGGAATTAGATAGAGCCACTAATTTCTGCAGAGAAAATGAACTAATCAAGATGGTCCACCCCAGGTGCCTAATGCACTTAAGGAAGACTTACATATGATCTTGGAGAATTTCCCAGAGCTTTGGAGCAGTTCTATTTGGTCCATATAGATGATCTCTAAAATACAGAGGTGACTAAGGCATTAGATGGACTCACTCCTGATTGGCCCCATTCAATGCCTGAGTTACCTCTGTTTCCTTGTCTATATTCTGAGAAGCTCTAGAAAATGAAATGGACAAAGACATGCTATTAACAATACTAGCAGCAAATGAGGAGGTAACATGACCGAACACATTATCACATGCTAATACGTAAGTTCAAGTTGACATTGTTGCAGGAAGGATAATAAAGCTCAATTTCTTCTAATTAAATCTGCAGCGTGCTAACCAGTTGAACTAACTTGGGGGTTATTTTAGGGAAAGATGGGCTGGAGGAGTTGCCTAGTATGAGTTGTAATAATTTGGCCAGTGATTTTTTTTGGATATTTGCTCCAAGTTGGAAGGCAGATGAACAGTATCCAGTGTGCTGGCAGGAATAGCACTTTGCAGTGTTATTGGGATGTTTTTTTTACACCAGTTTTCTCCTTATGCAACCTTGCTCCCCACTCCACCTAGTTTGTTAAAAAGGCTGGGGTTGGGAGAAGGAGTTGGTTCTTGCTGTAATCAATGCCTCCTTAAAGGAATAAGAAATGCCACCTGTTTTGAAACAGGTGCTGGTTCGTCACTTCCTTAAGCCTCACATAGACTCAACATCTTGGATAAATTCTACGTCATAGCCTACCTCTTCATTTAGGGCAAGTTATAGATAAAAGGGTGAGTGGCCTTTTGAAAGGATTTAAGAAGCAGATTATCAGTATCCTTGGCAGTCAGGACTGCAGCCATTTCCAGACTGAGACATACTGAGAATAAGCACTCACATTCTTGTGACTTCTTGCTTGAATTATTGTAATTTATTGTACATGGGACTGCATTTGAAGATCACCCAGAAATATCACATTGTGAAATACATATCTATTCTTGTACCAATAGAAGAAAAATCTATGTAGCTTAGGGTTGAACTATGGAGTCCTTAGTGCTCTCTCTCTCTGGTTGATTGGTTGGTTGGTTGGTTGGTTGGTTGGTTAATTGATTACAGATGTTTCATTACCTCCCTAGGTAACATCATCAGTGTTAGTGATGTGAGGTTTGATCCCTGTTTATATACAGTAGCTTAACCTGCCAGCATTGGTGGGTTTGTGGTTTTCTCCTCTGTAATTCCTTGATTAGCACATTGTTTTCTTGTTTGTCTGATTGATTGTCTCCTCAAACAAGACAATTTGCAGCTATTGTATATAAACAGGGAACAAACTCCATCCATACTAGCATTGATGATGTTACTGAGTTAGATAATGAAATGTCTGCAAACAACCAAGCAAAGCACCAAGGACTCCATAGATATCCATGTACTTACAACTTTGTTTCATTACAATGCTGCCTTGTATTTATGTTATTACATAGGATACACTGGCTATTGGTTTGTTTCTAAGTGCAATTCAATGTGTTGGATATGTAACAATATCCAATAAAGTCTTACATGGATTGTTTATTATGGGATTTCCTATTTACCACCCAGAGCTCCTCTATGATGGGGTTAAGAAGTTTAATAAATAAATTAAATAAATAACTTAAATTTATTTATTTATTTATTTATTCATTCATTCATTCATGTGGGTTTTCCTTCTGTAAAATCACCTGGCCCCTGAAACAAGTTGGTTTTTCCAGGAGCCATTGGAGATTTTAGCTGAATTATATACTGTAGAGCTCCAGATGATTAGTTTGAAGTTATTTTTTGTTTGTTTCTCTTCTTGTTATGTAGTTATTGTATCTATCTGTAATGTATTCATTGTGCACTGTTTAGAGTCTGATGGATTTAAGTATAGCATGTACATTTGAAGAAGCAGCTATTTAGCCCAGGACCGTTCTGTACCTTGCTAATACACAGAAACACAGTATCAGTGGGAGTAACAGACATTTCTGAGGAATGAATTTTGTTGCTATATGTATAAAATCAAACGAAGGTGTCTACGAGGTTTTCCAGGGTAACTAGGATATCAGTCCTCACTTGCCAGGTGTCTACATGGATTATAAATGCCTCCTTTTCTTCAGGATTGGATGATTTCATGCATTCTATGTTTAGAAGAGACTGTGTTATCAAAGCACACAGAAAACATTCACATACAGCTGTGTGACCCATGGCATTTTGATTACATTTTTCACATCAAATAATACACACACACAGTGTGTGTGTGTGTGTGTGTGTGTGTGTATATATGAGATATACACACATACACATACATACGTGTGTGTGTGTGTGTGTGTGTGTATTTCTGACTACAGTAAATTTTCTCACATAAAATAGAGAAAGCAAAAAGATACGGTATGTGGATTAAGTTAAAAATAAGCATTTTAGTTCTAAACTCTAGAGTAATCATGTCCACTATATCTAGGGTTACATTCATTTGGTTCATTGCACAATGGTTGAGTTTCATAGCCATTGCAATGTATGATAGGTTGAAACTTAAAAGAGTGTTCAAATTTCATGAAAAGTCCTCACATTTCATAAAAAAACTATGCTAAGTGCTTCAGGATCCTTAGATTTATTTTCATTATCTAGTCCAACTAGCTAATCTTTCATAATTTTTATACTACTGATTCCAACATTTCCCCATTTTGAAGGGCCAAAATTTTCCATAATTCCTTTCCTCCCCCCCCCCATCATATTGGAAAATCTGAGAAGCTGATTTTGTGTGCAATGTATCCTTTATAGAGTGGATCTAATGGTGTCAGAAGTGAGATAGCATAGGATTTCCATATCTGTATTCATATCTATATCTTCATTAATAATTATTCCATATGTTAATTATTCATTATTCACTGTTACTAGTCATCTATGTATGGTGTCTAATTTTTTATCTGATCATGAATACTCCTGATTTTGAAATGCATGGCTATCTGGATATTAGAAATAAATCAATATTCTAATTTTTCCACTAATCCAAAGGACCACATTTATATGTGTACATGTTTATTTATTTATAAACTTGTTTTTTTGCCAATATTAACATTACAGCATTTTGAAGGCAATTTGCAGGATTAATAAAAAAGAAAACAAAAATAATTGAAACATGTTTATTAATTAAACCTTCCCTTTGGAGAAAGTTTCATTGATCTGTGGGACTTGCCCAGGAAAACCATTTTAGAAATCCTCAGCCAAGACACTAACAGATGATTCACATAATGGATTGGCATACTTATATGGAAAAAGACAATTTGCTGATTAGGCATTAGCTTTCCAAAACGTTTCACATTTCAACTAAATGTAAAAAAAATGATCAAGTGTCAATAAAGTATAATATATTTCTTTGCATGTGTATCCTGAAATGCTTAATATTTAAGTAAGCTAATATAACACATCACTAATAATCGTTCCATCAACATTTCACATTAAGATAGTGTGCAAAATAGGTTAAATAAATAAATTATTCCAAGCATGGATGTGGATAATACTTTAATATAGGTGTGATCTGAATTCTTGTAACATTATTTCATACATATTCATTGACTTAATTCAGAATTATTTGATTTTGTCCTTTTCAGTGGCAACATAATAATCTAATTAGCCATGCCATGTTGTCCCAAACATTTCCCTAAAGATTTATCTATTTTGAAACGTCAGGAGAGTCTTGGTTGGTGTTATAAGAACAAACCTCACTAACCTGATTAACCTTTAAGAACATTTACTGTTGAATTAACACTCATATAAGTTTAAACCAGTTGTTGACAGTTCTTTTCTCTTCCAGTTGGAGGTGAAAGAAGATAAGGCCTATTAAGAACTCTGAATTCAGAAATGACCAAAATATGACCATATTGTGTAAGTCTATACCGTCTTCTTGTATAAACACAGTCTGTTAAAACAAGCGCCTGTACGCGTTGTAATAAAAGAAAAAAGTGGGAAAACATCAATGCAGGATATTTTCAGGATAAACTAACTCCTGACAAGGTATCAATTCATTTAGTGACAGTAAAGGAAGTACAAAAAAATTAAATTTATTCAGTTTGGCTTGTATCTTGTCTGGTGTTTCGAAGTAGAAATTTGCCATACATACTGTAATAATAACATTTCTCTTTTGATGTTATTAAAGATATGGACATCAGACATTTTGACTATTCATTCTAATCTAGATCTGGATCTAAAAGATTAATGCTAAGTTATTCAAATAGTACTTCCACTATGGGGATGAGGGAATGTGAATATGCTGCAATATTATTAAAGGAGACTCTGTTTTATAGTTCTTAGCAATAGTACTTACTTATCTACTGCTTCACCCCTTTCTAAGCAGTTTACAGAGTCAGCATATTGCCCTCAACAATCTGGGATCTTCATTTTACTGACCTCGGAAGGATGCAAGCCTGAGTCAACCTTGAGCTGGTCAGAATCGAACTCTTGCAGTGAGCAGTGAGTTAGCCTGCAATACTGCATTCTCACCACTGCACTACCACAGCTCGTTACAATGGTGTGTAGTGACTCTCCAGATTTTCAATGATGCATTTTTCTCCAAATATTACTGCATATCTATATACTTCTAAAACTCTCATGTGTGTAACCTTTAACTCGGCATCATAGGGAAAAAACCATTTTCAACCAAGTTATCTCAAATGGGCCAACTTACAGAACATTGGGTCCCATGACTTCCAAAGAAATAACATTTGGGAGAATTTTGATTGTTTCAGTGTTGTCGTGCTGCAGCTGCTTCAGTGCCGCCTCTGTACAGCCATAGTTAGCCAAGGTCAGGAAATCCTCATTTACAATATCCCCTGACAGCTTCCCACAAGTTCATGAGAATGCTATTCCCTTTACACTAGGAGAGGCAGTGAAGCATGCATGCATGCATGGATCCATGCAGGATTTCCAATGCTCAACGCCAGCTTCCCACAAGAAAACATAATGGACAAGCTGACAGGAAATCAGAAATCACTCCAGTTCCCATTGGTTTTATTTCTGTCCATGGTCATCTGTTTAGGTATGGAAATATATCTGAAATAATGGGCCATTGGTTGTATAGTTATATTTTATAAATGCATTATAAATTTGATAATCTATTTGGTTATTTACAAATAATACTAATTTGATTTTGTGGTACTTGTTTTTCATAAATGTCTTGCAATTTTAATTTTGCAACAAGTGAAGAATGCAGACGTGCTTCCCAGATTACATGAGGTTACCTCAAAAAAGCACTCAGCTGCTTTATCTTCAATTGGTTTTATGAGAGAAGTAATTTCACCACAAAAAGCGAATAAATATTGCTAAAATATATAGTAAGTAAAACATAGCAGAAAATGCCTATTAATTTTGATTAAATGGAAGTCCAGTTGCTGAAAAACATCTTCAAGGTCTCTCCAAACTAACCAAGAAGATAAAAGAAAAAAATCTTTAAATCTTTAGCTTGCATATATTAGAAAGTAATACTAACAAGCAAGCTGATTCCACTTCTCAGTTCTTCATAACATTATGAATCAATGCCAATTCAGTAACACTGGCAACACTGAATGAAATTGATATGGATATTGATGAAGACTTTACGTAGACCATTAACAAACAAATGGAGCAGATAAAAGAAAAATTTCAAAGATGAAACAATGGCAGACTGAAGTTGGCTTTGCTTTTAGCAGAATCACCAACTGGGGCAGAAAGTAGAGTCAGTGAATGAATTGGCTTCCTGAACTCCTCTCTAGATTAAGGAGAAGAATTGAGATAATCCAGAGCAGGGGTCTCCAACCTTGGCGACTTTAAAACTTGTGGACCTTAACTCCCAGAGTTCCTCAGCCAGCTGGCTGAGGAATTCTGGGATTGAAGTCCACTAGTCTTAAAGTCGCCAAGCTTGGAGACCCCTGATCCAGAGTGTTCTGTACAGATGCTCCTCACGATAAGACTGTAAAACAGGAGTCTCCAGCATGTTTTAGAGCCCTGGAAGCTGAGAGTTATCATTGTTGAATCTTTGGGCCTAGTTGCCATTGCTCAGTTTTAAAAAAATGTAACAAAAATTTTATTTACCTGGATCAAATATTTTATCCAGAGTCTGATAATTTAAACTTTGAAAACTTTTTAATTAGGGGATTGACATGCACTCACAGCACCATTCCAGCTGAGTGAAAGCTGATGAAGAGATTTTTGGTTGAAAATTTAGAGAATGTGTTAAGTTACTAAAATGTTTGTATTTGAAGGGGGAAGCCATTTCTTTTCACATTTTTTCTTGTGTTTCTTCGCATATTTATAAGAGCTGAGGTGGCACAGTGGTTAGAGGCAGGTACTGCTGGCCACATTAGCTGACACTGATCAGCAGGTCAGCGGTTCAAATCTCACCGGCTCAAGGTTGACTCAGCCTTCCATCCTTCCGAGGTAGGTAAAATGAGGACCCAGATTGTTGGGGGCAATATAAATATATATTGCTTACTGGTGTAAACCGCTTAGAGAGTGCTTGCACTGTGAGGTGGTATATAAATCTCACAAATAAATAAATAAATAAATATGTATGAGGAAAACAGAAGAAGAAAAATCCTTTTATTGTTTGTCTCTCTGCACTTTTCACTTTTTCTCTTTTACATGTTGGTTAGTTTATATTAGTTTTTTTAATATATATGTTTCTGATCAAATAGGAAAAAAATCTGATTTGGTGGACTCTTTTTTTTTTAATCCACACTGTTTAATCCAATAAAGAAAGAAAACAGTATATATCAAAAGGAAATTCTGACAGGAGACACTTCTTTTCAAGCAGAATGGGGACATTGGGGCATTTTATATGAATATGAGATTCTGTCCATTGAACTGAAGATTGAAAACCAAGTGCTATAAATACTAAAGAAATTTCCAGATGGTGAATTATATTATCATTCAGTATCATTCCACCATCAGTATAGTGAAATATCACTAACAAAGATAGATTTTACTTTGTCACTAGATAACCCATGCCCCATTGTGTCATCATTTTCAGAGATACTTCCTTACATAAACAGAAACAGAATAACAAGTGGACGAAAAAGCAGTGGGAGGGGGAGCAAACTTCCAACTGTTTGTCAACTTCCCTATTGTTTTTTTCTGGGAAGCTGGCATGGAGCTTAGAAAACCTTACCTCCCTCCCTTGCCTCCCTGCCTTCTTCCTGCCAGCTTCTTCATTTACTTTGGTTGTGAAAAGCTTGGAAGAAGAAAGTCGTCAGGAAGTTGCAAATCCAAGGCCACCAGGCAGGTAGGTGGTTGCTGCCAAGTGGAGTGAGTGAGTGAGGGGGTGGAAAGGATTGCCAGTCAGGAAGGGTATGTGGAGGGGCATGAGAGGTGCCCAGGGGTGGGTTCCACTTACCTTCACCACCGGTTCGCATCGTGACATTTCGCACGCGTGTCCCCTCACGCGATTTCACTTCCGTGTATGCTCAGAAGCAGGAATTACCCCGAAACACAGCTGAGGAGCTCATCAGCTGTGCTTTGGGCAAAGAACTAAAGGTCGGCATTCACCCGCGGGCAGGCAGGAGGGCTCTTTTCAAGCCACATAAGGGGAAAAATCCACAAAAAAGATGGCGGTGCGCATGGAACGGCACCAACAGTGACATCAGCAGTCGGTCGCTACTGGTTCGGGCGATCCAGTCTGAAACGGGAGGAACCCACCCCTGGAGGTGCCACATGGGTCGGGAACCAGACACCACATAGGTTGGGGAAGGTGTACAGGTGGATGGTGTGAATCAAGAAGGGCTGCACAGGAGTGGGCAAGAAATGCTGTATAGGTTGGATAGGGTGTGGGGGGGGGTCAGAATAAGAAGGGTGCATTGGAGATTGCAGGGATGTACAGGAGGAAATGTGTGGGTCAGGCAGGGGTTTGGGGGGCAACAAGAGTTGGAAAGGGTACCTGGAAGTGCTTACAAGTGTACAAGAGATGCTATGCAGGTCAGGGATGGTGCGTTGGAGATAGCATGGGTCAGGAGGGCTTCATGAATGTTCACAAGAAATGCTGCATTGATTGAGGAAAGCAAATGGGGGCTGGCATGAGTGGGGAGTGGTACATAGGGGCTATGCAAAAGGTGCCACATGGATCAGGGAAGGTGCACTCTCGGGTTGGGAAAGGCACATGTGGGAATAGCATGTGCTGGAAAGAGTGCATGGGGCTTCTTTCCTTCCTGCTCCTCCCTCTCTCCTTTCTCAGGAGTGGGTGGGGGAGGAAGTGAGAGATTGTGAGAATGGTTGCCAAACTGTCACAGAACTTTGAAAATGAGGACCATGTGGCTGCAGTAGCAGTCCAACCACAGCAGAATGTTAAAGCAGTCACAACTTCCCTAAATATTATAGCCTCAGGGGTCATGGCTTCCAGAATTTGAATGCATTTGAGGTATCTTGGTTGAAAAATGGTTGTCCTATGATTTACTGTTTTGCCTAGTCAAAGGTTATAGAAATGAGTTTTAGCAATATTATAAATGTTGGTGGCTAAGGAAGCAATACTTTTGAAACATTCAAATTCTAACATTTGTCCTTGGTTAGAAAATGCTATATGCTATTTATCTTACAGATATTCCAAAAGAAGTAAAATGTTGTAATTATGTTTAATTAAAATGATTATAACAAAGACAAAATACATTGTCATTGCAGATACATGTTCATATAGTAAGATGGATATTAACATTAAAAACTTTGTTATTAATATGAACAGTTGTGCTCATTCAAATGTCAATGTAAAATAATAAAATATTTTAAGTTTTAATTTATAACATTATAAAATATTATAAAATAACATTATTATAAAACCTACTGTGGTGGTCCAATTGATTGCACATTGCGTGCCATACCAAAAAGCAAGCAAACAAACAAACTTGGATAGCACAGAATATCTGTTCATTGACAAAATGCTTGTATTAATTATAAAATACCACATTGCTTGGATCCACACACACAGTATACTATGCAGAAACATTGTGAGATCCTAGTTTCTTGGGAAAAATGATGTAAATGAAGGCCAAAATCAGATAAAGAACTGGCAGCTGTGATTTCACAGAGTTGTGTAAATAATAATATTAACAATAATTACACCAAAATCTGACTGACTGTGCAACAATACTTTTCATATTACTAAATAACATCTGTCTATCCCAGGTATTTGTGAAGTACTTGATAAGTGGACAAAAACACTAAATCCAGACTAAACATCTGGCTGACATATGCAACCAACCATAACAGTAGAATAACAACATAATTCTACAATGCTCTTAAGAAACCAGAATTCACATAGGCTGACTGAGACCAGGCATTCTCTGGCAAAATATCCTTTAAAACTGATTAGGTCACTAAGAATGCCCTTTCATATAATAGACTTCAGAATTCTTGGCCAAATTCATCTTCTTTATATTTCCGCAAAATTTGTCTAGAGACAGGAGTTCCCTGATTAACTCATCCATCTTCCTTCTGTCTACAGTACAATGTTATGACAGTGAGCTACTAAAATTGCATTTATTCATTACAATGACTATTTTACAGGGTTTTTTTAAAAAATATTCAGATTAATTTACATTTTTTTCAAATTAGAAAACATTGAGAAAATGGTTAAAATAGGTCAAACAGAACATATATCTGAAAGAGGAACAAATGGAGAAGGCACAAGAACATAACATATCATAGTAAATTATATATTTACTAATCCCAAAGTGAGCATTCAGAATCTGCAAGACCAACATGTAGACATCTGTTGAATATTTTAAACTGAAATGTAAACTGTTATCTGCAGATGCTCCTTACAGAATTTAAACACCATCTCATGAATAACTCAGGTCACATTTGAACCAGTTTTGAAGACAGAAGACATTCTTGTAGTTCATTAGAAATTGTTATCTTCCTTACAGCATTACCTATTTAGTACAAAATTACAGAATCAACAGAATGAAAATTCCTACTTTTCACAGGCCCAGATGGTCTATATAACTAGGATTATGCAAGTCCCAGAATAGCTTTAATACTCTTAGTCATGGAATTACGGGGCTTTCATTGGGTTACATTTGATAGTATGTGAATTCATATAAGCCCAACTGTATTCTTTCTGCATCCTATCTCTTCTATATGTATAATTAATAGTGTATTTGTTGGAATAATATCTTATTATTAAGATATTAATAATGAGATTGTGATGGCCAGTGGCATTAAAACATGCTGCTCAGTGTGCTCCTTTCTTTTTCTCCACTGCTTTTTTTCAAGTGCTTGGTCGGATGTATTTAATCTACTTTGTGGGAAGTCATTCTGATCTTGTTTCAATTAGTAAGGTTTATCCACCCATTTTTATTTTTGTCAAGTTATTATGTGGCCTCTAAATACAGCTGTTAAAAAGTGCCATATAGCGCAAACATAAATACAGCACCTCAGTGAATTTATGAGAGGGATCAAAAGCCAAATGTAGTCATATTAACCAACAACACCCACTGATATAAAAAATTAACATAATGGTCACTGTAACAACTCTGTTAGGGATGGAATACTTTTGTTTCTTCTAAAGATATACAGTAAACAAGCAAAAAAGGCCATTTTTTTGGGTTATACTTAAAAGTGTGACATGGAAGAATAGATTAACGAAAGAAAAAAATAATATAAGGACAATTCTTTAGGAAGCTGCTCTATGCGAATCCCGTTAAAATGAATGGGTCTCATCCAAAAGTACTACAATTTATTTATTTTATTTATTTAAATGGATTTATATGCCGCCCAATTCCCAGGGGACTCTGGGCGGCTCACAACATGTCAATCCATTTTCCAATATAAAAAGACACAACAATTTAAAAGCTACAAAAATTAAAAAGAGCATCTAACATTCATAACCAAGGGGGGAGACCCATATCTGGTCTAGTTGGTCTCACTTTCACCCCGCCTGCTGGAAGAGCCAAGTTTTTATTGCTTTACGGAAGGCCAGCAGGGTGGGGATGGTCCTGATCTCTGGAGGAAGCTGGTTCCAAAGGGAGGGAGCTCCCACAGAGAAGGCTCTCCCCCTCGGCCCCGCCAACCGGCATTGCTTGGTCGATGGGACCTGGAGGAGACCAACTCTGTGGGCCCTAACCGGTCGTATGCGGCAGGATGCGGTCCCGAAGGTATTACAATGCTTTAGTACTGTATTATTCATTTCAACTGTACTTATATAGAAAAAAATCTCAACTGTACTGATCAAATCCCATTCTGAAGGGGAAATTCTCAGTTAGTTTAAAATAATAAAGTATATTAAGCAAAGTTCCTAGTTATTTTAATAGGACCTGCATGTGTGGGTGGGGATGCAGAAGAGGGATTCCATTCCTATATATCCTATTCAATGTATTACTTCACTTAGAAATTGGACAACTGAAACACTTCTTACCATATCTTTGTACATTTGACAGAAGCATCAAAGCAACACAGATACCTTTACTCTTATCTGTGGGTAACAATTTTAAAGTAGCTGCTTCTAAATAAAACTTATAATAACAATTATAAAGTACTGGATTATACAAATTATTTTTGGTTGAAAAAGCATCTTTCCTTTCAACTTTGTCAAAGTTTTATTGTTTTCTGGAAAACAATCATCCATTGTTACATTCAAGGCAACCCTAATATACAAAAAATCATTTTGTAAAATTATTTACAGATAAAGAATGATTGAAATGCAATTAACATTTGTAAAAATAAGTACAATGAACTTAAATTTCAATAGGAAAAAGGGAAATAAAGGATATGCATTTAACATGAATGGTGGTTACATAACTAAGTAATGGATGTAACCATCATTCATGTTAAAGTTTTCAGGTCTTTATTATAGCTATCTATTATTATATTTATTATATTATAGTTTCTGGATTCGCTGTCCATTTCAGGGGCACTAAGATCGTATTTTGAATCTTTCAAATTACTTTCCTGTCAATTCACTTGGTAGGACTAAGGCAGTGGTGAATAATAATCATCAGATCATGTGGGTTTTTGAAAAGGTGACGTAATTGTGTGTTTACATTCAGCTCCTTAAAATTAGCAGGCCTTGCTGGAATCACTCTTTGTGCACTAATAGTCAATAAAATTGTACATCCCAAGATTAAACATATTGAATCATAAATATATTTAGGATTATTTTGTAATTAGAATATTAAAGATGTCGTGGAGAATTCTTGCAGAATTATGGGATGATTCAGCTTGATCTGGACTATCTTCAGGTGTCCAAAGTTCTAGAGGATGAAAATCAGAGCCACTAAAGTTTCTTCTCAGTTTAACATAGTTTGAATTGAGTCAATTGGAATGCATTATCTAATTTAATGATAAGATATTAATTACTCTTTTTTAAAAAAATAAAAAACCAAAACCAGAAACTGATTGTTTTGCTCCTGAGGAATCAACTGTCTTTTTTGAATCAATGTTCTTATGCCAAATAACTGACTAAAGCTGCCTTTGAAAGCAATTTACTATTTCAATTTAATTTAATTAATTAATTTATTTATTTATTTTGGAATTCTTATATGCCGCCCAACTCCCTAAGGACTCAGGGCGGCGTACAACAGTGAAAAATACAAGAATAACCAAAATCTAAAATGTTAATTAAAAACAATATAAAAATTAAAACACAATATAAGAAATCATCAACAACCATTCAACATCATACATACTTGGGCGGTGAGCTCGAGTGAGTTAAGCTCTACCCCCCGCCTGCAGGAAAAGCCATGTCTTAACGGCTTTTCGGAAGGCCAATAATTAAGGCCAATAATTAAATTAAATTTAATTATTGTTCTTATAAGCCGCCCAATCCCGTAGGACTCAGGGTGGCGTACAACAGAAAGAAGAGCAATCAGAAAATACATTAAAATAATTTAAAAAATTACAAAAGTTAAAAACCAGTCATCCATGGGGGCATTAAAATCTATTTTCACCCCGCCTGCAGGAAGAGCCATGTCTTAACGGCTTTCCGGAAGGCCAGCAAGGTGGGAATAGTTCGGATCTCTGGGGGTAGTTGGTTATGAGTTATAAAAAAAACACAATTTAAAATTAACAAGCCTTATTAATTGTTCCATCTTAGGTTTCCAATGAAATAGATTGGCAGATATATATATAACCCCATTTACTAATTACAATATTAAAACCAGCAAATGATTATCTTTGATATTATTTCATTTCACTGACATTTACTAACATTTCTATCATTCAGAAATATTAAAACAGTACATTCAATGACTTACACATATCGGCTAACAATATTGTTTATATCATTTTGTGCGAGAATCGAGCAAATTCACTGGCCTGAGAACATCTGTTAGAATGGAATAACAAAGAAGAGGCATGGACCCTTAAAGTGAGCATGGCATAATGCAATTTGCAGATCTTTTTTTTTTTTGATGAATAATATTAACCTTTTCAGTTTTTTAATACATATATGAGATCAAAATAAGTTAACTTATTTTAAAAAGCATTTTCCAGTTAAAAAGCAACAGATATATCATTCAGACATAATTCTAGTTTTAATTTTCTGATTTCTGTGATAAAATATGACTTTCATGGCTGCTGGAAAAGTGCAGTAAAAATAGCGAAGGAAACCTATTTTCTTCTCCACTGATGATTACAATACTCGGTTTACATGTAGATAATAGAAGATGGAAAACTGTCATAAAATTTGTTTGGTGATATATTGTCATTTAATTCAGGCCTTATTCCAGGAATAACTTTGCCTACATATCTCATATTACCCGATTGTGTTAAGGGATTTTACTGGGTTAACTTCTATATGTTTACTATACACTCTCCCTATTCATCATCCTGTAATCCCTTAAGTTGGGGTAGAGTTGGGGCAAACGGATGGAGCTGAGTGTTTACTGGTTGGATGCGCTTCCTGATGCAACGCGGAGTTCACAACAGATTTTTTCCTCTTTGCACTCTAGGAGAAACATCTGCTGCTACCTAGGCTTGAATTCTCAACCTGCCAAGTGGGAGGCGAGCATCTTCACCACTAGGCCACCATGCTGCTCCTATTCACTATTCATATTATAAACTCTGCTAACATTCTTAAGAAAGCCAGTTAAGTGTAGAGATTTAAAGTGGCAGGCTAGAAGTTGGAAGACCACATGCTGTATTCCTAGCTGGCTGAAGGTTAGTCACTGTCTCACAGCCTTAGGAAGCAGGCAATGGAAAGTCACTACCCATGTTTCCCTGAAAATAAGACCCTGTCTTATATTTTTTGGAACCCTGAAGTAAGCGCTTGGCCTTATTGCCATGCACTCAAAAGTCCAATTGGGCTTATTATCAGGGGATGTCTTATTTTGGGGGAAACTGGGTACTTGTCCAGCAAGTTGATAGCAATTAAGAATAATTTGGCTGCATTAAAAACATTAAAAAAAACCTCTTAACATTTTCTTACTTTTAGATAAGTCATTTTGAAACAAAACAAGGCCATTCAGAAACAAATACTTGAAGGATTGAAGCTTTTTTGCATAGAAATGGAAATCAAGAGAAATCAGTTTATAGAATAAAACAATTTGGCATGCATGAAATCTTATACACTTGGCAACTCAACAGTGATTACATGCACCTTTTCATTAAGGTAAATTTAGAACGTACACTTTGTGATGACTAATGACATAAGTCTACAGACATAATTTTCTTGAAGCTGGCTTCTCCATTCCTTCTACCAACAACCTGACAACCTTCTACTAATGTGGGATAGGAAACTCTTCTGCATGGATTAGAACTGGGGATTAAGGAGACACTGTTCTTAAACAATGTTCCTCTTGCTATCTCTGTCTGAATTCAAAATAACTTTTCATTTTTTCTCCCGTTATTCAACAACTGTTTATTATCATTATTATTAGATTTATTTCCCACCTATTTCGCCATAGGGCTACCTAAGATTTATTTCAACATTTATATTCAATGAACAATTTTAGGAGCTGTGGGAGTGCTAGGAGAAAGAAGACTGCACCCTATAGTTCATTTTTTCATTTAAAAATAATTTTAGTTGTTAGTTACCTTTACATTACTATCCTTTAAGTTTTAGATCTCTTGATATTAAAGGGCATATAAGACATCTGGACTCCAGTCTGAAGGTCTTTGTACAGGGATTGTTTCATTTATACATGTGGTAATGTTGTTTTCCATGTTGAATATTTATTTGAGAATAACAGAAGATGTTCCTTACATGAAGCATAATTAATGTGAAGTAGCATTCATTCTGTTGAATAACAACAAATGGTCTTTGAATGAAAATCTCGCCCAGTGATTTGAATCTGCTTACTTGGATCTGCCAAAAATCGTACAATTTAAAGTGAGAATACAGAAAATAATCAAGAAAAACTCATTTTCCAATTCTGTTGGGCATTTGCATTTTCTAATATGTCACGCGGTTTCACTGCCTTAATTGCATGGAGGTATACCATAAATGTTCACAGTTAACTTTAAAAAAGTACTAAAAATTAGATAATGAACTGTAAACATGTTCTTCTTAGAGCGGATGAGAAACTCACTCATTGACATGTAAGATGCAGCATAGTCTTTGTCACTCATATAATTACACGCCTGATGTTACAGGATCTCAGGAAAGCCTATTCCTTATAACTGCTGACTATGCAAAATCTCTTTGGGAGGTTATAAATATGATATATCTGTTCAGTTATATACTGAGCAGATTTCATGAAATCTGTGCATCTTTGTAAGATTAGGCTGTTCATTTAGAATAGCAACCATTAGATTACTTAGAATGCTTTTTTCCTGTGCAAAAAAGGAAAAAAAGAAAAGAAAAAAAAGAGAACAGTTAATACAAGCAACATCAGTATGAAATATTTTAATATATGTAGTTTCATACAAATGATCACTGTTTAAAAGTGCCACAAGGTCCTGCTACCATCATACACATTTAAATTTTTTTCTTCTCAAGCAAATGGCAAATATTAACCTTAGTTGCATTTCATAACATAAACATGGTTTAAAATTGCAACACTTCAACATTGCATGTAAAAGAAGAGATACAATGATTATTAGTATCATGATATAGAAAAATAGCAAGATTATTTTATAGTAATATTTTACTACAAACAGGGATTATATTGCACAATGCCCTCTTGACACGGAGTGTAATTTTAATTTACAGTACTTGTTTTGTTTTCTAAGGTTTATTACCTTCTGGTTAGTTCTCTCTGCAGACTTTGCATCATGTTAACACACCATGTGCAATTATAACCTATTACTGGAATATCCAAATAATTTATCCTAATTATTATTTTTAGCAAAGGGAGAACATATGTAATAGAAAATGTGAGCATATTTTTGTTACTCTAGATTTCCAATGAAGTAGAATACTTCCTCATTCTGTATTCCAGAGCAACTCCGTTCAATTGAAATGTTGAAGAATAATACATATTTTGATTCCTTTAAGCATATATGAACGTATACCATATTTCAATATTCATTTTATGTGAGAGGTACTGTGATTCTTGGCTCATATAAATCCTAAAAAAATTGTAGGCACTTTCCTACATGACCTTCCCCTTTAATTACAGTAGCATATCTATAAGCTATAAAAGGTGCATTCAAGATTAATTTTCCTAATTTACAGAATGGGAAAGGGAGCCATTTTTAAAAAAGGTATTACATGCACATGTTAGAGCACCAGCATCCAAAAGAGATAAATGAATTACAATGAATCACTAGTTTCTCCCATAAAACTGAAAAGTGAAAACAAGTATTATATACTCATATTACAAATTCTATATAATTGAAATAAAAAATAAACATGTGTATTTATAAAACAATACAAATAGTCATTTCTCCAGAATTCTCTCAAAATAGATTGCTATGTTTCAGATTCATTTAAATTTATTAAAATGTCTAGACATTAACATTTAACATCATCTAGAGATCCCCATTGTAACAGGAGGTCACCTGTCTTTTCAATAGTATGATATAAAGTTATTTTAAAAAAATACACATGGCTGGATACTTTTCTATTTCTAAATACTGAAATTAACTAATATTTTTATACCTTTATACTTCTGGAACATGGTCTTTTTTTTTCTGCTTAACTATTTTGATCTGTATTTTTAGTATGCAGAAATCTCATATTATGACACTGAGTTTTTGTAGCATGTGGCCAGACTTGGATAATGTATGATTTTTGATGTTTAATACTTTAGGTACCATGAATTTTGAATGAGCTGAATGTTAGATGCTCTGCTGAGAATCTTTAAATGTTGATAATACTTACCAATTGTTTAAATGGATCTGACATACAACTGCAGCTAACTATGCATATTAATGCTATGAAGCAAACAAATAGATTCAAGGAGGAAAACTTTTAGATAATTAAGGCTAAACTGACTTTCCTCCTTGTGAAGAATTAAACAAAACATGCAGTATATAACAAATATGGAATTATATGCACCATATGCATTCAGCTTAAAACTGTTTTTGCCCATTTGAAGAACCACCAGACACTGTAAGTGAATAATACTTTTTGCATTAACAAAGCTTTTCTTCAAGCATGTTTGTCTCAGATTTATTAGGTTCTTGATTTTGTAGATACTCTGAATTAGGCAAAACCTTAAGGGGAATGTTCATTACAAATCGTGCAATAATTGTCAAAATATGTGCTGTAATTTGTGTGACCCATCATGAAAATGCCCAATGAAACTGTGACATAGGGATTACATTCACTGTTAAATTACTAAAATCTACCAATTGTAATGCTTCAAGACTGTTTATTTTTTCCAATAGAAAAATAAATCTCATACATTTGAACTGGTACACAAAACTGGGATAAAATTTATCAGATTTCTTGATAGCACCATTTACACATTCTTTAAAGTAAACATTAATATGCACTTTCTTAGAAAGCGATATAAATATATAGATATATAAATACAGGACTTGCTAACCTCTGTTAACCATCTGAATGTGATGGAATAATCTATCTCTACTGTGCAGGTAGGCTTGTGCATGGTGGTGTGGCAATATTTTAAAAGTTTGTTACAGATGTGATGGGAAGCTGGAAGGAGTCGAATAAGCAGAAAAAAGAGCTTAGATCTACTGTAAGCAATGAGTCGGAATGAGCCGTTAAAGGTTAGAATTTATCTTTGTTTCTGATCATTCAATGAGAAAAATGACTTCCACGGAAATATATAGATTTAAACTGTTTGTAGAAAGGGGTGAAGTGGTGGTGGTGGGTGGAATAGGATTGAAAGTCCTACAGGTAATAGCAATAACTGGAAGTGCAGACGAAATAGGTCTTCAGTGCAAAGAGGAAGGCAGCCATTTAAAAAGTCTAAGTGCAATGTTGTGGTGCTGAAAGAAAAGCTCCAGGTGATAAAAGAAAAACAAAACAAAACAAAATTAAAAAAAAAACTGCAATGCAACTTCAAGCAGTAATTTGTGGTGCTGAAAGGACAGCTCCCAGCGTTGAGGAAAAGATCTTGGATCTAGAATGAGGTGTCCAATCTGTATGATAAACAGCACACTGTGTCTCAGAGCGCCTATTCAATCTCAGTAAGTAAATGAAATATTGATTGAAAGTGACCCTGAAACAGAATGCATTAAAAAGACATAGAAAGCTGCAGAACTGAGGTAATTCTTATTCAGTGTGTTCACCAGCCTCCCTATAGTAAAACAAATCTATAAATAGGTGCATTTTATAAGATGTTTGGCCCTTGTATCATTAGTTTTCTCCATTTTAAATCACTTTAGTGGAACAGCCTTTGCTGTACACATGATGAGCTTTGAAACCATATACTAATTGCTTTGCAATAAGTTAAATCTTTTTACAAATCAATACTATATGACCTATAAATTTCAAAATATATTTTTAAACAGCATGAAGCTGGCTTACAGATAATTCATGCAAATCCTTGCTATTACTATCACTTAAAAGATTAATAATTTCAATTTAGCAATAGAGTTTAACCAACACATATATAATAAAATATATGCATTGGTGGTGGGCCACAAAAGCTCCAGGATTGTCAATTATACTTTTAAAGTTCAACTATGTGCATTTTGTCAACATCAAAAGCTAAAAAAATACACAGTGTATTTTTCTTTAAAGGATGATCTCAATTTAACATTAATTCCAGATGAAATGTATGGTTTCCACAGTGGACTAGTAGAATTTTGATATAACAGGTTGAAAGTCTTCTAAGACTAAATAAAACATTTTAAAGACCCAACATTTGAAATGCTTCTATTATACAACCTAATACATTTTATTTTTCATCCCCTTTACCGGTTTAAACTAGGATAGGGCCCCAATAATTGCCTTGCCAGCATCCATGCTGACTCTGAGACAGCATGGACAAATTTACATAGATATTATTCACTGTTAATGTATTATAAATGGTCTGAGACTTGTGACATGCAAGGAAAAAATGAGACGGGAGACAAGTGATGCTACATGATGAACTAAGCACATTTATAATGATAAAATGAGTAAATATAATAGCGGCAATGCTAACCACTGATTTCACGAGATACACTATTTGTCAAAACTTACACAGCTACAGAGTATCGACGATAAATAGTCATTACCAAGTAACACAGTTTACTACAGCTTTTCTCTTTCATTTTAAACAAGCATATCATTCCCTTTTTAATAATTCTCTAAATAAATATTTAGAGACCGAGAACTAAATGAAATAACAATCCTATGTTAAAAACTAAAATGAAAATAAAAATGACTCTACTCTTACAGTTTGACAGAAATGAGTTATTAATAGTGAAGGAGTGGGGGGAATGGGGAAGGGAAGGATCAGGGAATTATTTCAAGTTCTCAATGTCCAAAAGTAAATTGCACAGTAAATCAATATGAAATGAAGAGTCCATATAGTTCAATGAACAAAAGGGAAAGTTCATGAGGACAAAGATCACAGTTCAGAGAGAGGCTGGACGAAATTCAGACATGGAGCATCACACTCATTGTTCTTTAATTGGTTGCACAGAAAGGAGCAGCTGGGATGCCATTTAGCTTGCTAGGATGGACGTAATCAATGGGTTGAAGTTGAGATGGAAGTAATTCTCTTTTGAAATTCAGTTGCTCAGCCAGATGATCCAGAGGTAGCCAGCATTTTATTTTTGTCCATTGAATTTAAGACTGCATGCACAGCATGAGGACGTGCTTGGTTATGGATGCCCCTATGAGTGGCCTTGAGTGGGCAAACTCAGAGGTTAACAGATGGTGGGTCAATGGCCTGGGCAGTTGGCACTCAGGAGAGGTACAGAAGAGGGTGACAGTTGTAGGGTCTTGGAAACAAAGACTTAGTCTGAAATGACCTGTCAAAAAGCCTGACAATGGTAGGCCACACTACCTCTCAAGATAAACTGCCTCTTCTAAATAAGCATGCAGGAAATACTGTCTGATTGGTGACATAAAAATGTTCCACAAAACATGCAAATTACTGAGTATCAGAAACTGCATTGGCTGCTAGCGCCATGCTGCAAAGACTCCATCATGGGAGCAAAACAGCTAAATCACAGATAGCTTCACAGTAAAATCTACATTCACAATACTAATAGGTTTCTAGTGTTAACAAATTATACACAATTATAAGCTCTTAAAATGCAACATACTTCTCAAGCAGTTGCAGATAATGAAACATTATCAGCTATCAATAATTTGTTGGCACTTCCACTTTTTTGTTTATAAAATTTCCAATACACTGTACCACAGTTATGTGTCTAAACAGTGAGGATGTTAATGGAGTAATGACTGTTCTACTGGCCAGGCAATGGGATCAGTAGTGATTTCAGTGCTTAAAAACAAATGTACAAACCTCAGGTAGAGGTGGGACTCCATGTGAGAACTTTTGTTGAACTTACAAATGGTGAAGAATGGGCCATGGCCAGCATGCAGCATTATTTCCATTGTCTAGTTCAGATGGAGAACAGGTGCTTTTTATTGATCTGTAAACTTACCAATATAATTTTCCACAGTTTTAACCTTTTAAATATTTTACAGTGCTTTTATGCAACTATATTGCTTTTTGATAATTTTAAATTTTAAAACTTAGTTTCAAAATATTTTTCCCTACTTCACTGTGCCCTAAGCAGGAAGTAAGACTGACATGACAGTGCTTTGGCCTCACTCCATTTTAGGTCACTGACCCCACCATACCCAACCTAACAGTAGTTAATTTAGTGTTAGCTAGAACTAATACTGAAAACTTTACGCATTTCCCTCTCTACATTCAATCATTAAACTACAATAATGCTGGTAAAATGGCAGGCTTAAATCTTACACTAGAAACACCTCTGACAAATATACACAAGCAAAGTATAGAGAACAAAACAGGTCAAGAAAATTTTTTTCTATGAAACATCTGGTAAAACACATTATATTTACATATACACATTGTCAACATAGTCGCATTCATTTGCATAATTATATATTAATAACAGAAAAAAAACTTCACTTCTGCAAAGTACAGTACATCCTTCTTGAAAATAAGGTAAGGAGGGGTTTAAAACAATCTCATGTTTAGCATGATCAACCCACTTTCTGTGGATTGGCAGCCCGAACTCCTTGCTCATACGTGATCCGTTGTGTTATTAAATACTGTGCGGCCTGGGTTGCAGCTGGTGTTCCAGTAATAGTTACCTTCCGATTCCTTGTGCCAGGAACGAATTCTCCTTTTTTGGAGATCTGTATCCTTGCACCAGTCAACTCTTGGTATTCTACTAATGTTTTCCCTCCTTTTCCAAGTATTGCACCAACTAAGTTTTCTGGCACTGCTATTTCAACTACATCCTTTGAGCCATCTGTGGATTTCTCTGTTCCTAGAATAGCGCTGGCAGCTAGAGGAGAAGCAGCTCCAAAATATCCATTGGTTGCAGCAGTAGCAGCAGCCAGGCTACCTAATGCAAATGTCCCCGCCGTACCACCAGCTGTACCACCACCGGCTGAGGCTTCACTCGCATAGGTGGCCAACAAATTGGCTGCTGCTGCTGCTGGATTGGCACTGGCAGCTGCTGCAGCCAAAGCCCCAGTAGCTGCTGCCTGACTTAGGCCTAACCCTAAAGTGTTGAGATTATATCCATAGCTGGCTAAGGTGTTAAGTGCAGAGGTGATGGCCACCAGGTCATTGCCTGTGAAGCCAGATAAAACTGCTGGAAAGGCTGCAACTCCAGCAAGGTTTGCATGTCCTAAGAGCCCTGCCGCAGCTGCAGCTGTTGGTAGTACTTCAGCAGTGTTTGCATAAGGAGATCCCGTTGGATTGGAATTGGCCACTGGACCTGTAACATTAGCATAACTGATATTGAGACAGCTGCCACTCTGTGGATCCTCTTGTATCTTCTGGATGATAAGTTCAACAGCTTTTCGGTTTTGTTCAGGTTCTCCGCTTACAGTAACAACCCTCTCTTGTAAGTTGATCCCATCAGGTTTCTGGGAAAGCTGCACCCAAGCCCCTGACTGCTCCATTATAGCCTTGACTGTAGCACCTCCCTTCCCTATTATCAGACCTGCTGTGCTGTTGGGAACTATTATCTTTACCTGTAATTAAAAAAATATACATATGAATAATACTTCTGTTTTGCACATACAATATAGTTAAATTCTTTATTGCCCCCAATAAGTGGAAAAACTCAAAAGATTGTTATTTTCTTACAAATATAAATTTGAATTAAGAATCAAGCTCATACTTTTAACTATTTATATGAATTCTGACATAAAATGGTATATGTTTTGAAAAATAGTGAAATACTTAGACAAATCGAAATTATATTAGTAAAAGAAATAAATTTATTTTATAATACTTTTGTTCATGATTCATCAAATACTCAATAACAGATCACCTTCTAATAAATTGTTGGTCATCGTTCTATACATAATTCAACAGCATTTCTGTAAACAAATACTTCAGTGAATTAGCAAGTCTTTCAATGGAAGAAAAAGTAATTGGACATGTATCTATTCTATTCTAATAGATTATTTTAAGTTCATTATTTTTATGGTCATTATTTATTTATAAAACGATTATTCTGGTATTTCCTAACAAAAAGCCCCTACTTGATAATTATCCTTTATTCTCAATAAACTGCACAAATAATCTAGGATGAAAAAGAATAAGGAAACATGGGGATTTACAGTATGTCAAATTTCAGGGGAAATAGTTTTCTACACAATTTCTAATTTTTCTTAGCTAATGGTTTAAACGAAAGAAATTTAATTATTGATACTGAAATAGCTTCAAATGGTTAAAAAAATCAGATTTTTGTGCAATTACATTTTAGTAAAAGTGTGATATCTGTATGCCACTTATATTTTACCTTACAAAATATCCCACTCTAATCAGAATAAAGTATGCAAGTATGTTTCTTTAATTCAACATGCTACTTGGGCTTGAGCCAGACAAACATTTTCCAACAGAAGAATGTTATTGAAGGCAATTCCTATAATGTAGGAAATTTCTGTGCCAAATCTAATCTATGATTGCATTTGTTCAATTCCTAATCAACTGCATAGAATTTAGTGTTAAAATTAACTGACCTAGAATACTTACGCAGCATATTGTATATCAATACCCAACCATTATTTAAGATGTAGCTCAACACATGCTGAAATTGTATGCCAATCATAAAATGGATCATAATCTCTGTACTTCTGACTAAGTTTCCCCTGAAAACAATAATACTTGAATTAATCAAGAACAAATCATTCTTCTAATTTGTAAATGTGACTTATCGTATTTTTCGGAGTATAAGACGCACCTTTTTACCACCCAAAAGAGGGTAAAAACTTGGGTGCATCTTATACACCGAATGTAGCCCCACCCACCCAGCCACCACCACCCTTTGGCCTCTGTCTTCCAGCAATTTACCTGATTGCAGCAAAGAGGAAAGAGCCTGTAAAGCCAAGCAAATCATTAGCAGCTTCCCGACCTACAGCTGATTTGCCACGTGCTAAAATGAAACTGAAAGTAGCTGCAAAGAGGCAAATACTGTAGCTGGGAGAGACACACAGATTTTTATTTTCTGCTGAACTGGATGCAAGGGTGTAAGTGAATAACTATAAATGTCTGTAGAATGTTCAAATTATTAGACTTATTTTTTAAAGACTGCTTTATTATTGTTCTAGCCAGGGGTCTCCAACCTTGGCAATTTTAAGACTTGTGGACTTCAACTCGCAGAATTCCACAGCCAGCTTTGCTGGCTGTGGAATTCTGGGAGTTGAAGTCCACAAGTCTTAAAGTTGCCAAGGTTGGAGACCACTAGACAAAATAAAAAATTAACAAAATAAAGAAGCTTTTTAAAATAAATGCTTTCTCTAAAGAGGTCCAGTGCTATTGCATCTTCCTTTAAATAATAGAGAATAATGTATACTTCCAGAAATTTTAATTAATTTTAACAGCTCTGTACAAGTATAGTCTGAAATGTAACAGTGTCCTGTTTAATATTAGAGTTAAATCCTGACTTACCTTGTAGTAGATCTATTTAAATAATTGGGAGGAGTTAGTGTGACTACATTTAAGAAAACTTTCTGGCATAATGTACATTTCTCCAATTCTTTGCTATTTCTATGGGTCAGGCACACATGCACAGAAATACACAGCAAACAGTGTATATCATATGTACTGTTTGCTGTTTGGCAAATTGCTTGGAGGCAGAGGCCTTTTTTCCTTGTTTTCCTCCCCCAAAACTAAGGTGCGTCTTATACTCCGAAAAATACGGTAGCTCACTACATTGATCTAAACTAAGATTATACTACAGTGACTATCTTCCATTTTAACACGTTTCCTATATCTTTTTAGCATGTTTTATGGATATCTCTTTCTCAATAGAATAATAATTTATGAAGCTTGTACACAACCTGACTTTCAATAACTCTTGACATCATGGAAATATTAGGATGTTATTTTTCATAGTTAAGCTTGGGATACATATTAATGTAGACAGAACAAATCACAAATTATTAAATGATGTCTGCACATGGTTCAATTTTTAAAGCATCACCGAAACTGGTCACAGTATTCTCAAGGTACTACACTATGCTTCTAATAGCAACACAGTTGCATTGGTGACCGGTCTGAATGAAAGACAGAGAGAACTCAGATACATACATAATTAATATATTTAATTGCTATTTCCTCACCATTCTACACCATGTAGATGTAATGTGTAGTCTCCATATAAATGTCTTAATATGAACTTGATTTCTCTATTCTTCCACCTATTTTGATGCCTGAGCCAAAGGTGCACAATGGTGGGCAAAGAAAACTTTCAAAGACCTACCAAAATTGCTAGTAAACTGTACATTTTAACATAACAGAATAAAGTAATTAAATGTATGATTGGTACAACAAATTATACCAATTATATTTGATATTAATTAAGTGAAAATGTAAAATAAAACCATGTCAATGTAATGATTGGACTTTGTTCCTATTAATGTCAGAGTTTGGTTCCCTGTAGTTACTATTACTATTAGTTTTTCTCATCGTTCCTAGCACCCATCTCCTCCCACTTATGACTGTATGACTGTAACTTGTTGCTTGTATCCTTACGATTTATATTAATATTGATTGTTTCCTGATTGCTTATTTGTACCCTATGACAATCATTAAGTGTTGTACCTCATGATTCTTGACAAATGTATCTTTTCTTTTATGTACACTGAGAGCACCAAAGACAAATTCCTTGTGTGTCCAATCACACTTGCCAATAAAGAATTCTATTATATTCTGTTCTGTTCTATTCTATCTGCTATTCAGAGATTATGTTCTGTAGTTAGCTCAAAAGAAGTTGCATAGCAAAGGTGTATTCTTTCCCCTAAAAATGTTTACTAGATAGTATTAAAAAAGAAATTCAAATCAGTAAGTATAATTTTAGCCTCTTCAGGAGCCAAATATAGACATATTTGATAGAAATATCAAGAATCCCTTGAATTTGTGAATTACATGTTTTGTATGTAAAACTTTCTATCCAATTTCTGGAAAAAATATTTTCCTGTAATACACTTCATTATTCGCTTTTTGTATATTCTAAAGTTTATTCCAATCTTTAGGAAAAGTTCTTTTGAAAGATAAAGTACACATGAGAAAGTACAGCAGAAAACCACAATGCACATTAAAAACTTGGCCATTTGAGAATTTGAGATTTTTTTGATGTGATTATTGAAGCGATTATTGAGGTCCTGTAATAATCTAATTTGCTACCAATGCTTTGTAACATTTATTGTAGTATTCTTTGAAGACTGAATACAATGACATGCAATAATCTATTTTTCATCTTATTTGATTTACACAGTTCAGAAACTTGATTTTACTAATCAATATAATTTAATGAGAATTTATTGCCTATTCTTCATTACACGGAAATCTATAAACTGATTTTTAATCCACCTAATATTGACAAAGATGTGTAGAAACCATTATTTAAAGAAAAGGGACTGAAGGGTTTTTTTTTAAGTCCAGGAGAATGATTTAAAAGCAGATTAGGCAGATACCACCCTAATTCACTGTACTATAAAAGCAGGAGCAGGAGGCATCATGTAATCTGACTTGGAAGATTCTTTAAAATCAGTCTCAATAAAAATAGTTTTAGTCTTCTTGTGGAATTGATTTTCTGATCTGGTCTATGCAATGCGGGGGTGTCAAACTCGTAGCGTCACGTTGTCGTCACGTGATGTATCACAACTTACCCCCCCTTCGCTAAACCGGGTGTGTGTGTGTGGCCGGCACGTGACGCACTTGGCCCGCAGGCCGCGAGTTTGACATCCCTGATGTAGTGGAACTGACACCAGCTAATTATGTTAACTTCTTCTAGAGAACATTTCTCTTAAGGATCAGATTCTTAGGTTTAGGATTTTCAAGGGTTTGTAGAACCAAGTCTCACCTACAGTATCTTATACTAGTATAGACTGGATAATAACAATGTCCTTGTCTAAATGGAGACAGTTGTAGGCCACTGTTGCATGAATGCTAACAATATTTTCTTTTAAATAATTTCTTTTGGCCCCAAGTGGAATTGTAGACAGCAAGTGCTTATTATGACTTATTACATATTTTTTTCTTCTAGCCAGCATGTGTAGAAAGTTTTGAGTTTTGTTCCAGATGGAACATGGAAACCCTTGAGTTATTCTAAATTTTGTCCCAGATAAGTGTTAAAAGATTCTAAGTGCCCACTTTGAAATTAATCAATTGGTTTTTGTGTACCCTTATCTAGGATAGAAAGCATTTGGAGTAACATCATATGTAGTCTACCGTCACTACCATACACAGCATTAAGATGGATTTGGCTAACAAGGTGTGGATGCTGTGGAAGCTACAAAACCAGCAGGAGAAAGAAAGGGAGGGAGGGCTTTTTTTGCAACTCATTAAGCAGCTTTTTACTTCTGAAATTTATGATAAACACTGAAAAATAACAGAGCTTTCAAACTGTAGAAAGCTTTTTCCAACTGTGAAAAATAAATGTGCCTTTTACTGCCTACACATATGAAACAGCACTATCATTCAAATCCATGCAAAAAGTTAGATTTCATACATTTAAGTAGAAATAATAAAAACAATGAATCAAAACTGTATTCCCACTGCCATCTCTGTATGCTATAAAGAGAGTGAAGGGGGCATCTCATTTTGAATAATTTGATATCTACTTGAAAAGAAATAAACCTTATGCATGCATTGTACATTTTCATGATTTTTTCTTGCACATTTTAGACTTTTGACCCCAAAATATATATACAAATACTTTTTGTGTAATAAGCATATTTTGACTAGTGAAAGCACACTATATTGATGCATAGTTTTAATATAATCTATATCTTCCATTTGTTTTTATTCCATGGTCTAAAGGCACTTTGTACTTCACACATTAATGTTTCAGAACTTTCAAATTACATTTGCAAAAGCAACTGATGAATTCTGAATTGCTTCATTTATGTGCTTCAATTTTTTATAATAATAAATGTGGCTGTCTGCACATTGAAATATACAGTAAGGCTGTGCAATATTTTGGTTTTAATTCAAAAAGCACTTCAGAGATGAAAATGAAGAACTTGCCTACAACTTATTACAGTAGCCACACAATTACTTGGGAAGATATGGAAGCTGGCAGAAGCAGTTATAAAATTTTAAGGAAAGAAGTGCTACCCTGAGAAACTCCAGACAAGTATTACATGTGTACTCTCATGTGTACTAACACACACTTTTGAAATTGAATCCAAAGTACTGAAGCCCAATGTACAATATATAAAACTAGCTGAATATCCGTGCTTCGCTATGAAACTATGTGATCGGGCTTGATAAATCGACACTTACAGCTTGAAAATGAATGAGTAGTTACGATCGGCCTCTCCTCTCCTCCCCCCTTCTCTTCCTCAGCCTTGCCCCACAGCAGCCTATCCTATCCTACCCCCCCCTTCTCTCCCTCAGCCTTGCCCCATACAAACGTCTCCTATCCTATCCCCTTCTCTCCCTCAGGCTTGCCCCACAGAATCCTCCCTTATCCTACCCCCTTCTCTCCCTCAGCCTTGCCCCACAGAAGCCTCCCCTATCCTATCCTCTTCTCTCCCTCAGCCTTGCCCCAGAGAAGCCTCCCCTATCCTATCCCCTGAACACTGAACACTATCCTATCCCCTGTACCTGAACACACTTGTAAGTGGATCACAAGCTTCCTAACAAACAGGAAGCAGCAGGTGAAGTTAGGCAAAATGACATCAGATATCTGTACAATTAGCACAGGGGCCCTCCAAGGCTGTGTGCTCTCACCACTTCTCTTCTCTCTATATATCAATGACTGCATCTCAAATGATCTATCTGTTAAACTACTGAAGTTTGCAGATGATACAACAGTGATTGGTCTCATTCGAGACAACGATGAAACCGCATACAGATGGAAGGTTGAACAACTAGCCTCGTGGTGCGACCGGAACAATCTGGAACTGAACACACTCAAAACCATAGAAATGGTGGTAGACTTTAGGAGAAATCCTCCCATTCTACCACCTCTTACAATACTAGACAACACAGTATCAACAGTAGAGACCTTCAAATGTCTAGGTTCTATCATATCTCAAGACCTAAAATGGTCACCCAACATCAAAAACGTCATCAAAAAAGTACAACAAAGAATGTTCTTTCTGCGCCAACTCAGGAACTGCCCAAGGAGCTGCTGATACAGTTCTACAGAGGAATTACTGAATCTGTCATCTGCACCTCTATAACTGTCTGGTTCAGTTCTTCAACCCAACAAGACAGACACAGACTTCAGACGATAATCAGAACTGCAGAAAAAACAATTACTGCCAACCTGCCTTCCATTGAGGACCTGTATACTGCACGAGTCAAAGAGGGCCGTGAAAATATTTACTGACCCCTCGCATCCTGGACATAAACTGTTTCAACTCCTACCCTCAAAACGTCGCTATAGAGCACTGCACACCAAGACAACTAGACACAAGAACAGTTTTTCCCCGAACGCCATCACTCTGCTAAACAAATAATTCCCTCATCACTGTCTAACTATTCACTAAGGCTGCATTACTATTACTATTACTCTTCTCATTGTTCCTATCACCCATCTCCTCCCACTTATAATTTGTTGCTTGTATCCTTACGATTTATATCAATATTGTTTTCTGATTGCTTATTATACCCTATGACAATCATTAAGTGTTGTACCTCATGATTCTTGACAAATGTACCTTTTCTTTTATGTACCATGTAGCATATACACCAAAGATAAATTCCTTGTGTGTCTAATCACACTTGGCCAATAAAGAATTCTATTCTATTCTATTCTATTCTATTCTATTCTATTCTATTCTATTCTATTCTATTCTATTCTATTCTATTCTATTCTATTCTATTCTCTCCCTCAGCCTTGCCCCACAGAATCCTCCCCTAGCCTATCCCCTTCTCTCCCTCAGCCCTGCCCCACAGAATCTTCTCCTATCCTATCCCCTTCTCTCTCTCAGCCTTGGCCAACAGAAAGCTCTCCTATGCTATCCCATTCTCTCCAGAGTTATTTTTAGATTGGGAGGGGGAGTAGAGCGTCTAACTAATTAGCATCAGAGAGTGTTAATAATAATATATGAAATACTAATCATCTGATGGTCATTTCAAAAAATCCTTTCTTAGCGAGCACCTAGAAGCCAAGAGGAACTTACATGCCAAATTTCAAGTTTGTAGGCTTTATAGTTCTGGAGATTTCATGATTCTACATGAGTGTTTTTCGCTTTTATATATATAGATTAATTCACACATTTGGTAATATAAAATGTGATCAGATGTGAAATATTGTTATATAATGTACCCAAACTTTCATTTAAGTTTAAAAGCATTCAGTATAATTAAGTATTTCAAAATCCTAGAATTAAAATATGACATTGAAATAATTTTTTACTAAAATACTCATGTTATTAGAATATCTTTTTATTATTCCAAAATTAGTAGAAAGTTATAGGGCAGTTGGCTATATGAGAAATCAGTTCTTGGAAGTTTAAACTGTACTCTATGAGAGGTGAGATGTGGTTTTATTTATTTTATGTGATGGCAAGCTGTGTTACACTACTGACTGAAGCTGACACTTTTCCCTATAGGCTTAATGCCACTGACATTAGAGGACAGATTTCAAAGTGGGTAGAAACAAGCAGTTTACAACAAGCTCTCTCTCTTAGGACTTCCCCCACTTACTTACTATCTCTGGGCTATAAGCTAGCAAAGGCCACATTTAAGGAACATTTGTTTGACATAGATGGTCAAACAGTTGCTGGTAATGCTACTCATTTATCGATTGGTTAGATTTTGTCACTTTGTAAGAGAAACTGTCCCCCCCCACTCCTAAACTGCATTATTAAGAAGGATACTGTATATTTCTGCTTTATTTTTTCTTCTTTATGGATAACCAGGGCAAGATTGGTACATTCAGTATAAGACTGGTGAAAATATTTAGGCCAAACTGGTAACATATTTTAAAACACTGACTGGTTAAGAGGTTAAGAGGGTTTAAATGTCATTGTTTGCCCTCTGAAGAAAACTTGAGAGAGGGTGTTCTCCATGAGGAGATGATACAATTTTAGTTGCTAAAGTAATTTTTAATAAAAGTGGATGCTCAAAACCATATTTAATCCATTTTTAAACAAGAACATCATTATAGCCTGAAATCAGCAATAATCTGTTGTCATTCTCCCAACAAATGCATTAACAGCCTTTTCTCGAACTACTGAATGTCTTAAAAACAATAAAGTACAAGTTTCTAGAAAATGATGCCTGTCATGATTTTTTTAAAAAAACTTGATTCTCTAGCGAACTCAATCTATTAATTTTATTGCTGCTTTGTGGCATTGGTGGTGGCACAATCTATTTGTAAAAGTTATGCTCTATTTCAACCAAAAATAAATTAGCTGAACAGCAATTTCATCATAGATATGGCCTATATTCATTTCAGCAAATTATTTAAAATGGTTCTCTTTGACTATCAAAGTTTTTGATGAATAAAACATTAAAACCCGAAGAGTTGTTTATAGATTTTCTTTTTTAAAAGAACTACATTGTGAATAGTTTTTCACTAATTAAAGTTACTCTATTTGTGATCCAACTAGATCATATATAGCAGGGGCCAAAGTAGGCAACTTTTAGACTTGTGGAATTCTGGGAATTTTAAGTCTTAGAGCTGTCAAATTTGTAGACCACTGATCTTGGTAAGATTATCAAAAACAGAACAGAAAATGGTCTTGAACATTTTTTGAAAATTTGTAATTAAAAGAGATCATGAATGGTTCTTTATTTGAGAGTCACGGTGGCGCAGTGGTTAGAGTGCAGAACTGCAGGCTACTTCTGCTGCCTGCCGGCTGCCTGCAATTTGGCAGTTCAAATCTCACCAGGCTCAAGGTTGACTCAAACTTCCATCCTTCCGAGGTGGGTAAAATGAGGACCCAGATTGTTGGGGGGCAATATGCTGACTCTATAAACCACTTAGAGATGGCTATAAAACACTGCAAAGTGGTATATAAGTCTAAGTGCTACTGCTATTGCTAAAGTGAAATGAGCATGCTTATTCATCTATCCAGTCAGAGTACAAGTGAAGTTTTTATTAATTAAATGGTTCATAAATTTTATGTTGTTTTAAATGAATGCAAACTTTTTAAAGGTTCTTCCCTGTGTTGAGGGAATACACATAAATTAAAGGAATAGTTTATATATTCTACTCCTTTCAAGTCTAGTTTATTTCTGAGAAAAAACACTTATCACTATTATGGTTTTTAATATCAGATTGCTTGGAAAAGTTTAGTTGTTTGGAGATTGATTGCTATTTGGTCTTCCTTCCTTCCTTCCTCCCCTCCCCTTATCTATGGATCGTCTGGGAGAAGCCAAAATTGGGCACATCACATCACACCCATTCCCTTCTATCCTTGTCTTTACAATTTGCCTGATTGTAATGATTTTGCAAACTGTCTGCATTAGAAAATATGCCCTTAATTTCCCTTGTTAGTTTCATAATGGCTTCATAAATATCTACTCACAATTTTAAATATTTGATAATGGACAGAAGCCATAGTTGCCATCCCCACCTCCAAATTTTTTTTTTGGAAAAGAGCTTGTTGGGTAGATAAGTGATTTATGAAAGAAAAGAGTGTCAATGGATAACCTAGAATATTTTCCATGTGTTTGAGAGTGAAAAAGTCAATACTGTTTTCCATAGATACAAAAAATATATATTCAATTATTTATTAGTAACAGCAAAAGAAAATGCATATGTGCAGCTTTCCTGTCTTCTTAATTAACCAAGCAACATAAAAGCATGCATTTTGTAGGTTTTGAGTTAAGAATGAAATATACATAATATTTATTGTTTGGGAAAGTATTTCTGTTTTCAGGAAACTTGAAAGAAAGTGAATTAACAATGATTTTACCACAGCACAAGAATTAAAGGAATTTAATTTGCTTTAATTTTAAAAGTATTAAATTATGTGGGAAAAGTACTCTTTTCCATTGTCTCCTAAGATTCTCTCCTCATAATAACCAAGGTAGGTGCCAATTTGAGCCAATGATTTATAGATCCAGTGTCCTCGTGATATGTTTAGAAACCATTACCTACCTACTCTATCCATTACATAGGTTTATTCCCTGCTAAGCACAGACACACAAAAACAACTGGAAAGTTTTCTGGCCTTACTTGCATCTCTAGCAGACATCTAGCAAGGCAATGGAGATGAACATTTTGGAGACTATAATAACAAAACACTCTTTTAAAAAAGTAAAATGTCCTGTGCCCATAAAGCTCTGGAGCCGAGGTGGCGCAGTGGTTAGAATGCAGCACTGCAGTTCAGCTGTTCAAATCTCACCGGCTCAAGGTTGACTCAGCCTTCCATCCTTCCGAGATGGGTAAAATGAGGACCCAGATTGTTGGGGGCAATATGCTGAACTCTGTAAACTGCTTAGAGAGGGCTGTAAAGCACTATGAAGCGGTATATATAAGTCTAAGTGCTATTGCTAACTAATTTTAAAATATGAATCTATATTTGAAAATCTATTTCTATTGTGATTCAATGAAGGCTTTCAAAATGAATAATACCTTTGCTATTATTGTTACTCTATGGTTAATCTGATAAATTTACACACACACACACACACACTGAATTACTGAGTCACTAGTGCAATCTTTTTAAATATGAAATAAATATATTAACTTGTTTATATAAGATTTCTTTATTACATTGTTAGCATCAACAGTTCACTTGCTTTCCACTATTCTCATTTTTTGGGGGAAGGGTATTATTTCCCATTCTACTTCTGAAAATAGCTGTAAAGTTGTTTAATAATAATTTCTTTAGGTAAGTAATCTAGAAAATGACATTTCAGGTTATCATTTTTTTCTAAATTAATCTTATTTTTTTAAAAAATCACCATTTTACAAACAACATTTCAGAAATTCTAGTCTCTATATATTGTGTTTTTTCACAAAATAAAATGAAGGCAACATAGCAAAAAATGTGATAATCTGTTGACATACTCAAGGGTATCCCTTTAGGGATAAAGTGACACAAACAATATTCTACAGAATAATTGTTGGTTGCTGTTCTGTCACTGACCCAATATAACAGTGAAGCCTATGGGAATGAAAGACAAGATATGTGGATGAAGAAGAATAAGAAAATTTGTACAAGGCTATTCTGAGTATTCCAGTAGTAGGCAGATCTTGAAATGAGCTGATTCAGAGCTTGTTAGAGGCTCATTCCCTCTCTTCAGATTTTCATCAATTGAACAGACTTTTTTCCCTAAATTAAAGTACTCTCCCTTACTTAACTGCCCTGAGAATTTAATGAACTCTGTATTTTCTCTTTAAAAATTTATTCTTACCCTTTGATATACTATTGCTTATCTCTATTTCTTTTCCATATTAGTAATTGAAAATATATAGCGGTCTGTAAAACTTTACAATGAATTTCCCCTCTTTTTTTTCCAGTAATAAATGGCATCACTTTCATGTCAATAGCACAATGTAACAATAACAGTGTCTATGTGATTTGTTGAATTTCGGCAGAATATAAGGACGTAGTATTTTGTGTAAATAAACAATATAAAAGAGCAAATGTGTGTGCCATAAGGATGGTTCTGTAATATAGTTGCAATATTGACAGTTTCCTCTACAGTTGCAGTTGAAAAGGGCCTTGGATGGATTGGGTGAGCCTTTTGATATAAAAGGCCCAAATGTTGCACATTCTCACATAGTGCCCTTGCAGCTATTTCAGACATATGAGTGATAATTTTGTCTAATATAATAACAATATATCTATCTGTTCTCTCTCTGGCAAAGATGGGCTGGGTGGGTGGTTAACTTCAACATAGTGGCTATAATGGTTGATCAAAATGCTACCCTTTTTCAATGGGCATGTAATGCATATTTGAAAAAAAATTAGGATTCTGATCACCCAATTATCCCCACACAATTTGAAGTGGTTGACCTGATGTAGGAGATGACCAGGCTGAACCCAAAGGACGGATCAAGCATGTCATCAGTATTGAGTCATTTAATACCCACAAGAGATCTAAGTCCACCTTGAATTCCATTTACTCTTATCTACCGCCTATTTGGTTTGACTGTTAGCAGTTCAGATCCTTGTAGAGAGCACAAGCTTGCAATAAAACTTTATTTTATTATTTATTTATTTAGTGTTCTTCTATGCCGCCCTACTCCCTTATCCTACTCATTTATTATTTGAATTGCCTGGACTTCCTGATTTTCTTGTGCTCGATAGCCTCCATGAGCATGTCACTATCTCCCTTTCTCCATATACCATTACTGGAAATTGCCCAGTATGAAGATTTCCTGAAAACAGCAGGAAGAAGATAGACCAAAAAAAATTCTGAATCTATTCCAACTACGCTCCCCATATGCAGTCATTACCATCAACAGTTTGTAAGACATATTTTTTATAGTTGCTATAGTTGCTACTGTTTGTTTAGGAAGTGATCTGTAAACTGCATTGCTAAGGTTTGCGTCCCAGAATGTGGTATATAAAAATTGTAATAGTAAATATAATGTTTTGCCTAAAATAGTTACTATATTACTAAGAAAGAGTACCATTTACAGTAGAGAAGTTGGACATCTTTGGTTTAGTTTTACATTAAACATAGGAATGAACAACTGAAAATCACTGATGTTTCACTTACAAGTAAGTTTAAAAAAACCAATTATAAGTCTCATTCTTTGGTATAGTTTGACAATAATGTATTTATGAATGTTAAAAAAGAATCACCCTTATTTTAAATTTAATAGGATGTACGTTGAGTCTCCTAATTCTATATTTAATAGTATGATACTTGATGTATCAAATACAAAGAGCTCCAAATCTTGATTAATATTAAATAATATTTAACATTATTAAATATTAACTATTTAATTATTCATTCTATATTACCTGAAACACAACATGCTGAAATTGCTGCTGGGATATACCACCAAAAGAAAACATTGTAACCATTAAATATAGTGCAGTATTGCAAAGATAGTTGTTTCTATGAAGAACAAATACTAATATTGTCCAAGACATGATTAATCTCATTTCTTGGATTCATGTTTTTAAATTCAATTTTAATTTCAATTAATTGAAAATTTCATTGCAATTTTTGCTCAAGTGTTTTCTCTAATTACTCAGTATTCTTGCCAATAAAGGAGAATATTTGTAATTTAGGATTGAAATGAGAGGTTCTTGGTGGTCTCTGAGCTTGGTTGTTTTCTTGCAGTTGTTTCATTACTCAAACTAGGTAACATCATCAGTACTATTACTAGTATGTATGATGTTATAGTACTAGCTAGTACTAGCACTGATGTTACCTAGTTTGGGTAATGAAACGTCTGCAAGAAAACAGCCAAGCTCAGAGAGCACTAAAGACCCCTTAGTATTTTTACTTTTCCATTCTCTGTCAACATCATACACACTTTTGATCTCCAGATTAATTCTTTTTCTCATTGATTACACTCTTTTTTCATAACTTATTTTTCTGTCATCTTTTTTCTCATGTACTATAATCACTTCTGAACATCTCTTCATAGAACACAATAAAACTTGCAATCATGATGCAAGTATGTGTGAAGAAACCTTAATCTAGTGCATTGCTATGTCTGGCTTCTATTAACGGAGGAATAGGAATAGTTAACAAAAAAATTTAATAGCCAATTTCTAGATGAACTGGAGTCTTGGTAGGTTGGGATGTTTCCTTTATGGGCTCTTCCTGTCTACAAAGGATAATGATTCTCAAGTGATCTGATATCTTAAGATACCACTTTTCTTTCTTTTCTTTCCTCAATTCCAATTTCTTCTGCTATGTCATGAAATTGGATGAGGTGAGAACATAAAGTTTAAGCTGCAATTATTTAAAGACAAAAATAATTAAATCTTAATGAATGTAAGCACTTGAGATAAAACAAGACAATTTATGGAGATTGAAATAGAGCAGAATTATTCTTGAAAGCAAAGTCAAATGATCAGAACATGAAGACATTTTAGCCTTATAAGTGAAGTCCTAGGTATTATCTATATAGAAGAAAAAATAATCATTATTTCATTCTCTAAGTTAATATCCATAAAACAGTTTAGTTTTGTTGGCCTCGATTTTTACTGTGTTACTACACTATATCAGATTTTAGGATTTATGTAATTACAAAAACATTGATACAGAAGTATAAAAACACTAAATGGTAGTCATAAAATCTTTCTCTTTCATGTAAGAGCCGAGGTGGCGCAGTGGTTAGAGTGCAGCACTGCAGGCTACTTCAGCTGACTGCTAGCTGCAGTTCAGCAGTTCAAATCTCACCGCTCAAGGTTGACTCAGCCTTCCATCCTTCCAAGGTGGGTAAAATGAGGACCCAGATTGTTGGGGGCAATAAGCTGACTCTGTAAACTGCTTAGAGAGGGCTGTAAAGCACTGTGAAGCGGTATATAAGTCTAAGAGCTATTGCTAGTGCTAAAATGTATAAAAACTCTAAATGGTGGTCATAAACATATCTGTATTTCTCTTTTATAATGTAGCTATTTTATAACCATGATTGGTAAAATTTAATTGTGCTTAGTTAAAACCTTCTATTTTTTTTCTTCATACTATAATGTAGAAGGACTTGGTAGACCTACTGAGAGAGCCAGATACGCAATGGCAAATGAGAGATACTCTAACAGTAAAGAATGTTTTGAAGAAGATATGGTTCTGATATCATTTGTGCTTGTATGAAGTGATTATCTGCTCCAATAGTGTGTGCATTAGCCAACTGAGCCTTATTTCATTTATTCGTTGCACATCATTAATTATGAACAATTTAAAGATTTCCTAGCATCAGGGCTGCTAATATCTTTTTCTTGGCAGATTCTCAGACACAAGAAGCATGCAATTAGATGTGTTAAATCCCATGTTATTAATACTTATAAAAGAGCAGCTGAATAATTTATTAAAATGTAAGTCAGAACTTTCCAAGTTTCTTTCTATACTGATTTATTTATTTTATTAATTATTGTATTAATATAAGAAAGCTGCACTACGAGGCTGCTAAGTTTATATGGCTGATTGGAGCACTTGGAATTCTGAGAATCTTCTGCTTACTTTCTCACAAAATTAGGATGATAGGAGGTTTCATATTCACAAAATAGTTACAATGAAGAATACAACAGTTACATAACAATAATTGATCAAACTGCTATCACTTTCTGTAGCCTTACAGTCACTTTGCTGCTTTCCATCCAAAGTAGGCAGACAGTATAGGCACAGAATGCAGATAGTCACAAACTCATGAACACAATTGGGATGGAACTTCTGTCATTAATGATGCGGTCGTAAAGTGAGATGCCACGTGACTGCATCACTTGACTAGTAATGCTCAAGAATTGCAAGTCATCAATCTAGTATCCAAACCAATGCAAACCACTCCGGGTTTGGTGCCTCCTAAACCCGAAGCTCACTAAGGTGAGGGATTGTCTCCATTTGCCCCCATACGACTATTTTCTTGCCCTCTCTGCCCTTTTGCCTGTCCTACATTCTGCAGGAGCAGCAAGCAGCCCCATTAATAATGTGGCTCTGTGGCTGCTTGCCACGTTCTTGGAAGCTGCAGCCATCTCAGCACAGTCCAGTCTCAGCCACAGTCACCTTTGCAAGTACCCTGACACTCTAAGAACCCAGCAGACCCCAGCTGACCTGTGCTCCACTGCCTCAACACAGATAAGATAGCAATAAGATAGCAAAGATAGCTCCTTTGCTATCTTATTAATTCTGCTGATGATGAGGTGTGCCCAACCTGGCTGCTGAGCCAAAATGGAATTGGCTTCTCGTTGTTGGGGGGGGGGAACCTCCATAGTTGCAGTGTTCAAGATAGTTAAATATAGTTTACATAATATATCTATTAGGTGCATCAATAGCTGATTTGAAATTCATATTCAAAGTGTGTTCATCATTAGCTCCTCATGAAACTACAATGATATTAAGTGGGGGGTGATGAAAGCTTTGCCTTAGGTCCAGCAATGACTTGCATTAAGAAGTGGGAAAAATACAAATTTGCAGATAGCACACAAATGGATGGATAGTTAATATTCTAAAATTCAAAATAATTTTGATAGGTTATGGCAGTGGACTGAAAGTAATAGAATAAAAACAGAGACAAATATATGCATTTATAGTTAGAAAAAAATTAAATGAACTGAGCTTGGTAATAGTATGTGTGAAAAGCTTAGAATTGTGATTAATTACAACCTTAATATGAGTCAGCAGTATGATGGGCCTGGAAAAAAAAAGCATTTCCAATTTAGAATGCATCAATTGAAATATAATTTCAAAATGACAGGGAGAAATTGTTTCACTTTATTCCCCTTTCATCAGAGAAAGTCAACAAATTTGATCAGAGAAGTAAGAAAAAAAAATCCACTGAAGACAGATTGAAAGAACTGTGTGTGTTATTGATGGCATGGCTGGTGATAGTGATGGTGCTTTTGGGCAACATGACAACATTAACAACAATATATGATGGTGTGTTTTTTTTGTTCCAGAGGACAGGACACAGAATGGATTTAGCTATAGGTAGGCAGATTGTATTAGGAAAAGTTCATAATAATAACAGCAGTTTAATAGTAACTGCATTTATTAAAGGAAGTGGTATCTTCTATTCACCAAAAATGATTAGGAAGAAGATGGAGAATTATCTATGAAAAATGCTTTCATTTCCTGAACTGATCAAGAGGTCTTAGGTCCCTACAAACTCTATCCCAAAATGTTTTCAGCACACTATTTTATTATGGAGTGATCTGGCATTAAATAACAGTACCATCAGATTTATTGATTCATTATAAGGGTTAATACTAGAGCTTTGAAGTTTATGTGCATACATTCAGAACAAATACAAGAATATACTACCCATGCATTGAATTATTATTTGATAGAGATTACTGATACAAAAAAAATGAGGCCACTTATTCAGATGACATTTGAAATGAATTAAACAAAGTCATTAATAATGAATCTATCAGGGCTAAGCTTTTATGATAACACTATAGTGAGTTTTCAGATTCAAAGGCAGCAAGGCATAGTAATATCTAAAATACAAAATATATATTATATTTAGATTATACTCATGAGCTTTCTTTATAAATTAGATGTGGCACTGTACAAAACAGTACGTTAGATTTTTAAAAATAAGAATTACTGCATTTCATCTGAATAACTTTTTATATATGTTTTTATTACTATAATAATAATCTATTTTCTTGTTAAGAATTCAAGCTTCATCCATAATCTGAGAATAAATTTTGCCAGTTAGCCTTGATAAAGGAAGAAAAGCAACAATTTAAACAAGAGGTAGAAGAAAACATCAGGCTTGAAACTGTGCCACATTGTAGATATAAATCACTTCTTCTCCCCCCCCCCGGGTTTTTTTTTAAACAAACATATCAATACGTGGACAGTGTGGCACCTGGGTATCGTACATTCTAATACAAATAAAACTAATAAAGTTAATCATAGTTATTACATTCAACCAACTTATGTATTTCTAATACTAATACACATTTAATTTGAGATGCAGTCTGTCATTTTTCACTTATTCCATATTTTCTCATTATTGCTTTTATTTTGTTATATAAGTGTATACACTAATATTCCCCCTTTCTCATATTTCTATCTCTTATTCTAACTTTTAATCATGTCACCCTTTATTAAAAGACATTTTTTCCTATCCTACCTATCTTCTAATTACCTACCATAAAAAAGGACAAAAAAGCGAGAGAAAAAGAAAGGTAAAATAGAACAACAAAAAGAAGAAATCACCTATCCATCGTCTCTTGTCTGCTTCAATGCTTTAATTGCTATGCTTTTTTGACTTTCCTCCCATATTCCTCCCTTGTATCTTTATCTCTGTCTGCATCTACTTCTTGGCTGTTCAGTCTAGGTATTTCTCCCACCTCTACCCTCTTCCACTGCCTAGCTTCCAAAATTTCTGCCCAGGCCCCTATCTCCCTTTCAAAAGTGTCTTCCTGTATCTCCAATTCTCTTTTTAACTCTCCTAATACATTTCCCCCCAGATTTAATTCATCAGTCACTATTATTTTCATTATTATATCCTCCTTTTCTTCTCTGGTTCTTCGGCTCAATCTTTTCCTCCATTTTTTCTGTTGGCTCCTCCCTTTCCTGGATGTCTTGATCTTTGCTCATCATCCCTTGTATAGCATTTTGCATTCTTTTTATAATCTCCTTAAATCCTTTCTCCATGATGTCCTTTGTGTTTTGGAAAAGTGACTCCATCTCCTTCAAAGTTCCATTCATTTCTTCCCTATAAAGCACCTTATTTTGTTTTAAAAAATTCAGCTTTTGTCCAACAGTCCAAAAACTATTTATTCAGTCCTTAAGTTGCCTTTCAAGGAGTGCACTAATCAGAGTTCTTTATATCCCATAGGTAGACAATCACTTCCATTTAATAGTCCCAGACTTTATCAAAAGCCTCTTTACATCTTCTTCACAGGATCAATTTTCTATCATAACATTCAGGGGTCTCTTTAATTAGATAGCTTCCTTGTTTTCATATTTGAGTTTCCAGTAGTCATGGGGTAATTGGGGATAATCCAGTAAATATTTTTACAGTCCTTCATATAAGTGTTCCCAGACGTGTAGTTTTTCCTTTCATCAGCAGGTGGCACTCTCTACTTAAATTTCAATATTGCCACTAGTCAATCGTCATTTTACTTGTAAATCAATTATAAAAGCAGAATAAGATTTATAAATAAATGATTCCAGCATTTTAAAATGCCTTCCCAGTACCACGTTTTCCCAGTCCCATTTAAGAGTCCAATTTTCTGTACATTTCAAAATTTATTATTTTTCTCTCTTGCATCTTTCCCTTCCGGTCTGGTATTTTCTCAGAATGCTTAAACGCCACTTTAACAAACAATTCTGAGCAAATAGTTCTAAATTATTCCTTGGGATAAGTTTAAGGCAAAAAGGAATCCTCTCTCCCAGTTCCAGTCACTGTTCACCTACTTCTCTCCAGCTCCAGTCTTAGTTGTTCCTTGGTTGTCCCAGCTTCGTGGCAGCCATCTTTAGGCTGCCTCTTCACCTTGCCGTGGCTGAGAGGCAAAAAGAACCCCGGGTCAGACAGGAGAGCTGCGACTCTCCTTCACCTCACAGGGTGCCCCTCTTTGCTTCACCACCCCTACAGGGCGGCTTTGGCTCCTCTCGGAGCCCACAAACAGGGAGAACTCAGCACAGGGAACGTGGAGACCCATTTCCTGTGTCTGATATCGCCGTGACGTCAACCGGAAGTCAATATCAATAACTTCTACACAGGTTATTTAGAACAGTTAAGCATGCCTCCCAAAACTTAAAAGCCTCAAGCATAAAGGCCATTCAAATGACAATTCCTATCCTAATACAAAATGTCTCAAGTGGGCATGTTCAGATTCATTTACAAATATTTATTTATACTCTGCCTTTATTGTTTGTATAAATAAGTCAAGGCAGTGAACATATCTAAGATTAATATGACACTTCTCTTTTATACTTTCATGATAAAATATTTTTTAAAGAATATAATAGGAAAGAAAGACCCCAGGGAGAAAAATACTATATTCAATTTAAAATTTCTCATCCATATTTAGAAGTAGCAGCAACCTCTACCATTTCATCTTTTGTGGAAATATGTAGATTTAAAAATATAGTAGATTATCTTTGTCTGTGAAAGAGCTTTGCAATTCTTAAAACAGTTAGATTTCATTAAATATAGTTTATTAATATCTATTATAACCACCTTGGAAAAATTAAATACTGTAACTTGGTTGTAATTGGTAGTAAAGTGAACATACTGTATAGGCATTAAATGTTTAGTTACTCCAACTAAACATTATAAATATACTTTCCTAATATGAAATTGATATATATCAAAGTAAAGTTAATGCATTGTCGCTTCCTACTATGTTAGTAGGATAGATATGTGAGGGGACAGCATTCTTCATTTGTATTCTTATTTAAATATCAGTAGTATTTGGCAAGAGGTCAAGTCTATTTTCATAGAAGTGATTATGTTACACTGTTTCAGTATAGTTGCTGATTTCCAACCCCCTACCCATAGAATGTGTAGCAAGCATAAACTAGTCATCACTGATGATTGAATAGTCTCCACTTGGAGAGATTCCGGTAGATCTGTGAATAGTTATATCTGTTAGCATATTTACATGGTACTTAAATCAATATAACAGGCTTTGCAAAAAGTAACCCGCTGGACATATTTTTATAACACAATGGATTGAAAGTGCCACATTTTTTGTCAAAGAAGGCAAAGATGAATATTTTTCTTTTTCTTTCAAATTAGTTATTTTCAAGTTTAATTTAGTTCCATTATTTGTTCAATCAATAATTACCTCGGAATGAACATTTACTATGTACAAAAATGTATTATGCATTTTTAATACTGTAATTCTACTAAACCTTTTTGTGAATCAGTGTAATAAAAAACAAATGTGTGTGCATGCATTTTCTGGAAATACATATTTTTGCACGTACTTTCCGTACAATATTATTCTATGGTGTGTGTGTGTGTGTGTGTGTGTGTGTGTGTGTGTGTGTGTGTGTATGTATATGTGTATACACACACACACACACACACACACACACACACACACACACACACACACAGTGTAGCTGGATACCCGTGCTACGAAACTGAACAACTGAACTCCTTAGCATGGAGTAGAATGTCTAAACACCCAGCCCGCAGGCTGGATGAGTCACATGCTGGCCACGCCCACTGGCAGTTGGAACAGAGTTCTTTTCAGGTGGGGAAGGGAGTAGAACATCTAACTCCTTTGCATCAGAGTGCGTTAATAATAATAAGATAAAAAATAACTAAAGATCTGATGGTCATTTCAAAAAAATCCTTTCTTAGCGAGCACCTAGAAGCAAGAGGAACATATGTGCCAAGTTTCAAGTTTGTAGGCTTTACAGTTCTGGAGATTTCGTGATGATGCATGAGTGGTATTTTGCATATATATATATATATATATATATATATATATATATATATATATATATATATATATGTATGTATGTATGTATGTATGTATGTATGTATGTATGTATGTATGTATGTATGTATGTATGTAGTACACACACACACACACACACACACACACACACACACACACACACTCCAAAACCTTTTTTGTAAATAGTAGTATCAAGCCAGGTAACTTCATCTTGCACATCTATCTGGTTTTTGTTACATAAACATATTTGTATTTGTCTGTTAACTATTTTAAGATATTTTTCTCATATCTCAAGATTATATTGAATTATTAAATTCAATTTATAAAATTTCCCAACTTCACGTTACCTATCATTAAAAAAATTTTCCAGCCTAAACATAAGTAAGTGAATAAGTAATGAGATCAAACAATGAGCTCAACAGGAAGATGAAACAAGAAAAAGAGTGACCAAGGAAGTTGTGTATTCTGAACACAGTATGTTCATATCATACACAGAGTAGTAAGTGCCCAAAAAATATCCTGTGAAATTGTGACCTTCACCAGCCACTGTACCATCATGTGAAAAAATATTCACACTCCATATAAATTTTTGTCCCTTTTTAATGCAATTGGCATATCAATATTTTACCTTTATTCAAACAGTATATAAAGGTGCTGTACTTGAACAAAAAAAAAACTTATGAAAATTGACCGTGAAATCATTTATTCAATAGAAAATTAACTAATACCCAATTTCCTTCTGTGGAAAAAGTAAGTACACCCTTGGCTTTAATATCTTGCATTGTCCCCTTGGCAGAAACAACTCATAATAGGTATTTCATATAATTGTCTACCAGTCTTTTTGACATTTATTGGAATAATTTTTTCCCCACTCATGCAGATTTCCCCCCCAGTTATGCTATGTTTGAGGGGTTTCTTTCATGCAGTCCATTTCAAATCACTCCACAGCATCTCAATTGAATTTAGATCTGGGTTTTGATTTGGCTATTCCAGATCCTTCCATTTCTTTTTTAATCATTCTTGATGGATTTACTGGAATGTTTAGGGTTATTATCATGTTACAAACTTCATTTTTTAATTAAGCTTCAATTTAATGATGGTCTAATACAGTGATGGCGAACCTTTTTTTGCTCGGGTGCCAAAAGGGTGCATGCACGCGCAATAGCGCGCATGTGCGTGCCCACCCCATAATGCAATGCCCTCCCCTGCGCATGTGTGCACAACCCCCCCCACATGCATGCATGCAGGCCTCACTGAAGCCTCCAGACTTCTGGTAGGCCCGTTGGGCCGTTTTTCGCCCTCCCCAGGCTTCAGGAACGGCCCAACGGGCCTACTGGAAATTCGGAAATGAACTTCCGGTAGGCCCGTTGGGTCCGTTTTTCGCTATCCGTGGGCTCCGGAGGCTTTCCTCCGGAAGGCTGGAAATCTGCTGGCCAGCGCGCACATGCGTGCTGGAGCTGACATAGGGCAGCCTGATACCTTAATCTCTACACCAAACCAGCTTTCAGTGAAGCAGGACCACTGTAATATAAATTATTCACAATTCGTATCCTGATAAGGGGAGAGAAACAGTTGTGACCAAAGGCATGATTGTAAACACTACAATTTTTGAAGTCTAGCTTAATGTCCTGATAGTGAAAGAAGTATGAGATATAATTAATCTTTACTAAGGGTTTTAATAAAGCAAACTCAAAAACTCTTTTTTATGTAATTTAAAATTCCTGATTGTAATTTAAAATTCCTGATTTAAAATTCCTAGGTGATTATATCCTTTGTTATTAACATTCCAGAGACAGCTGTACGGAACACCTGATAGCAAAGTTATAGCATAATGTACAAAGATTTGTTCATTTAAGTTATTCTAAACATTACATTATAATTATTTATAATTATATTTATAAATTATAAATATAGTAATTTATAAGAGGTATATATATCTCTTATAAGTATTTTTGAAAAGCTGTAATCTGGACACAGTTTTTATGCTTACACTCTGCACATACTCTGCTAGAGAGAAGTGCCCTGAAGATGGTCCCCAGCACGAATCGAAAACTCAGAAGTCAAAATCTCTGGTCCTGGTGAACAACCCAGATTGGATTCTGCAACATTATCCTGGGAAACGTATATTTGCCTTCATTCTTAAATATTTTGTAAATTTTGCTGATTATTGATTGAATACAATTTACTGTTATTTATTAGACATACACAATTTCTATGGCTTAATGTCATGACTCACAATGCAATAAGGTAGATATTTAATTGTATTTTTACCACAATAGATAAATTAATATAAATAATAATTTAAAAGTACTGTAGCATTACAAAATCAGTTGTTTAGATTGGCAGGCAGTTTTTACTACCATTCTGTGGGCATGGCTTATTTTGTGGGCGTGGCTTCATGGTCATGTGACTGGGTGGGAGTGGTTTGGCAGTCATGTGACTGGGTGGGAGTGGCTTTGTGGTCATGTGACTGGGTGGGGGGGTTGCTGGGTGGTCATGTGACTGGGTGGTCATGTGACTGGGTGGGAGTGGCCAACTTGATGTCACTCACGTCAAGGGTTAGGGTTAGGGTGCCTGGCCTCTCCTCGCCTCAAAGGCCTCAAGGAGATACAATTTCTCTGTCTATTTACTACTACTGAACATCCAAAATATACTATTTAATCCTATGTATATATGCCATATGTGTACATACATATTACACACAGGTACACAAAAAGATACATTATCTACTATATATACTGTGTGTGTATGTACACACACACACACACACACACACACCTCTTCTAAAACTACACATTCACCTCACTTACTGCATTTGGAAAAACACACCTAGAGTCCACTTTCTGCCACATATTTAACCATAACTTCTGTACATTAGAACATTACACATGCCTTCAGATGTTCTTCCCTAGCTTGCACATGATTGCTAGAGCCAGGAAATGTCATGGATTGAGTAAAATGTGGTGAAACTCACTTAACAACGCTCTTGCTTAGCAACCAAAATTTTCGGCTCAATTGTGGTTATAAGTCAAGGACCATCTCTGCCTTCCTCTGCATGGCAGCCTTGTCCTAGTAAACACCTTCTCCTTTCTGGCAATTTTCCTCTCTGTTGAAAGAGAGGTATGTACCAAAATAATCCAGACAATTTAAGTTTTCCTGCTGCAGCATGGGATTAGATTAGATGATCTCCGAGATATCTTCCAGCCCTAAATTGCTGTGCTGTTTCAAAGTGTCTTCTGAAGCCACGTCTAGTGGCAGGGTTTGTGGTGCTTCCTTCCTCTTCTTCCTTCCTCTCTCTCTCTCTCTCTCTCTCTCTCTCCCCCCCTCTCCCTTCTTTCCTTCCTCTTTCTTTTCTTTTTCTTTCTCCTTCTTTCTTTCTTTTCTTTCTTTCTTTCTCCTTGTTTCTTTTTCTTTCTTGTCTCTCTCTCTCTCTCCCTTCCTTCCTTTCTCTCTCTCTCTTTCTTGTCTCTCTCTCTTTCTCTTTCTTAATACCCTATATGAGCCCTACTGATATGTGGATTTTATTCATATGTATCTTCATATGATCTTCTACCTCTGCTATAAGGAGTATGCCAACAAAGGATTTAGAAGTCTTGGATATCTTAACAATTGAATGGTTAATATCATGGAGGTAATAAAAATTATGCAGGAGGCACATTAAATCATTTGTTTGTTTGTTTTGTTAGTTTAGGTCAGGAATCAGTAACCTTAAACACTCAAACAACAGAATATAGGAGCAAAAAATCATAGCAATAGTCAGCTATCATTCTTTCCCCCTCCCCCCTCACTTCCTTTTGCTTTCAGGTTGGGAGGAAAAACCAAATAAAAATGGGAAGGACAGAAAATGGTGCCTGGCTGCAAAATAGGAGAAGGGCATCTTTCAGCTGAAAAATGCCCTTCTCCTATTTTGCAGCCATGCACCATTTCTGGGACCAAAGCAGGGGTGGGTTCTAACTTACCTCTCTGCCGGCTTGCTTCCTCAATATGGTGACCACATGCACAGTGCCAGAAACTCGGCTTCTGCACATGCTCAGAAGAAAAATAAAATAAAAAATAAAATTAAATAAAAATTAAATTTAAAAAAAATTTAAAAAGAAAGCTGAAAACAAGATGACGACCGCATGCACAGTGCCGGAAACTCGGCTTCTGCACATGCTCAGAAGAAAAATAAAATAAATAAAAAATTTAAAAAATTTAAAAAAAAGAAAGCCAAAAACAAGATGGCGACCGCATGCACAGCGCTGGAAACTCGGCTTCTGCACATGCTCAGAAGAAAAAAAAATTGAAAAAGAAAATCGAAAAACAAAAAAAGATGGTGGCGCCCACAGACTGGCACCAACTGACCCGGGTCGGTGACGTCACCGTGATGTCACCAGCGGGTTGCTACCGTTTCAGGCTATCGGTCCGAACCGGGAGGAACCCACCCCTGCCTAGGTGCTGTTATGTGAATCCCATGAGGTTGTAGTGTCCTACGGTCATTTGATACCCATTTGTGACCTCCTACTGTCTTCCGCATTAACTTTTTCTTGTTGGATATCAGCAGTGGAAATGGGGGATGCTTTAATGTCATCACTGCAAACTTTATTTATTATTTATTTTATTTATTTAAATAGATTTGTATGCCGCCCAACTCCCAGGGGACTCAACATGTAACTGTCAAGTGTCTGAATTGCAATTACATGACTGTAGGGATGTATGGCGCGACTATCAGAACCAATCCTCTTTAGCACTACTGTAAGTTCAAATGAGGAATACCTATATATCCCATCTTTCAAATTGGAAAAAGACTCTTGGGGCACTAGCAGCAACAAAAGAAAAAAACACACCAATTATTCTTTTTAAATGCAATTTAAACATAGCTAAAAGGACATAAATAAGTACAATATTAATGAAAACATTTTAGTTAAAGAAGTGTGCCCTCAAAACCACTCTAAGAGTGAAGACCCATTTCTAAAGATGATATTCTACAGTTTAGGAGTGATATAGGAAAGACTTTCTGTAAATCTGAAGGAGTATCTTCAGAAGGAATTCATCTCTAGAAAGTTTCATAAAAACAGACATAATCCTTCTTTCAGCAAGATCTTAAATCTATAATTATAAAAGATAAAAGTGCATTTTAATTTGTGCCCTGAAAAAAAAAGACTTGCAACCAGTACATACCGGTATCTTTCCAGTTAGTTATAATATTGTTCAGATACTGCATTTCTGAGTAACACAGCAATTCCTATTGTATAAATGAGTGCACTGCAGAAATCTAGTTGTGATGTAACAAGGCATGGATAACTGTTGCCAGCTCAGACTAGCTGAAGAATGAATCCAGCTGACACCTAAACATAATTTGTCACTGTTGGCATCTAGAAACCCAGACACAGGTTAGGATTAAGAATTCCCAGGACAGAGATATGCTATTTCAGGGAAACAGAATTCCTTCCAGAAAACAAAACAAAAAACTCCTTATACTAACAGTACTTCTATCTTGCTTGAATTTAATTTCAGTTTATTCACCCTCAAGCAATGAATCCTAGGGATTGTTTCACAGTATCAAATGCTTCCTTGGAGTTAGACACCAGGGAACCATAGAAATACATCACAAGATGGACATAAAGGACAAGGAATGGAACAGTATCTATTCTATTGCCCACATTTATTTAAGTTCTCTCTTAAAAAGCAGTTTTATTGCACTTATCTTACATTTTCCATTTGCATAAGTAGAAAAGCAAATACAGATTTAATTTCACTTTCCTCATATAGACCTTCCAATCTTCCATATTACGAAAATCTGGAATCACAGCTTTCTTGTTTAGCAAAAGAAGCAAATTTAATCTACTTTAAATAAAGATAAATATTAATTATAAGACCTACAATAAAAGATATCACAACTTCACAGTTGAAATTTTTACATTATCTTTTACTTTAATTATAAATACAAAACAAGTTTCTTGAAGGTGTCAAAAACCTATTAAAATTTAGACCTTAAATTTGCTTTTTTTAAAATTAGGTTTTTTCATCCTCCCTGCCCCATTGTATACATAGTGTTACTACTACAAAAATAATTCTATATAAGGTATACTCTTTATTATCAAGTACCAAATCCCCTTGAAAAACACAAAAAAGCCCTAGAAGTCTCATGTTGCATTTTATTTATACTCTGGATGCTTCAGAGATATTTAGCATTTCTAATGCAAAAGTTGCTGCTCGGAAGAAATAAAATGTGAATATAAGCAATGAGATTGCAATCTCATAAGAGTCACATGCCATTTGATAAAAATGAATTTGAGTTATTTATCAGGCTAAAATGATATTATTTGAGCAACAGCATTCAATATTCATGATTATGGGTGTAAATGAATAAATAAAACCTCAACCCACCATATCTTTTTCTCCAATTTGCAAGCCACTTGTGAAAAATATGGTGTAGATGATAGAATGATACTATACCTGATTAGCTCTGGAGGTGGTCATGGGATCAGATGGAGAGGACTTGGTGGTAGTTGGGGATGATGGCAATGTCTGGGAACAAAGCAGTTCAGGAGCAAATCAACCTCAACAAGCCTTAGACCAAACAGTCAAAAAAAATAAATAAACAAATGTAATGTAATATAAAATTAAATAGAAAAAGCCTGAAAAACTAAATTTTATATTCCTCATTGGAACTTAATGGAATTTAATGCCAATCAAGCAATAAGTAATGCATGTAAGTATGCATGCATACACATGTAAAACAAATTAATGGCTTAAAATTAAGATGGTAGACTCACAAAATAAAAAAAATACGCTGCTACTACGAATATTTCTCCAATAATTGTTTCTTAGGACTAAAGAGTAGTAAATACAAATTCCAGCAAGTTCAATGAGCAGATGTAACACCAATTCTGTTACCATATGCTTGGAAAAGTAATGCTTGCATTCTGATATATTATATTTTGCCACAATACTACATCTTTTGTCTTACACAATTAAAATATAAATTTAGATTTCTATATTATATAATAAATGCATTATATAATATGTATACATTGAAATCAAATTTCAGTAACACTAGAATTAGTGCTTAAAATGAACTTATCTCAATATTGTCTTAAACTACACAATTTAAAATCATATTATAATGAACAAAAATTGATTTCACATAGCACTTTCTAATATGGGAAAGTCTCAGTTACCAATTTAACATAACTAATGAGAAACCCTAAATCAACTTTCAAGATAAAGTTTTTTTAAATTTTGTTTTTAATGTAAGATAATTCTTGTATATTTCAAGCTTTTCAACATATTAGAAATAACAACAATAAAATAATTTAACATCAAATAATATAGTAAATAATATTTATAAATTTATCAACATACCCAAACTGTAAGTATCTCAGTTTCTCTGGTTATTCTTATGTAAAAGTATTTCTTGATTTATGTAAAGGTTATTCTGTAGCATACAGAGAAGCTCTGAGCTTGACCCATGTCACTTTAAAAAATCCAGTTACAATAAAAAGTTGTAAAAAGTTCAGTTTACGGCAAAATTAAAAAGTATCAATTACTTTAGAGGTAGGATCACAATTAAAACAATAAAATGTCAGCACTATAACATTTCTACTTGTTAAAATCAGTAGAGAGACTGGGGAAGAGGAAACACTGATAGTAAATCTAACACTATGGATTGGAATAACAATTGGAAAGCTTTCTCTTTAAAAGAAAAGTCATACTACATACAGAAGTGCTAAAGAGATATTTATATTCTTTTCAAAACCTCTAGAGAATATGTTCCCAAAGACACTATATAGTTTATTTAATTTAATAGTTCAAATATGAAGCACCCTGATAATATTCAACATTATAATTTTACAAAATTTAATAACTATTCCTCTCAATTCTAAAGAAAATAACTAAATTTTGATAAATTTAGTTTGATAAATTTAAATAAATTTAAATTTGATAAATTATCAGCACTGTTAATTATGCAGAAGAAAAACAAACAGTATAACTGTTTATTTTTTATATAACAGGGTAAACATTACCAAAAACATATAAGACCTGATAAAATTTCCACAATAATCACAATTCCATAAATACATAAATAGTACAACTTTTGTAGTAAAATAACGATTCTTCTAATGGATTTGCATTCTACTGTCCTGTTCTAGTGTCCTTTTCTGCATAGATGCTATAAGAGATTATAACCAGGAGAAACAGGTAAAAAGTGATGGTTCGAAAACTTGATGGAAATTTATTTTTCCACATAGAAAATGAAAATGGCAGATAATGAGTTGAGAAGGCAAAGCTTTAGAATTTATGAGAGTAAAAGCACAGGGTGAAAAAAAAATAAGTCTGAGGAGATCTGTATGTATGTTCAGGTAAAGGAGAAAAGACATATTAATGCTACTGATAAAAATTTAGTATTACTTCTATGTATTGCCATTATTGTCATTCCCCCCACCCCCAATTTTGGTAACTGCATGTATACCACACCTATGGTCAATTTTCTTCTTTCTCCTTCTCTCATAAAATTTGTTGGAAGAACAACAAAATGGGGAAAGATGATAACAAATAAGAGATGTTAAGACATCTTACAGAACAGAGATGCCAGATGGAAGAGGGAAGATAACAACATTTGGAGGAAGTACAGTTATGGCCAGAGTACTCATTCACCAGCAAACAATAACATTGTATTGGAACTAAATTTCACATATTGATATTAATTCATTACATTATTCATTCATTACTGTACTGTAGTACTTTCCAATTTTTTATTTTAAAATTATATTTTCTCACAATAACTTAAAATGAGATCCAATATATTAAGAATAGTATATTAAAGGTGGAGCCAGAATTTGTTCAGCTACAATATCTAGGATGCCTAATTATTGGCTACCCTCAGTGAGGCTGATGGAGTTGAAGTCAAACAGCATCTGGGAGGTCATAGATTTCTTATATCCCACAGTTAGCAGTAAAGTATGTCTTTAATAGGAACACCATCTATACTATAGTACTCAAATTGCATCTGTTTTTCATAAAATGATAGTCTTATTAATGCAATCTTAATTCACAGCACCATTTGTTCCATTCCATTAAGTTGATATGTTTGAATCAGTAGTGGGTTCTAAATCCTGTCGCTACCGGTTCGCTCATGCGCAGAAGCGTCCCAGGCGGGTGGGTGGAGCCTCCCACAACCGCCGCTACCGGTTCGCCAAACTAGGCTGAACCAGGAGCAACCCACCACTGGTTTGAATATCAGGGGTGACCAAACTATGGTTCTTTGAGGACCTGTGGACTTCAACTCCCAGAATTCCTGAGCCAGCCATGTATGCATGGCTAGCTCAGGAATTCTGGGAGTTGAAGTCCACAGGTCCTCAAAGAACCATAGTTTGGCCACCCCTGGAATAGATAATAAGCTATATCTTTTCCTTCCTTTTATTAGCGTGTTTTCACATAACATTGCAACAAAACAGGGAAATCAAGGACATAAGGAAAGAGAAAAGTACTGAACTAGAGGAATATTGAAGCATATTTTCTCCAATAATTTCAGGTTTAAAATAAGGTAGGATTTGATGGCCATCTTTTTTTTCCTAAAACAGTGCTGCTTCTAATATAACCCTACATTTATGCATTTGATTCCACTATGTTCCACTAACTGTCTTGTCAGTTAATGTTTCTTAGTTTATCTGTAATCAAACATTTATACTTCCTTATTTATAACTTTATTACTAAATGAACACAAGGAAGGTAGACTGTCTAAAATGGAGTTATTACAATAACTCCAAAGAAATATATTTAAGATAAGAGGATCAAAACACACCCTTCTTCTGAAAGCACTAATAAAGCAAAGTGATTACAGATGCACACTCATACAGAAATAGCCAAGGACAGCTTTCAAAGCAATTGCATGAGCCCTGTAAAGGGACATGGCTGCTTTAATGAAGATTCTTCAATCATAAAAATATGATTTCCAAATAATGTCTTTTGAATATTCTACACAATTCTAATATATAATACCTTGCCTACTATAAATCAGCTCTGTTCTCTTATAAACTATTGCCTTAAATATGCTGGAATTATGATTGCACAATAACTGAGTACAACATGATTTCATAGATGGATACAGTTGTATTAAAAAACATAATCTGAAAATATAGATGTTGCTTACGAAAAAGCAGCATGTCATAAATAAATAAATGTTGGTTTATCTCTTATTGCTGAAAGAGGAAACCGCAAAAATGAATACTAAACATTTGGAATCCTGTAAGATAAATATGATAATAATGCTTCACACCAAGCTGCTAATATGTCTTTCATTAAATAATAAGGAAGAGTGTCTAAATATCCACAAAACTGTAATTAGAAAAACTGCAAAACATGCCATCCATTTTTCACCATTGAAACATATGGATTATCCTTGGTTATAAGAACAAATAAAAACATTATCATGAGTTACAATGGTATTAGAATACAAATATCATTATTCTCGGATGAAATTACCTTAACATTAGGATAACAATCTGACTAAAGAATTTTTGCTCAGTTTTACATATTTTATGATCGTGAAATTTATAGCCACAATATTTCCGAAGTAACATTATATTTTAGATGTTACAGTCATATATCAAATTAAGTAATTTAGATAAGGTATTCCTCCTTTATATAAGAGAAGAGGGGAAAAAGATTTTAAAATACTGGTAGTCACCTGCTATTTCATGTAGTCTTATATTTCATTAAATGGTTAATTGGAAATACTTTTAATTAATTAGAAATAATTTACCTAATTACTTATTGAAACATCAATTCTATTTAAAATAAAACCCTAGCTTTTATAGTTCCAGAACAAATAAGCTGTTGAAATTTAGCTTAATTACCTTAATTCTACAAAAACATCAATGGTATGATTAGAATATTGCTTACATTATTAAAAGATAGTTCTGGTCAAAGGTCCTGCTATATGCACTTTTCAGCTATAACCCTAGATCAAACCCTATGCCATTCTTGAAGCAGTGGCTATAGAGATGGCCCAATAAAGAGCAGCAGAATTTAAGATCAAATGAATTAAGATCATATGTCCACTGCATAAAATATTCCACTGTAATCACATATTATAAAAATATTAAGATATAAAAATAGCTTACCTGAAAGTATTGTTCTTCAAGAGTGGTCCATTAATAAACCATATTTATGGGTTATTGCCACTACCTAAAAAAGGTCTTTTCTAAAAAGTAAGAAAACTGTTAGGGTGAAAAAAGGAAACCCACCTTTTCCCCCTTGTCAATAGGTTGTGTTACTTATAAGAATATTCAACCAAAGTAACACTAGTTAAGACAGAACAAGAAGAGGACTACATTTTTCTCCAAGAAACAATTTTGTTTTCTTTGAATTAAGTCATAATTGTAGGTGACACCATAATGTTCAATGAAGAATGTGCAAAATGCAGTATTAGGCATCAAACAGCCATTTGGGTGGGCAAGATGATGGCAAGTTTGCTTTTTTGATTAAAGGTTTAGACACACATTTTAGTTCAGTAGTTATTCCATGAGATAACTCCATAAATGCTAACTATTTGAGTATTAATTCATTAACAATAAAAAAATTAAAATGTATAGGGTCCTGAATAATATACTATAAAATTAGTTGCAATAAGATGAAAAGAATATATGAAGGTTTTTTTCACTACTTTCAAATTGAATCACAACCAAGACTTTTCTGGATTCTTTCCTGAAACTAAGCTGCAGAGGAGGAATTGGAACACCCTCTGCGTGTGCATGCACATGTGGATATGCACACACATATATAAAAATGTCTGTCTGCCTGTCTACTTCCACAAAAAGGAGAGGGAAGTCTCAAGAACTGGATTACTAGAAAATTACTTAAGTAGATTATGGGATGTTTTCAAATGATATTGCAGCTCAACTTAGGCTTTGTCATTTTCGCTATAGATATGCTTCAAAAGGGTTCACTCTTGGCAGTTTTGATGGGACATAGTTTTATGGCAATTGCTATCATCTAAAAGTTTTATTCTCAGAAACTCTGTTGAATGACAATATCAATTGTCATGTTGAACTGACAATTTTTGCTTCAGTTTTTTAAAGAATAAATGTGAACACAATTGGAAGAAAGAATTTAATTCTGATACTTGACAAATTAAGTGGTAAGTAATTGCTTAGGGGAAAAATTGAACAAAAATTACATCAGATGAAATTTTCCTCTTTTAACAAAGTAAATAGCTAGAAATAAAGCAACTACTAAAGAGGAATTCAGCTTATCTCTCTCTCTCTTCCTCTCTCTGTGTATGTGTGTATGCATCTATATGTTGTTTAATTATTATTAAGAGAACTTTGCTCAAACTTATCTTTTTTTTCTGAAGAAGGAAACTGCAGAAGAAAAATAAAGGGTTTATTCTCCATACTCATGTTAGTTAGCCCACAGTAAAAAGTAAAACAATTTACTGTATGATTTCTGTTGGGATTTGCAAATTAAGTTGGAATTGCTTTTATGTCTATAACTTGATTTTAGAACCGAGAGAATGACAGGCAAAAAAAAAATCTATCATCTTAAAACTTAATTTAACCTTGCCACTATATTATAGAGTTTGGTTAGTAAAACAAAGTTTGAGTTCTTAAATATTAGACTATAACTCCTAACAACTTCATATAAGAAAGCTAGTAGTGGGGGATTATATAAATTGTAGTCCCATACATAGGGGACCATGCTGGGAATTATTGATTTATAAGTTTTGATCAACTTTAAAACAAAAGCTTGATAAATGAACTACAATTCTTCTCATTAAATTACTAGAATAAATAGAATTAGAGTAGAACTGATCTTTAGCAAAATACTAGAATTTTTTAAATTAAATGTTTTAACAAGCATGTAATGATTTATTGTGGGAATGAGGAAGACATCTGCTTGCATGCTTCCTACATTGTGCATCATAATCTATCTTGTTTTAAATCTCTTAAAAAGAATCCCATGTTCTGCATTCTGCTAATTTCTTAATCGGTTCTTTCCTATCTTAAAATAAATTTACGAAAACCTATTTGCTTGACCAGTATAAGCAAGCAAATACATACACGTGTCCATGCATACAGGCAATGCCTTTTGGATACTTCAGAAGAGATTTTTTTTAAAAGTAATCTGTTATCATGGCTCCATGCCCTCTGTTTAGATACTTGAACTTATTCTCTTCACCTTCCCCCAACACCCAAAAACTGTTAATATGAGAACCTTTATTTTATATTTATACAGATGGTCAGTTACTGTAGACACAGAAATCCAGACCACATGCTGGCTCAGTGTTGTAACTTAGACCTCTTTCTTCAGCCACTTTGCAGAATCTTGTCAGCTTCAGTCCTCACGTCTTATAGATATTTGGTAAGATGACATTTTAAAGATATTCTCCCTCAGAAAAACAAAAATAAGATGATGCATATTGTTTATATGGAAATTCCTTATTGATACTAGTCTTCCTTACAAATAATTTTAATCTATTCATTTTTTATTTTTATTTTTCATAAGTTCCTTCTGAATTGTGCCTGACCAAGCAAGTTTCTCCTAGTGTTAGATTATTTCTTCCTTTTGAAACACATAGATCCATTCCATCTAAAAATAATCTAGTGTTAGTCAAGTGTTGGTTAAGAAACTAAGGTATTAATCAATAGCAGTATTACTTAACAAAACCTTGAATCTACATAATGGATATCCCATGAGGACTGGTTCAGACTTCTGGGCTAAAACAGAACGATTTATCAGAAGACAGTAAAATATAGAATTATGTATGTTAATAAAACATACCCCAAATGGAAATATGGAAGAATGTTGCCAGTGAGTCAAGAGTAGCTATTCTTATATAAGAAAAGGGACAGCAGAGTAAATATGACAGAATAGTATTAAAGAGTAAACAAAACAAGCAAGAATAAGGAAAAAGCAAGACGGGAGGAAGAAATATCTAATTGACTAAAAGAAAATGAAAAACATAAATTTAACTAAACTCATGAAAGACAGCTGCTCTCAGGATGGGGCAAAGCACTCACCAGGCAAAAGTACAAACTGTAAGTAGAATCAATCATTTCTAGGTTATAGATTTTTCACAGGATAGAAACAAAAGAGTTATATGCAAAGATAAGTATCTGGGTGGAAATATTGGAAGAAAGCCTAGAACAGTGTGGGCTCTAGCAAACCTGTTCTTCAAAATGTATATTTCTTCCAACGAGTCATTGTCCAGTTAAGTCTTCAATCACTGAATTTTGGTGTACTGAACATAAAGGCACTTGGCTCAGGATTTATATTGTCAGTTAGCAAGTATGCGTTGCCTTGAATTCCATTGCCAGGTAGAAAAGTACAGCACTGGCAGCAGATCATAAATTTACAGGTAGAAAAAGAGGGGAACCAGGGTAAAAGAACTAGGATCTTCAAAAGACACCTTTCAGAGATCCCTCAAATCTAAAGGTGCCCCTGCTTAGGACAGCACTGTAATCCAAGCATCTTGTAAATAGAAAATGTAAAAAAAAAAGTACTGTGATTGCTTAGGGAAGAAAATGAAACATTTCTTCTTCAATAATTTCAAAACAAATAAGACTGTTGAAAAGTAACTGTTGAAGCATTTTATTGCCGTTTACCGTACTAACTTGCTTGATGCTTCCTTATTTAGTACTAAGTTAGTTAAAAATCATGTTAAAGGAAAAACAAAAAACCTCCCAAAAACTAAATTAAAAAGCAAACAACAAAATCATGCTATATTGCATATAACGAAAATTTGGAGAAGGGGGCCCAGTTTTTAAATAAATCATTAAATTTTGACCACATTTATATAGATAGATTGCAAAGCCAGGTGATCATAGAAAAAATAATGCACCACTGGCTTTAGAGAAAATTAGAATAGCAGGAAAATAACAAGAGAATTAAGTCAAGGGCAAACAAGCGGCAAGGGAGCAGTGGAGCTAATAGGCAATTGAGGTAGACCAATCAACAGCTCTATCAGGAGGCTGCTTATACCCTGAATCTGCCCATCCAAGAAAAGGCATAAACATTCTGTCAGACTTTTGCTCTAACAAATGGTGTTTTTTCAGCTTGCAAGTTATGCTGAGAAAAATGACAAAAAAGATATTGGATAATAAAGAGACTTCTTTGCGGTGTTTATTAGTAGTGCTTTATGCAAATTATCCTGAGTAAAAAGCTATCATTTCTATGTAGAATTGAATATAATAGTATGCATTCACACATAAAAATCATGTTTAATGATAAATGCTTATTGCTTTTTATAAATACTTTGTATATTAGCCTAAAGAAAGCTAGAAACGATTTAACAAATTACTTTATATAAAAGAAAAAAAATCCTTTTAAAAACTAGCATTTTGCATTAGGAAAATGCTTGCATTGCTAGACCTTTTAGCAATGGGGTTGAAAAGTGACTATAAAATTAATTCACTTTTAAGGGTATCTGTTTTGGCAGTGGCATATTCATTCAATCCATTTTAGCTACCTTTTAGCAAAGCTATGTTTTTATTCTCCATGTTTATTTTTTGATAGATACTGAAAGAAAAAAAGTCTCTATATATTTATTCCCTCGATATACTTATAAAAAGGTTTCCCTCTTTAGCAATAGAATGATCATATAAATTGTTTTTGAATTATGAGCTCTGTATTTAATAAACATTTTTGTGAAACTTCCACATATTAAAGCCATTTGAACCTTTAAAAAATGCTTTTTTAAATGTTATAAAATATTTTAATTACTAGAAAATTCATATTATTTATTATGACAAAGGTATATTTTTTATCTGAGAGAAACTGTAACCAATCTATAGGTGACTTTCTTCCTATTATTAAGTGTTCTTTGGGAAGGAAGGTAAACAGAAATAATTCACCAGTTATCTGAATGAAATAGACTTCAATCATTATTTAAAAGTGTAAAGTATGATGAAACTCTAATTTACCTTTCACCATATGTATGGAATATGAAGCAAAAGGTTAATTTCTTAATTAAGTAATGCCAATTTTTCTTATTTAAGAGCATTTGTAATCCAATAATATAAGGTACTATTATATCCCTCTTATTTTTATCAAATAATTATGATTTAACAAAGACATATTTTTCTCTCTTTTCTTAATAAAAAGAAAACTGCAAGTATGTACTAGCCTGAAATGTTTAAGATTATGACTATATAGATCAGGCGTGTCAAACTCGATTTCATTGAGGGCCGCATCAGGGTTGTGTTTGACCTTGGGGGCGGGGTAGACATGGCTAGAGTGGGCATGGCCAGCTTGACGTCACTCGTGTCGGGGGCGTCTGTAGTGGCCCAAGCGCTCTGTCAGCGAAAACTGGTTCCAGAGCTCCATTTTCAGCTGCGATGGCCTCCTGCTGCCCTCTGCCAGTGAAATGGAGTTTTCACTGGGAGAGAGTGGTAGGAGGCCATCGCAGCTGAAAATGGAACCTGGGAGGGCTGCATGCCCCCCTCCCGAGCTCCTTTTTCAATGGCAGAAGCACCATGGGCTGGTCCTTTGCTGTTTCTAGGGCAGCCCTGCAGGCCAGATCTAAGCATCCCGTGGGCCGGATCCAGCCCCTGGGCCTTGAGTTTGACACTTCTGTTATAGATAATTAATATAAATATCTGCCACATTGAGCTCATCTCTTGGGTAATGGTTTACATTTTGGCAATAATAATATTTCTTTAGAAGCCAACAATTAACATATGGAGTCTCCCTTCCTATGCTGATATTTCCCCAGTAAATAGTATTTAGAGGGCTACTCTCTGTGATGTTGGACACAGCATACAGCTTTTATGTTTGGGAGCCATTTAATATCTATCTTCCATGAATTTATCAATCGTTAAAAAAAACAATCTAAACGGACTCATTATTGTGACTTGTAATAACAAGTCCTACATATATCTTAACTATCAGATACATTAAAATTTATGTATTTATAATAACTGTATGCTTTACCATAACTAGAATTATCATTATCATAAGATGACATCATTCTACTACCAGTATTATGAAAAAACACTCCCTATTCAGCTTTCTCAACACCACGTATATATATTTTCTCCCAAGTACTCAACTCTTCTAATCTAAAATCCACTTAAATTGCAATAGATATAATTTTGTAGAACATGTAGGACAAGCCTATTTTTAAAATCATGTCATCATTCAGTTCTGTTTCCTGACAAGTAAAAGTTAAATATATATAAAAGTGGCTGAAATTGCCAGGACGCATAAAGAGGAAAAATATGGTTTGACACAGCTTGCTCTTGCAGTAATCCCCAACAACATCTTTACAACAGTATAGAACTAGGGATAAACTGAGAGAGGGGTTTTCCCCCCTTCTGTATCTTCATTATCTCCATCAGTAGAAAATGATATGATATATTATGGGTAATATATTCGATGACATGAGTTCAGTCAAATATAATAATTTTGGGAAACTGAGTTCATCAAATTTAAATGTAATAGATTATTAATGGATATAAGAAAATAGTAGACTATATATGTATATAAAATGAAAGGCTCAAATTGTTGACTCCAGTAATGCAGATTTTAAACATACTACTGAATAGGAAATGAATAGAAAATTATTTCATTTAAAAAAAATCAGGAAGGAATAGTACTCATGAATATTGTTATACAAAATATACAAGATTTTTAAGTAGAACGATCCTTTATCCTTAATTATGCTTAAACAAAACACTGAAACAGTTTTACAGCTAGCTAACTTATAAAGTGATTTAAAATAGCTACACCTAGAAAATGTTGAAAGAATAAAAAAAACGTTTTCTACCTTTACATATAGTATGTAATTATTACAAATAGCAAAACACAAAAGATAGCATATGTATTTAAAATGATTACTTCTAATCAAAATTGGAAAAATATCAGAAGCAAAAACAGTGCTTCAAAAATGTTTAACTTTAAGCTTAGAATTAAATCTTTTTTGTAATGTTCAGTTGAGAAGATAAATTCAAATTTGAGTGACCTTAATTAATCTGAAAAGTTAATATTTCAAGTAATTCCATTTGTTACCTAGACTGCTGCAAGTGTTCTTTTGAGCTGTAAGATATTACTGGTGATATCATAATATTAATGTAACCAATATAAACCACAGGTTAATCACTGGTTCTATATTAAGAGTGTCTTGCCTCCTCTTTAATTGCCTACTACATCCTAAATCAGGGGGTGGGAACTTAGTTTGGAGTTTCCATTTATTTCCATGTTTGTGGTATCTGAAAGTTGGGGTTAAGTAACATAATTGCTCCTTAAATATTCCAGAGATGTAAGGTAGCTAATTTACTCTTTTAACCCTTAAACTTTAAACTTTTAAAAATATGAAACAAAGAACTGTGAATGTGGGAATGCAGTTTGGAAAGGGTTATGGAAAACTACTGTGGGAATAATAAATAAATTCATTGGAGGGGAAGGTCTGGTCTGTATATGTCTCTTGCCCTCCTAACAGTTCACAGTTGATAATTAATGATTTTCAAGCAAAGAATTCATATTTATTATAATAAGTAGCATCTTTCTTATTATACATAAACTTAGTTTTTATCAAACTTACTTTAATTTGATTGCAATGCTAGAATATAATTGGGACAGGTAAGCACATACTAACCTACATTTATGTCTATGTGCATATGTTTGTATTTTTGTGTGTGGCTTTCTAGACCAGATCACATATATACACATACATATGGAATCTACATATAAGGCTTGGCTGAAGTATAGATTCCAAAATACAGTGGTAAATTGGAACAAATCTATATGTACTTGGGATGAAGCTGATGAAACTAAACTGTTCTGAATTTAAGCCTCCACAAAAAAATTTCTAAGCTACAACTGGTAGTACTGCTGCAGAAGTCATGGAGATTGTTGTCACTAATACAACACTTCACAGTGGGGAATGGTGGTAAGGTAACTACTGGATTAAGTGATAAATCTGTTCTCATCTCATACCATCATTAGTTATCTCACTAAGAGCAACTTAAGGCAGTAGCCAGATCTTGGGAGACAAATGCTTTTATAATTTGCTCCATCAAATCTGTGCTTGTCCTGAGATGCCTGGCAAAGTTTTAAGAGCTGGGTTAGTTAATCAACAGGGTTATAAGAAATCCTTTATTTTTTTCAGAAAAGTCCAGTTTTGCCTTAACACCTAACAATCAACTCCTCCATATTCAAGAAAGAGTATTGTTATTCCTTGCGACCTCCTTTCATGGAGCACAAAACTCAGCCTGTCTTATTTATATTTTACTCCATACAGCCATTATCACAGCAATTTTCTTCACATCCCTGAAACAAAAAAAGTGATATGCACTTAGAAAAATAAATTGAAAACCTTTGCAATGGTTTCTGAGAAATTTGGTGCAAGTTGTCCTGTAATCTCACTCCATTTGGGCAGGAAAAAAAAGTAGGGCTGCTATCTTTTTCCTAGGCTAAATGGTGGAAATTCAACTCTGTCTTTCCAAATTTAATGAAATTAACTGCAGCACAAATTCTTAAATTACTGATCTGTGCTCTCTCTCTCTCTCAGCATAAATATAAATGCACTTATTCTTTTTACATAGTAGTAGTTCTGTAGGATTTCCAGTTGATGTCAAAGTCAGGAGATGAATGTCAGAATGGAAAGTATGAAATAAGAGTTTCAAAATCAGAAATGCTGAAAAGTTTCTGATACTTATGCAAAATATATTCACTATGGTTGCTTTACTTGTAAATTGCTTAGGCTTTTTTGCAATATATTTGATCCAACACCAGCTTATTCTTCTCTCAAAAAAACCAACAACTCACTTGTTTGATGCGGTCCGGATTGACGGTTGTCTGAGGCTGCAGAATACTAACTGGTTCTGTCTTGGCCACATTTTGAGGCATTTCTCGTATCTTTTCAGCAATGAAGCCATGCACAGCATTTAGTGCTTCCACTGTTCCCTGGATCAAACACACCCGCTCTGTCGTACCTTCAGAAACAAATAAAATACATTTTGTTGTCTTGCTTTTAAAACATTAGGTATGTGCAGGAACTAATCAGACTAATTTGAACAGAATAACCAATTCATGAAAAGATCATACTGTGTTGCACAATGACTAGGATATGAGAGCTAAATGCACAAGAATGGAGAATGGGCATTTTTTTTCTTTTTGAATTTATTTATTTATTTATTTTAGTGTTCTTATATGCCGCCCTACTCCTTGGGGACTCATTTTTTGGGGGGATTAGTTTATTAATGTGGATATATTTAGATAAATATTGCCCAACTCTGTGTTGTACGCCAGTAACACCTCTTCCTAGACAGGTAGGCCTTCTATTTGGTAACTCATGCCCTGGTCATCTCTCAATTGGACTATTGCAATGTGAGCCATACTAGGTGCCCAAAAAGGGCACATGTAACACCTTTGCTCTGCGAAATGCACTGGGTGCAACTTTGCTTCCAGGTCCAATTCAAAGATTTAGTCAATACCTATAGGACAGGATATCTGCAGAACTGGCTTTGCCCCACCACATCATCCCACCCCATTCATTCAGGCAGGGCAGGTATGCTGCAGATCCCATCAGCCAAAGAATTTTGATGTGCGGCATCTAAGAGGATGGCCTTCTCTGCTGCTGCCCCTGTATTGTGGAGCACCCTGCCCTCAGATGGGAGGAAACCCCCAATCTCTTGGCCTTGCCCAAAGGGGTCAAAATCTGGCTATGCAGCCTTGCATGAGGAACAGAGAGACCCATACAAATGTGGGGCTGACTGGCCCCATAGGAACACTTCCCTGCTTGCATTAACGACCAACGATCCATTTTTGAATTTTTTTGAATTTTTGTTATTTTTATAATTTTAAAACTTTTTTATATTAAACTAATTCTGATTTTAATGTTAATTTTATTGATTAAATAGTGCACCACTCAGAGTCCCTCTGAGGGAGATGGGTGGTTAAGAAATACAATAGATATTTAATTTAATGTAATGGGACTCAGGGCGGCGTACAACATGGGTAAGAACAATGCAATAAAAACATAATAGTTTAAAAACAGAACATTATTTTAAAAAATATTCATTCATGGGGGAATCTGATCTTTTTTTTCACCCCGCCTGCCGGAAGAGCCATGTTTTTACGGCTTTACGGAAGGCCAGTAGCGTGGGGATAGTCCGGATCTCTGGTGGGAGTTGGTTCCAGAGGGATGGGGCTCCCACAGAGAAGGCTCTCCCCCGTGGCCCCACCAACCGACATTGTTTGGCCGATGGGACCTGGAGGAGGACCTAACTGGTCGTAGGGAGGTGTGTGGTAGGATGCGATCCCGAAGGTAGCCTGGTCCTGAGCCATGTAAGGCTTTAAAGGTCAAAACCAACACCTTAAATTGCGACCGGAGACTAATAGGCAACCAATGCAGCTGGCGGAGAATGGGTGTTACGTGGGTGTATCTCGGCACACCCATCACAGCTCGCGCAGCTGCATTCTGTACCAATTACAGTCTCCGGATGCTCTTTGAGGGTAGCCCCATGTAGAGCGCGTTACAGTAGTCTAGCCGTGAGGTGACAAGGGCATGAGTGACTGTGAGCAAAGCCTCCCGCTCCAAGTAGGGTCGCAATTGGTGCACAAGACGGATCTGTGCAAAGGTCCTCCTAGCCACAGCTGAAAGATGTTGGTCCAATTTTAGCTGTGGGTCTAGGAGAACACCCAAATTGCGAACCCGTTCTGAGGGAGTCAATTTTTCTCCCCCAAGAACCAAGGAGGGGAAGTCGACATAATCCCTGGGGGGCAATATCCACAGCCACTCAGTTTTGTCAGGGTTGAGTTTGAGCCTATTCACTCCATCCAGACCCTCACATTGTCCAGACAACGGCACATTACATCAACTGCTTCCCTGAACTGACACGGGGTGGAGATGTACAACTGGGTATCATCAGCATACTGCTGATACATCACCCTGTGTCATCGGATGATCTCACCCAGCGGTTTCATGTACATGTTAAACAGGATGGGCGAGAGGACCAAGCCCTGAGGCACCCCACAAATCAGGGGCCTAGGGGCCAACTTCTGCCCTCCTGTCAACACCGACTGCATCCTATCGGAGAGGTAGGAGGAGAACCACCGTAAAACGGTGCCTCCCACTCCCACCTCCCCGAGACGATGCAGAAGGATACCATGGTCAATGGTATCGAAAGCCGCTGAGAGGTCAAGTAACACCAGGATGGAGGAATGACCTCCATCCCGGGCTCGCCAGAGATCATCCATCAGAGCGACCAAAGCAGTCTCCGTACTGTAGCCCTGCCTGAAACCCGATTGAAAGGGATCCAGATAATCATAGATAATCATCCAGATAGATGATAGATAGATAGATAGATAGATAGATAGATAGATAGATAGATAGATAGATAGATAGATAGATAGATAGATAGATAGATAGATAGATAGATAGAGATAGATAGATAGATAGATAGATAGATAGATAGATAGATAGATAGATAGATAGATAGATAGATAGATAGATGTAAATAAAACTGCTTAAGGTTACATTGATTAGTTCACTTTGTTCAGCAGTAGCGGCTTCTCTGCATGTACAGGACATGCAGATTGGCCTGCCTTGAGCACCTCTGTGAGCCTCTATGAAATGAATCAGTCTTCATAACCTTTCTTGCAATATCCTTACTTATTTGTTATAAGCCCTGACTCTAAGGAATATAAAGGACTATTTTAGGCTAAAAACCATGTCAGTTAGGCTGAGAGACAGAAACTCCAAGAGCATCTGAACTACAATTTCAAATAGCAATAGCAATAGCACTTAGCCTTATATACCGCTTCACAGTGCTTTTACAGCCTTCTCTAAGCAGTTTACAGAATCAGCATATTGCCCCCAACAATCTGCGTCCTCATTTTACCCATCTTGGAAGGATGGAAGGATAGAAGACTTGAACCCGGTGAGATTCAATCTGCCAAATTGCAGTCAGCCGGCAGTCAGCAGAAATGGCCTGCATTCTAACCACTGCGCCACTGCGGCTCACACTGAAACACAGTGCTCTAAACTTTAAGTTCCAGTCTGGAATCTACAGTATTATAAATTCATTATTCTACGCCATTTTATATATACAGTATATATAAACTAATCCACAAGATTCTATAAACCCATTACTTCCTGGTGCAATATTTACTTTCTCATTTTCTTTTGTGTTACTCCCTTTTGAGTTTTTTAAGATTACAAAGGAAACTTTTCTTGTAGGCTGGGACATGATTCAAGGCCCTATGAAGTTTTTATAAGTGTGATATGATACATTATTCACATCTTTCCAGAAAACATTGCATTTCATCCTAAAAATTATGCTGTTTATTTTTAAATTTTTTAATGCCATTCTTGATGCTTCTTTATTTATTTGATTTTAATCCCATATAAGTAACTCAGGATGGTGAACATACTTAATTCCTTTCCTCCTTCTATTTTTCCCACAACAACCATGTGAGGTAGGTTTAGTTGAAAAAACAATGACTGTCCCTTAATCACCCAGCTGGTTTTCATATCTAAGGCAGAACTAGAACTCAGTCTCCTTGTTTCTAGGCCAGCACCATAACTACTATATCATACTGAGTCTCCTTTGAATATCCTTTAGAATTTTAAGATTCTATTTTTCCTATTTAAAAAATAATGTTTGTTTAACTGTATGTGCCAACAGGTGATGATGTTTGAAATAGATACATTTTACTGAATCCATAAACATTTCCAAAATTCTATTATACCAGTCTTAGAATGTTCATGTTTCAATGGTACTGTAGTAGTACAGTACTACTACAAGTACCCTGTTTCCCCAAAATAAGACATCCCCTGATAATAAGCCCAATCAGGCTTTTGAGTGCATGGAAATATGGCCAAGCGCTTATTTCAGGGTTCAAAAAATATAAGATAGGTCTTATTTTCGGGGAAACACGGTAGTACTGAAAAGCTAGAATTAACATGGATTAAGATAGACAAAACTAACATAGCCTAGCAGAAGGCTACAAATATTTACCTGGATGAAAGAACGATCAACCTCAATGATACTTACTATGAAAACATTGAGGAAATCAGATTTCCAGTTTTTCTGTGTGTGAGGGAATGATTTTATAATGATTTACAGTAATTTTATTTTAATAAAAAGGAAGTCTCTTTCACTTTTATTAAAGTGAAGTTCAACTTGACTCTTCTTGGTCAATTCTATGCTTTCTAGGAAACAATAAGGCTGATGTGAGCCCTCCCAGTAAACCAGACAGGCAATACAACTAGATAAGCTAATTCTATAGAATCTAGCACATCTGAAGGTACTAGCTTCCTGCTACCACTTTTATCCTCCTGAACACTTGGATAGGTCCTATTAAATTACTTCCAATTTTTAAAAATTATATATAACAAGATATAATTTAATAACTGAAAATACACTTCTAGTTATTATGGATATATATAGGTAAAATATATTCTTTTCTTTACTATAACATGTTACCTATAGAAAGAGAGAGATTGAATTATAAAATCTGTATTGACTGAAGTAGAACAATATGTAATTTTAAATAGAATTATTTCTTGCAAGATGTGGTTTCAGCAATCTCTACTAAATCGTGGTGTGTGTGTGTGTGTGTACACACATATACACATACATGTGTAATTGTTATCTAAACTATTACAAAAATTTGCAGCATTATTCTAGAAGATATTTTGCAGAAAACACAACTATTGATATATAAATTAACTTGATCTATGGATGCAATTTCCTTGTGATTTATTTCTCTCTCTCTCCTACTCTTTTCTCTCTTGTTATCTTTACTCTCTGCAAGCTCTCTTTCAGTGTAGAACTCCTGTGGTTCCTGTTTTAAGTGCTCTATTTCTGAACAAGTGCACTAGGGAGTCTTTACATGAAGTATTAATTGTCTACTATATGATAAGAAGCATTGTGGATTGATCGATGTAGCTAATGCAAGTGCTCTTTCTTGATCAGCAGACAAAACATTCATATAAAACAGATATCAGTTTACATAGACGATATTGGAAACTAACATAAACAGCACTTAAACTGATGAACACTATGAATAGTATCAAAACAACAGAAATGAAAGAGCCCAAGTAGAAATTTCATTAAGCTCGCATTCAAATCAAATTTTTCTGCACTGCAAAGTTTCAGATTAGAATTCTGAATTCTAGGTTTTTTTAAAATTTATTTATTTATTTATTTAAATGGATTTATATGCCGCCCAAATCCCAGGGGACTCTAACAAAATAACAAAAATACAACATAAAAGTAAAATATACTCACATTATAATGCAATATGGTGAATTGTGAACCTAAAGATACTTCTCCCTTGTCCACCATGTGCATAATGCAGTATAATGTGGACTCTCCATAACTCTGGCCCACAGTTTACATCCATGAGGTACCAATATACCTGGTATACCAAAGGTGCCTGCCAGACTCTTTTATCGTCCTACTTTTTTAACAATTCTTTAAATTGAAAAATGTGGCATTAATTGACAATGAAGAATTGAAATAAGAGACCTAATTTGAGTGCAAAGCAAAGAATCAGCTGCAAGCGTAATTCCCATTTCCAACAATGGCCTTGGCTTTTATAAACTCCAGAGGTATTCTATTACTGAAGCCTAATGCTTTGTTTAGATTCAGGTGGTAGAAAGAATACTGGGAAACCAAAGAAAGAGGGAGATTGCAGCAGCATCAGTTTATATCCTAATAAATGAGGCATTTGTGACTATCATAACTGATTACAAATCACAAACATCATGGCAACTGCTTTGTCTAGCAATAATATTCTCTTAACGTACACAATCCAAAGTGATTGGTGATCCTTCCCAAACATGGGTATTTTATTTGATTTACTCAAAGAAGGGCAAGTACAAGTAATTCTCGGTTTACAACATTTGTTTAAAGTTACAATGGCGCTGAAAAAAGTAACTTACACCCAGTCCTCGCACTTATGACCATTGCAGCCTTCCCATGGTCACATGATCAAAATCCATGTACTTGGCAACTGGCATGTATTTACAACAGTTAAGAGCATCCTGGGGGCCATGCGATGCCCATTTGTGACTTTCCTAGCTGGCTTCCAACAAGCAAAGCCAGTGGGGGAAGTTGGATAGGCTTAATAATCGCAGTGATTCACTTGGCATAAATTTGGGTGCAACTCACTTAACAACAGCTTTGCTTAACAATGGAAATTCTGACCCCAATCATGATCATGCGTTGAGAACTACCTGTACTATATCTTACTAAATAGATTTCACATATACAACCCTCCACATGAATGGTCATTACAACTTTTTTTCTCCTAGATATGAAGACGTGGAAAGCTGGAAGCCTTAGCAACAGAGGCGGGGATTTCAGCTCTGACAGACTCAGTCCAATCAGCAGAAGGCACGAGTTAACCCATTCCTGGATGCTATCTCAACCCACTATGGACAACTACTTGTACTATATCTTACTAAATAGATTTCACATATACAACCCTCCACATGAATGGTCATTACAACTTTTTTTCTCCTCGATATGAAGACTGCTATCACTTTATAAATCAGTCTTTATAAATGTTGTGGAAACGTAAGCTCTATATCCTCAGAGCATTGAAGTTATTCTTAGGTTCTTCCGCTATCCATGAATATGTGTATGCATTAACTGTCACTATACATTTTGACGGATTTCCAATATATGACAAAGAACATATGTAGCTGTATTCAAAGGAACTCTAAATCAGAAGTCATCCAGTCAATTTACAGTTTAATTACAGAGCTTCATTCAGAGGTCATATTATTTTACCACATAAATAGCATTGAGAGACTGGAAATTTTATAGTGTAAAATATTTCTTTTTTCCCCTAGTTGATAGAAGGGTGCAAAGGCTCCTTTATGCAGTGCTCCTCTGAATTTCAAAGCTATACATCAGGGGTCCCCAAACTTGGCAACTTTAAGACTTGGCAACTTTAAGAATTCTGGGAGTTGAAGTCCACAAGTCTTAAAGTTGCCAAGTTTGAAGACCTCTGCTATACATGTATGAGGGGCGGGAAGGGGGGGGGAGACAGTTGTTATATTTTCTGGCGTCCTCTTGCTTTCTATTTTAATTGCAAAGTGATAGTCAGCTTGCTGCCTTACAAAAAGGAAGATACTTTTCCCTACAGTTACTGTGCCCGTATTGAAATATAAAGTTTCATTGTCATGTTTGACTCCAAGCATGACTTCTATAAAGTAAGGGGACGAGAAATATGAAAGATACCAAATCTTGAAGCCAGACAAAAAAGGAGATAGTAAAGTAGTATTTAAAAAGATAAAGTCATCTCTATCATTCAGATATAGTTCTTGCCATTTTGACTTTGTTCTGTACTTTTCTTTTGTGGTATGCAATGATAAAATAAATAGAAAAACACGTCCAAAATAATTAATATAAGGGCTTTCTGGGACCACACCCATGACTTAAATCACAGGTGTCAAACTTGCTACGTCATGTTGCCATCTCATGACATATCATGATGTTTTTTCCTTCATGGAGCTGGGGTGGGAGCGGCCTGCATGTGACGCATCCAGCCTGCAGGCTGCTAGTTTGACACTCCTGACATAAATGTTGTAATTGAAAGATGGATTTTTTTCAGAAAGAAAAAAAGCAAGAGAGTTGCGTTTAATATTAGAAGTAGCTACACCTGCTGAGAAATTCATATGAATGAACTTGGCAATACTATAGAGCAGTGATGGCAACCCTTTTTTGGTTCGCGTGCTAAAAGGGGGAGAGCGCGGGGGGTCATGCGTGCGTGTGCCCATACCCATAATTCCATGCACCTCCATGCATGTGTGCATGACCCCCCACTCCTGGCACGCGATGGCATGCTCATTTTTTGCTCTCCCCAGGTTTCAGAGCCTTTCTAGGAGCCTGGGGAGGGTGAAAACGGCCTTCCCCATCCCCCGGAGGCCTTCCAGAGGCTGGAAACGTTCCATTTGCTGACTTCCGGTTGGACCGAAAGGCCCGTTTTTTGCTCTCCCCAAGCTCCAGAGCCTTTCTAGGAGCCTGGGGAGGGCGAAAATTGCATTTCCCACCCCCCGGAGGTCCTCCGGAGGCCAGAAACGTTCCGTTTGCCGACTTCTGGTTAAACTGGAAGTCCCATTTTTTTCCTATCCCCAGGCTCCTAGAAAGGCTCTGAAGCTTGGGGAGAGCAAAAAAATGGGCCTTCCGGTCCAACCGGAAGTTGGCAAATGGAACGTGGAGGGCCGTTTTCGCCCTCCCCAGGCTCCTAGAAAGGTTCTGGAGCTTGGAAAGAGAAAAAAATAGGCCTTCCCAACCCCTCCAGAGGCTGGAAACAGCCTGTTTCCCAACTCCCAGTGGGCCCAGAAGGCCCAAAAATCAGCTGGCCGGCGCGCGCTGGACCTGAGCTCATGTGCCCACCGATATGGCCTTGCGTGCCACTTGTGGCATGTGTGCCATAGGTTCGCCATCACAGCTATAGAGAATCCTTTGGGTTACAATGGAATGAAATAATACTGTGGGTAACTTCACTTAAGATATCTTAAGAAAATTCCAAAATGAAGTTATTGGTAGTCTTCTTTAATGGGTTAAAGAGAAGATAAAACGACGAGTAACTGTTGAATTGATACTCAAAGGATCGTATACATATGGATTAGGAGGGATCTTATAAGTCAATTGGTCCAACATCACACTTAGTGCAAAAATTGACTGAATGATCCCTGATGGATAATTCAGCTCACAACTGAAAGCCTATAGCAGGGGTGTCAAACTCAATTTCATTGAGGGCCGCATCAAGGTTGTGTTTGACCTCGGGGGGCCAAGGCCAGGGTGGCTGTGACAAGCTCGACGTCACTCGTGTCGGGGCGCCTGTGGCGGCCCAAGTGCTCTGCCAGCGAAAACGGGCTCCCAAGCTCCATTTTTGGCTGCGACGGCTTCCTGCAACCCTCTGCCAGTGAAAATGGAGTTTGGGAGGGCCACATGCGGCCTTTCCAAGCTGTTTTCTCTGGCAGAGGCACTGTGGGCCGGTACTTTGCTGTTTCCAGGGAGGCCTGTGGGCTACATCTAAGCATCCCGCGGGCCAGAGTCTGAATTATCTTTCTTTTTTTAATTTCAACCCATTCGTTTCTAGCCCATGCTTTCAATCTCATTTTTTGTCCCTTGATTTCAAACATAGAAGAGGTTCAACTACTGCTATTTACAGCTTACATATAGCTTCCCCGCTATCTTATCTTTTGCAGTTCGGCAGTTCGATTCTCACCAGCTCAAGGTTGACTCAGCCTTCCATCCTTCCGAGGTTGGTAAAAGGAGGACCCAGATTGTTGGGGGCAATATGCTGATTCTATAAACCACTTAGAGAGGGCTGTAAAGACTGTGAAGCGGTCTAAGCATTATTGCTATGTAATCATTCTTTATAATGTTTTATTTTTCTAATGTCCTATTATCATGGTAATATACCGTATATCTGAACCCATGCAGACCACATCATTTTTAAAATGCGGTCTCTTGAAGTAAACCCAACACTCATAACTATGATTTATCTAGAATAATATAAGGGAACTATTACCTCCTGTGGTTTACATATAATGCTTCTGTAAATATTACAGCAGCATTATACTGATTGATTATGTTCAGATAGATCTTTCTCATATGTAGTAATGTCAAGCGATGTCTCACCAATTCTCTACTTTTGCATTTGATTGTTTCTACTTAGGTCTTTCCTATTTTACTTGTCGCCTCTGAATTATTTCCTGTTGGATTTCGACCACCATACAAACCTGCTGAGGTAATTTGGTATCCAATTTTATCTTCAAAGGAGTCAGCCATTCCTCCTAATTTGGCATTATCTTCAAATTTAATGAACAGTTCTAGAATTCCACTTTCTTAGCTTAAAAAAATTAAATAACACAGCAACAAGTACAGAATTTTTGGGACCCCATTTGCTGCCTAAATTTACCTTGAGGTTGTAGCAGAACCCTTTACAAGCAGTTGTTTAGTCTGTTGAAAATCCGTCACAATATAGTATTGCCAAGTCAAATTTATATATCTTTTCTACCAGTGGATTGTAATAGACTTTATTAAATGCTTTACTGAGATCAAAATAAGTTACATCCACAGCATTCCCTTAATCTAAGAAACTACTCTGTAATAAAAGATACATTTCTGGTTTGATATTAATTATGGACAAACTATACTATCTACTGATAATACTAATTTTAATTTATATGCTGCTTAGCAAAAGTTCTGCCAGTTTACAGAATAGCAGAGTTAACTACTAAATCAATGATATTTTTAAGTCCCATTCTTTCCCCCCCTTTAATTTATTAATTTATGTTTTGTCTTCTTCATCAATCTTCCAGCATTCCATGAAAGAGATCCTCTTTCTATATCCCATTACTACTTTCTCACCTTTTCCATATCAACATACCTTGAAAGATGCCTACTTAAATGTATTAACAAATTATTTCCAATGGACATACTGGAAGAGAAATGGAGAAAGAAAATGACCACAATTCATGATTTAGTGGAGTCCTTGTGCTTTCTGAGGTTGGCTGTTTTCTTGAAGACTTTTCTTTACCAGAATAGATAACATCTTCACTGCTAGGAGAGAGTGGCATTTGCTCTCTGTTTATATACAGTACCTGTATATAAACTCCCAGCGTTGGTGGGAATTTTACACTGGTAATTCTTGGTCAGGCTTTTGTTTACTCCTTGATCGCTTGCGTGGGCTTAATCCTGGTCTTAATTGCTGCTTATTTGGGTGTTGATTACTGGTGAGGTGATTGTCACATCATTTTGTTTCCTTTGTAGTTTTTTATTGTCTCTTTTTAATGATGTGTAAATATTGTTCTCTCTTTGTGTTGATGGCTGATAATTGTATATAAACGGAAAGCCCATCCCCTTTAGCAATGAAGATGTTACTTAGTCTAACAATGAAATATCTGGTAACAAAATGTCTACAAGTAATAACTAAGAGCACTAAGAACTCTACGGTTCAGCACTGAGTTATCTGTATTCCCTTCTGGTGATTTAGTATACTGTATAGCATTATATTGTAATTTAGCATTATGGTCGCACCAACCATTAAGAACAAAATGGAATATATGAAACATGGAGAGATGTGTAACTGAATACACATGAAAGTGAAATCCAGTGGATTTCATTCTGCAATATTTAGTACAGTAATCCCTCGCTATATCACGGTTCACCTTTCACGGTCTCGCTGCTTCACGGATTTGCATCGTGCATTGTGTTCTGCATTCTGATTGGCTGATTGGTAAAACAGCTTGCCAAGAGCAGTGAAATACACGTGAGGCCAGGGGTGAAATCCTCCCGGTTCGCACAGCTCAACAACCTGGTGGCGTTCGCGGCGTGGGGCTTCCCCCACCCGCTTCCCCCACCCACCTGGATGTCGGCATCTGCGTTCTTTTGCCCTCTGCGCATGCGCAAAGCTGAAGTTACTACTTCACGGATTTCGCCTATCACGGGTTCTTTTTGGAACGTAACCCCAGCGAAAAACGAGGGATTACTGTATATGTGAAATGTTTTGTAATTTGATTCAAAAATGCATTAAAAATAACAATGAGTATCCAAATGGCAATGGCTCCATCTCCAAAATAGTCACTTTCCATTTCCTTCCCTAGTTTTTAGCAATAACATATAAACACAAACAAATATCCCCAAGGTAGTTTATTCTTAGTTGCATTTACAAATCCTCCAGTTTAGTTATAATAGAGATACCTTTGGGATATTTCTGAAACCCAACCCCCTTTCTTACTTTCCTAAATGTATACAAAGGAATCCTTTTACAATATATGTGTAAAAATTATTTGGACTTTTAAGAAGAGTGGTTTTTTTGAAAAAAAGTATAAGAAGGTAAAATAAGTCTGAAACTTTTTCTGCTTATTTGTTTTACTGTTTCACATATTTTGTATTCTCAAATCTCATATTATTTCTAATTTAACATTTGTATGTAAAGCTAACACCATAGACCAGTGATGGCGAACCTTTTTTCCCTCGGGTGCCGAAATAGTGCGCACGTGCGCTATCGTACGCACGTGCGTGCCAACACACATAATTCAAAGCCCCCCACTTGCCCCACCCCCCCTGCGCATGCGTGCACAACCCTCCCAACTCCCCCATTTCCCGACTTCCAGTGGGCCCGGTAGGCTCATTTTTCGCCCTCCACAGGCTCCAGAGGCTTTCTTGAGCTTGGGGAGTGCAAAAACGCTCCCCCCGCTACCCCGGAGGCCCTCCGGAAGCTGAAATCGCCCTCCCAGAGCCTCTGTGCAAGCCAAAAATCAGCTGGCGGGCACGCACATGCGCGCTGGAGCTGAGCTAGGGCAACGGCTCGTGTGCCAGCAGATATGGCTCCACGTGCCACCTGTGGCACCCGTGCCATAGGTTCGCCATCACTGCCATAGACTAACTTGTAGATGAAGCTGCTCATAGGATAGAATTTTCAGCAACATGTGTAACTAAAATCTATAATTGAAAGCTGGCAATTTGTTGGTCAGTTTAAAAGCTTTTGGCCTTCTATTAATGTCCCAATGTAACTGCTAAGGCATTTACAGTTTTAAACTGTTAAAAACCTGAATATAAAAGTAGGAATGACTAACTTTCTCAAATGTTTTAAAATGGCATTAAATATAGTACATATTTTAAAATAAAACCAAATGCATAAATGTTTTAGCCCTGAGGAAATTCCATTTTGGGCAAATCATATCATACGTTCATTTATCAGAACATTAATCTAATTAATTTTAGGTGTTGTTTGAATACAATTCTCAGAACTGGCAATGCTTACTTTGACTTAATAACTGGAATCCAATAAGGTTATTATGGTTAAAACCATTCCCATTTTACAAACCTTTGAATATCTTTTTGAGAGCTAAGGAATAGGGGCAGAGGTTTTTTTAAAGAAAAAAAATTCAGAAGTTCCCAATTTCTCTCCTTTTATCAGGTTATAGCTGATAATAGCACTACAATTTTATCAAAATTGTTCATAACCAAAAAATAGACATACAGATGTTTTATTGACACTAGGTGATACTGCAAAAGGACTTTTTAAAATGATAGTACCGGTAAGCCCTGTACCTAACATACAGGTAAGAATCTTACTGGAAAGCTCGAAATCATTAACAGATAGAGAATGGAAAATCTTCGTTGCTATGTTAGTGCTTCTCTGAATGTGGGAGAGGAAAAACAATTTGTTAGAGAAGTTAAAGGGTCTAGAAAATAAACACATAAATACATTTTTTAAATATGAGAATGGAATTGTTAGGAAAAATCATCAAAGGTTTGTCTTCATTGCGTTAAGCTGTTACTACAACTTGTAACACAAAATGCCTTCTCCACAAAGGAAAAAAATAGGAATTGATAAATAAGAATTTAGGAGTACAGAGAATTTGGGAAGAAACAACATGTTATTAAGTTGAGAAATAAGAAATAAGCACATGAGACTTAATATATGAATTGCTCCATCACCTAAGCTAGAATCACAGTTATAAATAGTTATACAGATATGATAAAACAAATGAACATTATGTTTTATTAAGTTGTAAAAGTAGAGTAAGTATGTACAATTATAGCAACACAAATGCTAATTTGCTGGTGCATCAAGGCTAAGAATCAGGCCACAGAATACATCTGTCAATAATCTAAAGAGTAAAAAGAAGCTTTAAGTGTTAAGAGTGAAATAATGAAACACTTGTAAAACTCTTCTTTAATGCAAAATAAATTAAAATTGGTTAAGTAGTTTGCTGAATATTTTTCTTAGCAGAAATTCTTTGTGTGAAAAAAGTAAAATCCACACATACTTCAATCAGCATAAGGTTTTATGCAAACTGTTAAATAAATTGAGCATAAATTCTCAACATATATTCCCAAGAGAAATTCCTTTTAAATGAAGCCTTTCTGCAAATTTAAAAATCAACATCAGTAGTGGATTTTTTTCATTGTTGTAATAATGGATATCTTCCTATAAGTAAGTTTCTTAAGAAAGATATAAAGAAAAAGTACAAAGAAAAGGTAAAATGTAAATTCTAATACAGGATTCATTGTTTGTTTTTTGCTTCATCCATTTAGGATTCTAAAAACGGAACCTTAAAAAATGTGCATCAGCCACTATGACAAGCAAACAAAATAATTATTACACTACGTAACTAAATGGACCTATAAATAATAAAAACTATAACATCAATTTTCCCTGCAAAAAATTAAGGATTAACAGACAAGATATAACATGCTTTACTAAGTAATCTAAATTTACCAATAATGTCTCTTATACATACAATTATAATTATAAGAAAAAGTCTATCTATAATTAAATAGATGGTTACTGTTTTCCTTAAGAATGCTTAAGGACATGCTTAAATGTTTTCAAATGTTGAAGGATGAGGCACTTATAATTTAGATTACTGTTCAAATTCACAAAAGCACCTTCAAATTATAATAACAAAATAGCGCAGTATTCCCTGATTATCAGTCTGAAATCAATCCATGAGATATTCAATATAGGCAGAGCCTCTTGCATATACTCATTTCAAGGAATGCAAACAAAGCCATTCACAGATTTAAAACTCATCGTAAGTTAAGTGAGCCAGCTATAACATTCTATATGTACCGATACACTTAAACATACATGTTCTCCCATACATACATACAGAAAGTAATTTAAGAAAACAAACTTGATGTTCCATACAAAGACCTAGGAGATGAAAGAATAACAGACTAATTTGTCAGAAGTATATTTAATTTAATTTGACATTTAGATACCATCAAGTTAAAGAATCTATGTGTATTAAACCAGTGGATGATGAAACCATTGCATGCTAAACTTGAAGTAATTTTCAAAACTATAGTTATTGTTTAAAAATAAAGTTGTCCATTACTTGTAATTTTAGGTCTCCGCATCCATCAATTTTTTTTTCCACTTTGTTTCCTTCTCTTTTGAGGTCTGGCTGCAAGATATCTAATAGCTTGAATGAAAACTGTATTTCAATAATCAAAATTATTTAGTAAGAAAACACATTAAGATTTCACATATTCAAAATGAAGTTAGCAGTATATACCTAGAAATAAGTATTACATATAAAGAAATGATATAACAACAACAACAAAATTTCTTAGAGGGATATGAAGAGTTTAAATTTGAGATTTTATCATCAGTCTGTTAAACATAAGAGGATAAAAGAGTACTCAGGGGAAGGCTAAGAGGGTGTAAGAGGAAGTAGAAGGGGAGGAAGAGAAGGAGCAGAGAGAGTAGAGGAGGAATGAAGGAGTAAGAAAGTAGGAGGAGATGATAGAGGTAGAGAGGGGGAGTGCAATGGAAAGAAAAGCAGAATAGACTGATGATTGATGATATAAGCGTATGGATAAGATATTGATTTTTGAATGATGGAGTATAAATGTAAAATTGTGTATTTTATTGTAATGATTTAAGGTATATGTTCATTGAAATGTAAAAGTGGTGGAGGAAAAAATAAAAAACTTTTTGGAAAAAAAAGATTTCACATATTCCAAATGCTATCTTAAAATTGTAATTTATCACAACCTGCACACGAATCAGCTGGGTGCTAGAAAGGAGAAAAGCAATTAAATTATATCAGGGTTTCCTGATCATGGATGCAAATGGTTTAATTCTATGTTCTGTATTGGTCAGATTTCATCTCAAGTACTGAATCCATTTCCAGACATAACATCTTAAGAATTAGAGAAACTAAAATACTTTAGATAAGGGCAGTGTCAATAACTACATCTCAGGAACTAATCAAAGAGAGATTGAGGAAACTGAATATATTTTACCTTGAAAAAAAGCAATTTATGGGGTAGGGAAGGTATGATAGTACTTTTCAAATCTCTAAAGAGCTGTCACATAGAACATAGAATCACAGAACTGAAAGAGACCTTGGAGGTCTTCTAGTATAATCCCCTACCCAAGGCAGGAGACTCATACCATTCCAGTCAAATAATTGTCAAGTCTATTTTTGAAAACCTCCAGTGAGGAGTACCCACAACTCCTGGAGACAAGCTATTCCACTGATTGGTTTTACTGTCAGAAAATTTCTTCTTACTTCTAGGTCGGATCTCTTTTCAACCTTCCACCCATTACTACTTGTCCTGCCCTCTAGTGCTTTGGAGAATAAGTCAATGGCCTTTTCTCTGTGACAGCCCTCAATTAATGGAAGACAATTATCACATTCCCCTAATCTAGTGGTTCCCAACCTGTGGGTTGCGACCCCTTTGGGGGTCGAACGACCCTTTCACAGGGGTCGCCTAACACATATTTCCAATGGTCTTAGGAACTGAGACACCGCTCCCCGACTCCAGGCGGGTCCACCCACATACAAATAGACTACTGCAAAAAAAATCTGTACCATGGGAACTTCTGAGCATGTGCAGAAGCCGAATTTCCGGCACTGAGCATGCGTCACCATCTTGTTTTTGGCTCTTTTTTGCAATTTTTTTTTAAAAATTCAGCACTGCGCATGCGTGCGCATGCAAAGCACATGCGCGCCCATGAGGCACGGCCACATAGCACAGGAGGAAGCGAACTGGCAGCGAGGTAAGTTAGAACCCACCCCTGAGTTTCCTAATTTTATTATTTTATGGTTGGGGGTCACAATATGAGGAACTGTATTAAAGGGTCGCGGCATTAGGAAGGTTGAGAACCACTGCCCTAATCCTTCTCTTCATAGGCTAGGCATACCTAGCTCCCTCAACCATTCATCATATGATTTACTCTGCAGAACCTTTATCATCCTTGTTGCTTTTCTCTGCACACTTTCTAGGGTCTCAGGATGTTTTCTGTATCGTGGTTACCAGAACTGTATGAACCCAGAAGAAAGCCAGGAACTATTTTCTTGCAACAAGAGTAAAGAAGAAAGAAAAATGTTCTTACATCACACAAAAGAAGAAAATATTAGCAGAAAAAATATTATAGTGGTAAAACCAATTCGGCAATAGAACTGCTTAATACTTAATACTCTTCCTGGATGTATTCAGGAGATGGTGTTAGAGATGTTTTACATTGCATTATTGTATTAGTAGGGGAGAGCAATTTTGGAAAAGAGGTCAAGACACTAGGCTAGAAACTATGAGACCATGTGTTCTAGTCTAACTTAGACACAAAACCAACTGGGTGGTCTTGGGCCAGTCACTCTCTCAATCATAGGAAGGCGGCAATGGCAAAACATTTCTAAAAATACTAGTCAGGGAAAGCTAATCAATTATTTAAATGTGCCTTTCTAACCCTGTCAAGCTAATTCATGATTGTTAAATTATCATAAATGTTTCAAGCAGATATCCAATCTAACCTTTCAAAAGCATGCAAATGCAAGTAGATAAATAGGTACCACTTTGGTGGGAAAGTGTTCCATGTGCCTCAGCATATAGTCATGCCAGCCACATGAATCATGGAAGTGTCTCTGGATAACTCTGGCTCCATCAGCTAGGAAACAGAGATGGGGTGTTGGTCTTACCTGATACACCCTTTCTCATGGTGATCGACGGGAGAGTCCAGGATGGGTTGCTCTAGTTCCATAGCTCTACTGACTGAGTTGAAATTCTGAGGACATGCCTCCCTGGTAACGGTCCCCAGTTCGAAATGAAGGCAAAGCAAATCCTGTAAACCTTCTTGAAGATGAAGTGAGTCCGGTAGCCCGCCTCCAGTCCAAACATATCTCCACCCGGAATCAAGACCGGACATTCCACCGGACAGCACTGGACTCTCTCGTCGATCACCATGAGAAAGGATGTATCAGGTAAGATCAACACCCCTTCTCTATAGTATCGATGGGAGAGTCCAGGATGGGACATACCAAAACTTGGCTGTCCTATGGACAGGAGCTGCTCTGGTCCTGAGTCCCCCTGTCTTCATGCACTCGTTGTGGGACACGCCTGCCGAAGGCTGCCTCAGTGAAAGCTAATGCGTCCAGTCTATAGTGGCAGATGAATGGCGATGGGGACATCCAAGTCGCTGCCCGACAAATTTCTTCTACGGGTGCCTGCATAGCCCAGGCCACTGATGTGGCCGCGCTCCTAGGTGAGTGCACCGTGATACCCCGAGGCACTGGGAGAGCCTGAAGCTCATAGGCTCAGGCAATACACACCCGTAGCCAATGCCCCACCGTGGAAGGTGTGACCCTGTGGCCCAGAGTTGACAGCTGAAAGGAGACAACCAGGGACTCGGTTTTCCTGATGGAAGCAGTTCTCGCGATGTAAATGCGGAGGGCCCACCTAACATCCAGGGTATGCCATGTCTGCTCCAAGGGGTGCCGAGGCCTTCGACAGAAATCAGGCAAGATCAACTCCTGTGCCCGGTGAAACAATGAGTTAACCTTTGGAAGAAAGGCAGGGTCCAACCGCAGAACCACCCTGTTCGGATGAAAAATACAAAGGTCCTTTCTCACCGATAAAGCCGCCAACTCCGAAATCCGTCTGACAAATGTGACGGCCACTAGGAAAGCCACCTTGCATGAGAGGAGACGTAGGATGGCCTCTCTTAAGAGTTCAAATGGCACCTTGGTAAGGACCTGCAACACCCTGGTCAAATCCCAGGTGGGGTAATGGTGTACCACTGCGGGCTTTAAATTGGAGGCACCCCTTAGGAAGGCTCGCACCCTGGGGTGATGAGCAAGGAAGCCTAAGTCCCCCACCTGCAAAACTGAAGCTAAAGCAGTGACCTGGCAGTGTAAGGTGTTCGGGGATAGCCCCTTCTCCAGGTCCTTCTGCAAAAACTCTAGTACCTCCGCCACTGAGACCAAGGTGGGGTCTATATGGGCCTTGGCACACCAGTCACTGAATGTTTTCCACATCGCATTGTAAATGCGCATGGTAGAAGGCTGCCTGGCCGCCTGTATCATCTGGATGACCCTCTTAGAGAACTTCTCCCGCTTCAGGAGCCTCCGCTCAACTGCCAAACGGTCAACCGGAGCTACCAAGGCTCCGGATGGATGACGGAACCCTGGCTGAGGGAGACTCTTGTTCTGCCTCAGCGTCGGGTCAAACCAGAAATATGCACACACAAACTGTTTTAAACATAAACTGTTTACTACTACCAGTAATAAATCCTTAGCAGCAGTATCCTTTTAAAAGTTCTTTAAATCATAAAATAAGTCTTTTTCAGAGCCCCAGCTGTTAATTACTGCTTAACAGCTGGACAGAGTCCAAGCACCAAACACAGCAAACAATCCCACAAGATTAGTCCATCCGATATGGTTCACTTTGAACTTATGACAGCAAAGTACAATCCTTCCTGCCCTTTGAAATCTTTGCAGATCCTTCCTATCTTGAAACCAGGGATTTTTAAGAAAACCTTAGTCCAAATTCAAACTCTTTTTCCTCAGAAGTTCTCTGGAGCTGAACCAGGAGCGTCCACAGACCTGAGACTGAGTTGAAGAATTGGGGACCGTTACCAGGGAGGTGTGTTCTCAGAATTTCAACTCAGTCAGTAGAGCTATAGGACTAGAGCAACCATCCTGGACTCTCCTGTCGATACTATGGAGAAGAGCCAAAAACAAAGTTATAGATATTAATCAGCTATGTAAAATATAAAAAAGCAGCTTAACCTGTAAATATGCATTCTATTTATATTTCACATGTCTCATAAAATTCAAAATTCAGTAGAAATGCCAGAATTCAGATGTCCATACTTCAAGTTCAAATTTCAATTCAACTCCACTTTCTCTTCCGAAGTGTAATATTATTCTACTTAAGCTTCACTAAATGTATTCTTCTTGATTATATATTTAAAATCTGATTAAACTGGAAGATCCCGTCACCATACATATACACATTCGGACATAATTCTCACTTTCAGGAGTTGTGATTTGAAATTATGTCTCTCCTGTCTGCTGCTGTATAGTATTTCTTTTTAATCTAATTACAATATCTTGTTTTTGGATTAACCACATAGCAATCCCATACAATTAAATTTCATGTAGTTAAGAAGGTGGCATAGTGGCATTATATATTCAGATAGCTAAATGAAGTGCAGAATATAAATAAGTATTTGCAGTGACTGAACTATTAGTTGACTTCCCCTTCTCTGTCATCTCTGTCAGCCGTGAACAGTAACATCTGCTCTTGAGGATTGAGGGGAAGAAAAAAATGAGACAACTTGATTGTCTCCTTTTTCCTTCCTGATTTATTTATAATATTCATTTATTTATAAATAAACCTGATTTTCTATTCTCTGAAGAACTGTTCACCATATTGGGTTTGCATTCCTGGGATCTAATTGGTATAGTAAGAAACAGTAGTGTCATTACACTCGAAAGTCCATGAGGGGAATGCATTTTAAATCCGGGAGTAGCTTATTTTTCACATTTTCAGCAATTAAAATGGTGTTCCTTAGTATGGTTCTTCCAGACTGGAGGAGTCTTCTTTAGAAATCGTTCTTCTCCATTTAACTCTTATAATGCCAATAGAAGAGAATATTTGTAGTTTAGGATTGAACTGTGAGGTTGAACTGTTGGTGCTCTCTGAGCTTGGCTGTTATTTAAATTTGTAGTTATTAAGATTGAACTTGCTGTTTAAACAACCGCTTAATCAAAGAGCCTTCCCACCAATTAAGAACCTTCCCACCAATATTGACAAAGAAAGCCACTTCTAGATATAAATAGAGACCAAACCCCACTCCCTTCTGGCACTGATGATATTAATTAGTTGGGTAATGAAATGTCTGCAAGAAAACAATCAACCTGTTATAATGCCACCTACCTCCTGAAGTTTGCCCAAATTCATGTTCATTGCGACAATGACTATTTCCCTTCTCTTTTTGGCCTTCAATTTTTCCTAACAAAAGGGTCTTTTCCAATGAGTCCTATCTTCTCATTAGATAGGCTTCTTTTTTTTCTTGTATCTTTCCCAGTATTATGAATTAATCCTGGGAAAAGTACTGTATTTTTCGGAGTATAGGACGCACCGGAATATAGGACGAACCTAGATTTCAGAGGAGGAAAACAAGGAAAAACTATTCTGAACCAAATGGTGTAGTAATATACAGTATTATTTAATAAAATACCAGTGTAGCAGAATACTTTTTACAACCATGTACACTTTTTACACTTTTTGGCTTTGACATCTTTCTGCAAGAAAGAAAAATAATGTTTCCTTTATAACAATGCAGAACCATGTTCATACATTCATATGCACACGCCCCCTCCCTAAACTTCAAACTTGGCAAGTTTAAGACTAGTGTACTTCAACTCTCAGAATTCCTCCTCCAGTCATGCTAGCTCAGGAATGGGAGTTGAAGTCCACAAGTCTTAAACTTGCCAAGTTTGAAGACCCTTGCACCCCTAACCCCTAACCCAGGGCTCTTCAAACTTGGCAAGTTTAAAACTAGTGGACTTCAACTCTCAGAATTCCCTCTCCAGTCATGCTAGCTCAGGAATGGGAGTTGAAGTCCACAAGTCTTAAACTTGCCAAGTTTGAAAGTTGGTCTTCAAACCTGTCAGGCTGCTCGCTTTGGGGTGAGTGGCGGCGGCGGCAGCGGCTCCGGGCAGCAACGGCGGCGGCCAACAACGGCGGCGGCGGCTACGGCAGCAGCAGCCAGTAACGGTGGCAGCGGCCAGCAACAGCGGCAGTGGCTCCGGGCAGTAGTGGCGGCAGCGACAGCGGCTCCGGGCAGCGGCGGCCAGCAATGGTGGCAGTGGCTAAGGCGGCGGCGGCCAGTAACGGCAGCGGCGGCCAGCAACAACGGCTCCGGGCAGCAATGGCAGCGGCCAGCAACAGCGGCCAGCAACAACAGCTCTGGGCAGCAGCGGCCAGCAACGGCGGTGGCGGCGGCGGCCAGCAATGGCAGCAACGGCTCTGTTCAGCAACGGTGGCAGTGGCTCCGGGCAGCAACAGCTGTGGTGGCAGTGGCCAGCAATGGCTGGAACTGGCCGAAAATGCGACGTGCGGAGGCCGAAAACCTCTGAAGGGTGGGGGCTGGCGGGTGGGTAGGGCTACATTCGGTGTATAAGACGCACCCAAATTTTCACCCTCTTTTGGGGGGTAAAAAGGTGCATCTGATACTCCGAAAAATACGGTAATTCCCAGGAAAATAAGATTTTTGCATAAAGCATCTAAAATGTAAATTGAGCTTTGCTACTTGTTCCTTGAGTGAGAACTTTAGATTTATTTGCTCTGCGATTCACATATTTGTTTTCTAGACTATTCATAATTTCAAATGCCTTCTCCAATATCAAAGTTCAGAAGTGTCAATACCTTTTCTATCCTGCTTGTTCAAAGCAGAACTTTCACTCCCATAGATTATCATAAGGAAAAAGATCTGCATGAGTCTGATCTTTGTGGTAGGGACATGGTATCTGATTATTTGTTTTTATTTATATCCCAGCTTCATTATTTTTTACAAACTACTGGCGAACATATCCAACACATATTCCTCTTCCCATTTTCCCCACAACAACCTTGCAAGGTGAGTTGAGCTGTGAGAGCATGACTTGCCCGAGGTTACCCAGCTGGCTTTCATGGCTAAGGCGGAACTTGACCTCACAGTCTCCCGCTTTCTACCTTGGTGCCTTAACCACTAGACCAAACTGGCTGAAACTTGGAAACTCTTTTCCAAGGCTTTCATTGCCAACCTACCAAATGATAGTTCTAGGTATATTTCCTGATTGTTAGTTTCCTTACTGTTGACAGTTGACTGTTTAAAAAGCTGAATTAATCCAACACTTGTCTATTTTCATGCTGAATTCTAAGGCTGGTTGTTGTCATTAGTCTGGTTTTCTTTATTTTTAATCATAATTCTACTTTGTGTTCCTTGACTTCCTTTACTATACCTTTGCAGATCATTTTCATTGGAAACTATATATTTTTTAATACAGTTCAACTCTTCATTTCCCTTTTTGGAGGCATGTCACTCCACTAGAATGCCAAGGATTTATATGGAATCCTTTACTTAATAATCTTTCCAAAATGGAAATTATTGCCAAATCTTGATAAAAATAAAATTAGTTATTAATGTTCAGAGAAAATACTGCAGGTATAACTTTTATAAAGGAATTAGCTAAAATTTCTTAGATGAAAAGTTATTTACATGAGGTAAGAATGAAAAAAAAATGCTTCTATAATATAAATCTAAATGAATACTGATTTCATAATAAAAAAATACTTGAAGTACAGTTGAAGATATTACTTTTTCTCTAATTCCAGTTAGAGGGAAATATTTTAGAAAAATGTAATTAAAATTTGAAAGATAAAATAAAATAAAAGCTCAAAAACAAGTATTTTGTTGTACAAACTGTTGAAATGATACCATAAAAATGAAATGAGCAGGAATTTCAACTCAAAACCAAGACTAAATAATAATTATCATGTAAATCAGAGTCCACATTTTATCATTAAGTCTAACTTTCTTTCATAGGAGCTCCACTCTAGATGGGGCTGAAACAAAAAATTAAAAATTCAAGGCTTACATTAATCAAGTATTTTCTTTCTCATAGTCTCATAGTTAATCTTTAGCCATTTTTCTTCTTTAGGCATGTTGCTCAAACGAAAGTTACCATATTTTTCGGAGTACAAGACGCACCTAGATTTTAGAGGAGGAAAACAAGGAAAAAAGTATTCTGAACCAAATGGTGTAGTAATATATTATTTAATAAAATACCAGTGTAGCAGAATACTTTTTACAACCATGTATACTTTTTACAACCATGTATACTTTTTACAACCATGTATACTTTTTACAAACTTCAAACTTGACAGCTTTAAGACTTGTGGACTTCAACTCCCAGAATTCCTCCTCCAGTCATGCTAGCTCAGGAATGGGAGTTGAAGTCCACAAGTCTTAAACTTGCCAAGTTTGAAGACCCTTGCACCCCTAACTCCTAACTCAGGGGTCTTCAAACTTGACAGCTTTAAGACTAGTGGACTTCAACGCCCAGAATTCATCCTCGGGTCATGCTAGATGGGGTAATTAGAAGGCCCATTTTTCGCTCTTTTTTTTTTTTTTTTGCAAAAACAGGGCATGCAGAGGGTTTGGGAATCCTGCAGAGTACTCCTAGGGGGTAGAAAAAGGCAAAAACGCCCCAATTTTTGCAAAAAACCGGCCCTTTTTTACTCTTTTTGCAAAAACAGGGCATGCAGAGGGTTTGGAAAGCCTGCAGAGCGCTCCTAGGGGGTGGGAGAGGCAAAAACACCCCCATTTTCGCAAATGCAAAAATGGGATGTGGGGGCAGGGCTTCTGAAGGCCAAAAATGGCTGTATTCGGTGTATAAGACGCACAGACATTTCCACCCTCTTTTTGGGGGCCAAAAGTTGCGTCTTATACTCCGAAAAATACAGTAATACTGAGTTTGCAATATGAATAGTCCTTGATGAAACTGCCTGAACTTATTAAATTGTCTTTTAAAAGTAGTGGGAAACACCATCTCATGTAGTAATAAATCCAAAGGTTAATTATGTGTTCATTAGGGTCAGAAGTAAAATTAAGTGTGGGACACTATTTCTCTCTCTCCCATTTTCCTCTTTCTCTTATCTCTACTCCGAGCAGCTAGCTGCAAGAAAAGGACAGATAACTCTTAGCAGAGGTCTCAGCTTGAATAGGACTTCTATCATGGCATTATATAATTAACCTAAAGGATTCATTAATGAAACCTTCTTTCCTCCCATACTTGTTACTTTTATCTGAAAATTGGCTTGTGGTAAACCAAAATATTTTTAAACTCCCAACTGGTAAATAATTCATGCTATTCAAAATCAATTCACATCCTGGATGAGGAGCCACAGTTTATGCTGCTCTCTCTTTCTACACAATCAGATCCAGATCTCTCTTTCTCGCCTTTTGTAATCTCCAATTCCCTTTTTCCCCCCAAATGAGTTAACTTACAGCTGCTGCTCTATTCAGAAAGGGAGTAAAAATCTCTGTTGCTCTTACTAATCTTTGCGTATGGTCATGAACCAGACTCCAAAGAAAATAAACTGGCCAGTATCAGCGCCAACTCTAGAGAAGCGAGGAAAAAAGATACCATAGCAAAAACAAAGTTATGAGATGGGTAAGTGGAAGAAAAATAAATTCCGTTCTTCACCAACTTGGATTAAAATGTGAGCTATAAAAGAAGTCAATTACTTTTCACTAAATGAATTTTTCGAAGAGCAGGTTATAACTCTATAAATTGGCAATTGGATTAGCAATGTTTGGCCTAAAGAATCATATTCTTCATTGTTCAGAGGGAATTAAAATTATTAAATGGCTTCCAAAAGTAATGGAACTGAATTAATAACCAACATTTCAGTGGAATGCCATCAAATCTAAGAATTTATAGATCCATCTGATTTGATACAAAATATTACATTCTAATTATATGTCTGCAGCAAGTGATGCAATGTTATTCTCTATAATTTATGGGAGGAGATCTTTGGGGAACTGGATATTACTTCATTAAAGATAAAAAAAAATTGTCACCACTTGAAGTTATACACATAAATAAAAGAGAGATAGTAGATGATCCCATTGAAGCTAAAACATAGAGAAAGCCAATTAAGTTTTGGTATTGCATTCTTATTTTTCAGAAAGAGAAGATACTACTTTTATGAAAAAAGTAACATGTGCATTAGCTATAAAAGTAGGTAGTGTGCAGGTCTTCACTTTTCCAAATACTGTCTCATCTCCAAAGTCTTATGCCCACTTACAAGATCCCTTTAGTTTAGCAGTCTATGGAGATTCTCAAGTCATCCAGCTCATGGTTGTCTCAAAGATGCGTTTTCTTTGAAGGAATATAAATCCTTCCATTCTCCACCATCCAGTCAGAGATGAAGAAGCTTCTTGGATGAGAAGCGAAACGCCTTAAAAAAAACAGTTTTCTCTTGAAAAAGCACCTTTGGGACTTCAGTTAAATAAAATATATCTAAGTTGGCCTGCTCAGGTTTCAGTCCAAAATCTACTTTAATGGCAGTTCCTTTCCAGGATCTGGTGCAGAGGACTTTCCTATAAATTGTTATCTGATCTTTTAAATTAGAAATGCAGGGACCAGGCACTTCTGCATACAAAGCAAGTTCCCCAACTGAATTATGCTTCCTTATAAAAATAGAAAATAGGGATATAATTTAATTAATCTGCACAAAATAAAATTAAAGTTACAGAAGGTATACATTACTATTTTGTAACTTTCTGCTTATAGATGAATATTGAATCAAAATTGCAATATAAGTTGGGGTGGCAGATAGGTAAGTATATTACTTTAAAAAAAGACAAAATGTTATGGTCATTAAAATTTTATATTAGAATTAAATTAATTAGAATATGATGCAACATATTTACAATTTTTCTTTAAAATGTACTATATTTGTTACATTTCTTTTTTTTTTTAAAAAAGAATTCAATGCATGAAAATATAGTATCTGATAATTGAAGATGGCATTCATATTAAATTTCCTACCTTCCTACCTAAATCTATGATAATACTATCCACTTCTTGAAGCGGTATAAGTGCTCTATCTTTTGAGAAACCTCCATTTGCTCTTTTATAAAACTCAAGACAATAGTTTATCATCTTCCTTCAATGGCAAATCTGATTTAGGAAACTAAGGGGAAAATTTTATTTTTAAAGAACACAGATAGTGAACTGAACTTGAGCCATCACAATGGCTTTGCAGGAAAAATACTACACCAGGAGTGCCTTGGGAATTAGAGATATGTACTTTAGATCAATAACATTTATCCAAAAATGAAAGAATCTGACAATGGAAGCCTAACACAGGAGTAGCTGAATGTATTATTATTATTATTATTATTATTATTATTATTATTATTATTATTATTATTATTATTATTATTATTATTATTATTATTATTATTATTATTATTATTATTATTATTATTATTCAATTATCAATTATCAATTATTAATTATTATTATTATTTCCACAGAGATCCAAAGTCTGGAATAAATGATTTAATTGGCATATTTTGGGGGATTTATTTATCAGAGTAACAGAGCCAGACTGGTCTAGTGGTTAAGGCATCAAGCTAGATATTTGGGCACAAAGACAGCTGGATGACTTTAGGCCAGTCACTTTCTCTCAGCTTAGGAAGGAAGTAATGGTAAACCACTCATGAATTTTTTTTTGCCAAAACAACTGCAGAGACATGTTAAGGCAGTCATTGAGAATCAGACATGATTAAACAAGGGGGGAAACAAAATCCATAGTAATAACTACTTGTATCTGTGTGGGCATATGAGAATTACACATGTCCTTCTTTGCTGTGACCTCATAGTATGCAAACTTTATTTCCAACTGTTTTTCTATTAATGAATTACTGTATATCAAGAAGTTGTATTTTATCTAAACAGCTGCATGAAAAGTAGTTTTGATACTGTGAAAAGTAAAAGTGCCAAAAGTTCAGTCATAATCCTAAATTATCTATAATTTTGACAACTGGCATTTCCGGTTAGGTACTACAAGTGGACTTTATCCAGCTGCATAAGAAAGTAATGAGAGAATTGTTTTATTCATATCAGAAATGCTGATACTGAAAGAAATCATTTAACCTCTGAAGTAGCAACAATCCTTCCCTACATCTGGGTTTCATAAAAGATGTACACAAACATGTAGAGTTACACATTCAAATGTGTTGTTGTTGTTGTCTTTGGGTAATGTTACTAACTGTCATGAGGCAGTACAAGGAGAAAATCATATTGCTAAGTAACTTTAGATTGATAGTCATAAATTGGATTACAAGTCAAAATATTAACTGTGACAGCCCCCCTTGCTTTTACAAGATATTTCAGTGGTATACAATGTGAAAAATATAACTTTAAAAAATACTAATTTCAAAACTTATAGCTGATAGTCATGGCATTCCTAAATAGCTATAAAACTGTATAATTAAAAGTCATGTTTGATCACATATACAAAATTATACACACAAACACCATAACTACGAATGATGCAGTACTACCCTCTGCAAAACTGTCAACTATCACATGTAGCGGAAATCACAATCACGGTTAAAGGCAGTCATTTAAAGCCTTAGATAGGGCTTCCATACTTTATAGGAATTCTTTCACATGTAATTGTTAATGTACCAAAAGGTAGACATTTTTAAATAACTGAAGAGTAGTCAACTTAACTACAACTTTAATCTATTTCAAATTTTAATAAAATAAACTTAGTTTATTTTCCTGGCCCCACCCATTAATTTTTCAAATATGGTCTACACTTTACCACTCAAGGTCAAGAGCAGTAAAATTTATTTTACTGCTCTTGACCTTGAGTGGTAAAGACCATATTTGAAAAATTAATGGGTGGAGCCAGGAAAATAAACTAAGTTTATTTTTACTCAGCAAAAAAGAAGTTTTATGCTCTTACTGAATACTGTTTCAGATGGTTTTCAGAGAGATGGGGTTTTGTTCACTTTCTGTCACTAGGGACAATGTAGAAGTAAATCCCAGCAAAGAACAAAATTCAGTTTTCTCACACTTCATGCCTATTTTGTTCCTTATATCACTGACTCCTTCCATTTCTACATTACGGCAGGGCTAGTTCAGCCATCATTCTTTGTATTTAAATGTTCATAGAAGAATTGTTCATACAGATTACCAATACATTAGTGAATATACCATGACACCAATCACCATCACCATCACCATCATCTCAACAGCTTCAGTTACCTTAGAATAGTTATTGACAAATAGGCATGTTTAACTCCAGACACAAACAGAAACCCCAGCCACAGCTTAAATTATTTTGCTTATCCCTCTTCAATAGGAAGGTCATAGGGATTATTGACTAAACAAATAATGGTTACATGTCTTTCAAAAAATCTTAGATTTCATTTTTATTTTAATCTGACAAGCTTGCTTGTACAATATTCACCAAAAATACTGCAGAAAACTATTTTTGAAACAAAATATTGCTTTAACAATTATAGTTTACACAGCCAGATTTTTTTTGTTTATACAGGAATGTGTACATTTCATTGTGGATCCCCTTTTGTCTATTCTGACTTGAGCTCTTTGTTTTTTTGCTCAGTTTAGCTATCATTCTTCTTTATCTAAAGCTTAAAAGCAGAACTGTTCATATAAATTAAAATATACTAGTTAATCTTTAAAGAGGTAAGTACTTTGCTGTAACCTACACGAACTCATTTGGCTATTAAATAAGTAATTCCTGAAGAATAGGCATATATATTTGAAATATAGAAATGTGCTGTAAAATAGAGAAGGTATTTGTTGGGTATCAACTTTTTAAAGTAAAAAAGTTAAAAATCCAAGCGGAAGTCATTTTTTTCCAATTTCCACTTTTATTCTCTTCCTTTTGAAGTTATTTTTCCCTCCAATTTTTAGCTGGATGACATTTTAAACAATTCAGACATTTTCAATTTGTGGAGAATTTGTTATTTGCAATAATTTTTTTTATTTTTAAAAACTTTTTAATAATATTTAAGATGGCCACATTTAATACCAATGCATACAAAACACAAGTCCTTCATCTTCCACCTTTATATACATTTGACTATATAGGACTTTGGATTTGGAGGCAAAAATAGGTGTTGGGTATGTATTTGAGGGTTCATGTACCATCTAGCTGCAACTGCACCACACAACTGAGTCTTTACCATGGATTGCATGGACATCTGCTCCAATTGATATGCAATGAATACAAGTGATTTAAGAAGTTGCAAACAGGTACTATATCACATGCATACCAAAACAAATCCAAAGTCCTAAATAGCACTTCTATAAATGTTTTATTATTATTATTTTTGTTTTATTTATTTTGTCAAGCATGCATAAGGTAACAGATATAAGTATAAACATGATTATGAGTACAGGAAATGAATACGACTAAATGGGGGACAGTAGGACAGGGACGGTAGGCACATTGGTGCACTTATGCACTCCTCTTACAGACCTCTTAGGAATGGGGTGATGTCAACAGTAGACAGTCTAAGGTTAAAGTTATGGGGGTTTGGGGATGAAACCAGAGTCAGGTAGTGCATTCCAGGCATTGATCACTCTGTTGCTGAAGTCATATTTTCTGCAATTGGGTTTGGAGCAGTTTACTTTAAGTTTGTATCTATTGTGTGCTCGTGTATTGTTGCAGTTGAAGCTGAAGTAGTCATTGACAGGTAGGACGTTGTAGCAGATACATTGCAGATACGTTGTAGCGGCATAGTTCTACTGTAAGTTGTCTAAGCCCAAAATTTCAAGCCTGGTGGCATAAGGTATTCTGTTGCGAGCAGAGGAGTGGAGGACTCTTTGCGTGAAATATCTCTGGACTCGCTCAATTGTATTAATGTCCGATATGCAGTGCAGGTTCAAGACAGATGAGCTGTATTCGAGAATTGGTCAAGCAAATGTTTTGTATGCTCTAGTTAGCAGTACAGTATTACCAGAGAAGAAGTTACGCAAGATTAGGTTAACAACTCTTAATGCCTTTTTGGCAATGTTACAGTGAGCTCTGGCACTTAGATCATTAGAGATGAGTACTCCAAGGTCCTTGACGGAGAGAGGGTCGTTTACGAGGTCATATCCGCCCAACTTGTATTTTGTGTTCTGATTTTTTTTTGCCAATGTGTAAGACAGAGCATTTGTTGGTTGAGATTTGGAGTTGCCAATTGTTTGACCGTTCTGATACATAGTCAAGGTATTTTTGTAGGGCAGCAGCATTGTCACTGGTGTTGAATAGTTTTACATCATCAACGAAGAGAACACAGTTGCTTATAATATGATCACAAAGGAATTTATGTAAAGTATAAAGAGTGTGGGTCCTAAAATACTGCCTTGGGGGACACCGCTGTTAACAGGTGCAGAGTTTGATAGGGTGCTCCCTATTTTGACTACTTGTTGCCTGTTTGACAGAAATGCAGCTATCCACTTATTCAGTGGATTATCATGGATTTTCTTTTTCTTTTTTCTTTTACTATATCTCTTCAGTGACTAGAACTGCAGTTAAATTGTTTATATTTAGTGACAGTCTCTGCTGACCGAAGGGTAATATAATGAAAGTCTGTACTTTTGGGGTCCATTTCCCATGCTATTCAAGGATCTGGTAGCATCACTGTAGAATCAGTTTTCAAGGAAAATAGGAAAAAAGGAATTTAAAACAAATCACAATTCCCTACTCTCGTTCTTCAAATCAAATAAGCATTTTGCAATTGTTAACCTTAAATAAAAACAATTAGCAAGCTTGGACAGTGTTCTCACTACCTGCTTTTATCATAAGCAAGAGTGAGCCTGGTGGAATGGGCTCAGGTGGAATGAAAATGGTCAGATCACAATCATGAGAGCTGCCAATCACTTTTGTTGCTTTCTCTATTCACAATGGAAGCTTCTGTGAAACTTTCACTTAACATTCTTTCACTGCCACAACAAATAATAAAGCTAGAGCTTTATTTCCATTAACAAATATTTAATGCTAAGGCAAAGTAGTAGCACTGGTTTTTTATTACTACTATACTTTAATATATTACATATTATATAATTATAATATATATTATTTATAGTATGATAATTATCATAATTTTATGATTATCTAGTTTAGGAAGCAATATTGACGTGTTTGCCTTGTCTCAACACAGAGTATTGTGAGAAGCAAAGTTTTGCATTTATGAAAATTAATAGCCTTAATAACGCCTGTACAAAAATTCTACATACCACACCACTGCTGTTTGATCATGTGGTTTACAGTATATGAACATAAGAAAAGCAAATAACACTTAGAGAGCAAAATCACAAGAATGCTGCTGCATCTCTGTCCCACAATATTTAATGAATGCCTTAAGAAACTTAAAGATAGGACATGGTATTTCTCCCTGGCTACTGGTGTCCAATGATGGAAATACAGAAATATTATTATTTGCAATTTGATTTGCTACCAGATTAGCTAATCAGTTTTTAAAAAACAAGCAATACCATTTTATTGTGCAAATTTTTAGTAATAGTAAAAAAATGCTCCAGTAAATAATCAATTTCTAAAGGCTGTACATCTAGGATTTTGGTCACTGGCTGAGTAATAACTATATGAAACCAATTAATATGAATTGGATAACATATTTTTTTAAAAAAAATTCTGAAACAAATTATTTAAATTATTTTAAAAGAAATGGGAAGCAGAGCTCACTGAAGAGGTATATTCTCATGTCACTTTAAACTGTATTTTAGCATGTGGAACACATATGCTAACTATGCTAAACTATAGCTTAATGTTATGTCAAATACTGCTAATGCTTCATCCAAACTGGTGATTATACTAGCAGATGTACACTTTACTTTTAACCAATAAAGAATATTTCTCTTATCCAAAAGTGTCTACATATAAATGCACAATTCTGAAAGTTTAGTTTACTTAGTATATTAAGATTTATTTTATTAATATTAATATGCTATTTTGGTTTAGGCATAATTTAAATCTCACAGTACTGTGGAAACATTTTGTTTTATTGAAACATCCTATTATACTATTGTAAAAATATTTCAAAATATTTTATTATTAGACTAATGAAATGCAAAGGTCTATGCTGGGTAATAACAGCTGAATAGCACACATAAAGAAAAAATAAAAAATAAAAAACTCCACTAAGTAGGAATAAAGCATAAACAAAAACACTTGAGAAAATTTGTTAATAATACTTTCCCCCCTTCTTTCCACTTCTTTCCCCAATTGCTGAGTACAGCCCTAGATATATATGCTTTACATTAAACATTTAAAATTGCTTTTAACTATTTTAATCCTTTCATCAATAATTTATTAGCTGCATAACTTTCTTTAAACTGTATTCCAAATGTCTAAAATTATCCTGTTGTATATTTAATATATATGGTGGTCATTCTTGCTTAAATTTGCCTATTAATCTTCCATTATGGATATACAGTATATAGTCTGTTTTGCCTTTTCTGCATATTCTTCTAACCATTTGGATGCACAGAAATTAAGGGATAGCTGAATCACAGAGAGAATTCATGTCTGAAAGGAGTGTAACCTCTTTTCAGACTTACTCCTTAAAGAATATCTTCTAGTGTCCGAGATGTATAATGATCTTAATAAACTATATGATGAATACTAAGTCTAATGAAGTACATACTGTTCATCTGAATGTATAAGTGGAGGAAAGTGCAACATTTTGTTTTGGTGAACTAAAACAATATTCACAGTCCAAGAATAAATAAAAGTGTACTGATGGATTGAAGTACTATGTCAGTATACGCAGTTGTATAATCAAGAACTACCCCATAATGGCTAGATTCCTCCTTGATGTTTTTTTCTAAACTGTAATAGAATTTCCTAATAACTTTGTTGAAAACCAGCCTGTTAAGAGTCCTTATTTACAGATATAAAGTAATACATAAATTACTTTAATACATAAAGATTTCTGTACGCAGTATCCATAGTGTATAAAAGCTTCTCCATTCTATAGCTTGCTATTTTGTCTGTTATTTTTCATCTACTATTTCTGCTATCATTTCACACTGGGAAATCTATTTGTAATAAAAAAAACTACAAGACAACTTTTGATAACTACGGTATCTAATTACTAATTTAGATTGGTTGGAAAATTGTACTATTCAGCAAGGTACACCTCTATTTGTACTGGGACTGAAAAATGAATTATAGGTAAAATTTATTCAAGCTTATACTATGTACCTTTTATAGTGCTTCTATCCATGAAGACAAAGATCCTGAAAGAGGAGGATATGAGTTCTCTTTTTTCCCCCTTCCCAAGATTCCTAAGTTTTTCTATATTTCATAGAATAGCTGTAAATATTCTTCATATAATAGAGAGATAATCATTACTGCAAATACTTCTAATGCATATTTCAATTGTTCACAAATGCTCAAAAAACTATTTGCTGTTATTTTTAAAGAGGGAAACACTGTATGTATTTATAAGAACGCTAATAAAGTAGTCAAATGTTCAAATTTTTTAAATATTTCAAAAAATCAGAAACAAAAATTAATTCTGGATTATGTTATTTGTATGATTTTGTTCACTACTCTGAGTGTTTCATAAATTATGGTCATGCTTAAAGACAAAGTGTGGATTATTATTTTACTGCAGAAATTTACAATTATTTACAATTATTCCTAAAAATCAGCTTGCACCCAATATAAGAATATTGTTCGCTTCGTATATACATTAAAACAGGGTGTCAAACTGGTGACCTGTGGGCTGGTTGCATCATGCGCAGGCCACACCCACCCCAGCTCTGCAAAGGCAAAAAGATCATGATACGTCACATGATGCGATCGAGTTTGACACCCGTACATTAAAAGATTTTAAAGTCTATAGGTTTTTTTGTCCCACATGGTAGCCATGCTTTTTTTTAGACTTTGCTTATTGGTAAATAAATTACTCTTATAAATCTTACTTTGCAACTTGCCACTACCACCTCAACAGGTTCAGTTTTATATCTTAGAATAGGTCCTATTCTAAGTGTGGGTGAATCAGAGTTAAATGGATATAGAAGTACCTTAAAATTTTCCAACTATTTACAGCAGTTAAGCAGCAATATAATATTGCTACTACTCTCTTTAAATTTATATCCATTAAAAAAGTAAATGTATCTATAAACATTTACCTTTGAACAGTTTATCTGACTAATCTGAAATTTATACTTGCTTCACAAGCACTGAAAATGGAGACCCATTTATGATCCATTATTTCTCCTACCCTATGTTGATCTTCTGCAAGAGCATGATAGAAAATTTGGTAAATATACTATTGAAGCCCCAAAAGACACTAAGACTGCAGATAGTTTCAATTCAGTCTGCATAATTTCATAGGGGTTCTATTTACTGCAAGGACTCCAAGTCTCCTGATTCAATTCATTCCTAACTTTGGATGTCACTATTAAAATAATAGTACACACATGAAATGTTTCTGTTAACAATAAATCCAAACATTTTATCATTATCATTGTCCCTCAACATTAAAAAATATCAAAAGTGTAAACCCATTTAAAAAAAAAACAAATCTTTGATCAATATGGAATTAAAATTCTTTTAAAATATTCCATGTAGTGTGTGTGTGTGTGTGTGTGTGTGTGTGTATGTGTGTGTGTGTGTGTGTGTGTGTGTGTGTGTATCAATATGATAAAGTTTAATAATATTTATTTATTATTTATTTATTTATTTTGTTATTCTTATATGCCGCCCAACTCCCGAGGGACTCGGGGCGGCTTACAGCAGGGAAAAATACAAGAATAAACAAAAAATTACATAAGATTTAAAAATAGATACGAAAATTTAAAACAATTATTTAAAACAGCAACATCCATTCGACACATACATACTTGGGGGGTGGGCTCAGGTGGAATTAAGCTGTCCCCCCCACCTGCAGGAAAAGCCATGTCTTAATGGCTTTACGGAAAGCCAGCAGAGTGGGGATAGTCCGGGTCTCTGGGGGTAGTTGGTTCCAGAGCGCAGGGCCAGCCACAGAGAAGGCTCTCCCCCTAGGGCCCGCCAGCCGACATTGCTTGGCCGACGGGACCTGGAGGAGGCCAACTCTGTGGGCCCTAACCGGTCGAAGGGAAGTATGAGGCAGAATGCGGTCCCGAAGATATCCTGGTCCTAAGCCATGAAGGGCTTTAAAGATGGTGATCAACACCTTGAATTGGACCCGGAGACCGATGGGCAACCAATGCAGCTGGCGGAGTATCGGTGTCACGTGGGTGTACCTTGGCACACCCACCACAGCACGCGCAGCCGCATTTTGCACCAGCTGAAGTCTCCGGATACTCTTCAAGGGTAGCCCCATGTAGAGCACGTTGCAGTAGTCCAAGCGCGAGGTGACAAGGGCATGAGCGACCGTGAGTAGCGCCTCCTTCTCCAAATATGGCCGCAACTGGTGCACCAGGCGAACCTGTGCAAAGGCCCCCCTAGCCACAGCAGAAAGATGGTGGTCCAATTTTAGCTGTGGATCTAGGAGGACCCCCAAGTTGCGGACCTGGTCTGAGGGGGTCAGTTTCGCACCCTCAAAGACCAAGGAGGGATAGTTTTCATGAACCTTAGGAGGCAATATCCACAGCCACTCAGTCTTATCGTGGTTTAGTCTGAGCCTGTTCCTCCCCATCCAGACCTTAACGTCGTCCAGGCATCGGCACATTACATCCACTGCCTCCCTGAAGTCAGACGGGGTGGTGATGTACAGCTGGGTGTCGTCAGCGTACTGATGGAAACACACCCCATGTCTGCGGATGATCTCACCCAACGGTTTCATGTAGATGTTAAACAGGATGGGCGAGAGAACCGACCCCTGGGGCACCCCACATAATAGGGGCCTAGGGGACGATCTCTGCCCACCTGCCAACACCGACTGCATCCGATCGGAGAGATAAGAGGAGAACCACCGTAAAACGGTGCCTCCCACTCCCAACTCGCTGAGCCGATGCAGAAGGATACCATGGTCGATGGTATCGAAAGCCGCTGAGAGGTCAAGTAGCACCAGGATGGAGGAGTTCCCCGCATCCCGGGCCCGCCAGAGATCATCCATCAGGGCGACCAAGGCAGTTTCTGTACTGTAGCCGCGCCTGAAACCCAACTGATAAGGATCTAGATGGTCTGTTTCATCCAGGAGCTGCAGAAGCTGGGTCACCACCACCTTCTCCACAACTTTCCCTAAGAAAGGTAAGTTGGAGACTGGACGATAGTTCTTCAAATCAGCTGGATCCAGGGAAGGCTTCTTCAGGAGGGGTCGCACCACCGCAGTTTTTAACGACTGCGGTACGGATCCCTCCCTCAAAGAAGCGGTGATCACCGCCCGGATCCAGCTGCATGCCACCGCCCTGCTGGCCGAGACCAGCCAGGAGGGGCACGGGTCCAATAAACAGGTGGAGGTACCCATCGCTCCCACAGCCCTGTCCACATCCTCGGGAGAAACAGGGCCAAACTCCTCCCACAAAGATGGATTAAGACTAGCCCCTGTCAACTCTATGGACTCTGCCCTGCCAGAGTCCAAGTCCAACCGAATCTGAGCGACTTTATCCGACAGAAACTCAGCAAATTCCTCAGCTCTGCCTTGCAAGTGTTCCTCGCTCTCCCCTTTTCCAAGGAGGGAGCGAGTCACCCTAAACAAGGCGGCTGGACGAGAATCTGCGGACGCAATAAGAGCGGAAAGATAGGATCGTCTTGCCGCCCCTATCGCCACTAAATAAGATCTGATGTAAATTCTTAATAGTGTTCGGTCAGACTCGGCTTTCTTCGTCCTCCAGCGGTGCTCCAGACGTCTCTTCTGGCGTTTCATCTCCCGGAGCTCCTCGGTAAACCAGGGAGCTTTCCGGGATCCACTGCCACGGAGAGGTCGCTTAGGCGCAATTCGGTCTAGAGCCCCTGATGCTGCGGTGTTCCAAGCAGCAACCAGGGAGTCAGCCGAATTGTGTACCAGGGTTTCAGGTATTTCCCCAAGTTCCCTCTGGAATCCTTCCGGCTCCATTAGGCGCCTGGGGCGGAACCACCTAGTCGGTCCCGCCTCCCTGCGGGGGAGGAATGGGGTCGTGAAATCCAGCCTCAGTAGGAAATGATCTGACCATGACAGAGGGGTGATGACTATGTCCCTTATCTTCAGATCATCTCTCCACTGCCCTGAGAGATATACTAGGTCAAGCGTGTGACCGCCCTCATGAGTCGGACCCTGGATTACTTGGGTTAGGTCCATGGTTGTCATGGAATCCATGAACTCCTGAGCTATCCCAGAGGTTTCACCAGCGGATGGCAATAATAATTCAGAGCAATGCTTTTACCACATTTTCTTTATTCTGACTGATTTTATTAATAGGATTGTTTATATTAACTTTGTGTATCGTAGATAACTTTTATGTATTATACAACACTATATTTGAACATATAAATATACTCAATATACTATCAAAGTGCCTAAAAATATTTCCAGGATTTTGCATATATACTCCAAATCAGAAGGCAGTATTACAGAAAATGCCCATCCACCAACACATACATACAAAGTTAAATAGATACATTAAATTTTAAAACCAAACAGGATTTGTGGTTTTACCCAGTTGTGTATATTGCAATTTTTAATAACTATATTGTGTGGGTGGAAATTAGATACATACTGTGCTGTTGAAATATTTATCTCATGAACAAAATCTAGTCAGATTCTTCACAAAATTGTAACTGTTACTTTATGAATCAAAGTGGAGCCCTTATCTTAAAGCATTTAAAAACTCCATGCAGTTTTGAAAAGAAGTTGCAAAAATTGTTGCTTTATCAAATTTGTTACACATACTTGCCAAATACAGTTCCACGTGCCCCTCCAAACTTTTCTACAAAATGCTGTTATTCTACCTTACAAAGACATATTTGCACTATTACTCACAAAACAGTCTCAAACTTTCCCTTTAAATCATTGGCATAACTTTGTTCAAAAAAGAGATTAACTCTACGGCTATTGGAGGATACTGATTATCTGGATCCCTTTCAATCGGGTTTCAGGCGCGGCTACAGTACGGAGACTGCTTTGGTCGCGCTGATGGATGATCTCTGGCGAGCCCGGGATGGGGGCCACTCCTCCAACCTGGTGCTACTTGACCTCTCAGCGGCTTTCGATACCATTGACCATGGTATCCTTCTGCGTCGTCTTGGGGAGATGGGAGTGGGAGGCACTGTTTTACGGTGGTTCTCCTCCTATCTCTCTGACAGGACGCAGTCGGTGTTGACAGGAGGACAGAGGTCGGCCCCTAGGCCCCTGGTTTGCGGGGTGCTACAGGGCTTGGTCCTCTCGCCCATCCTGTTTAACATTTACATGAAACCGCTGGGTGAGATCATCCGACGACATGGGGTGAGGTATCAGCAGTATGCTGACGATACCCAGTTGTACATCTCCACCCCGTGTCAGTTCAGTGAAGCAGTTGATGTAATGTGCCGCTGCCTGGACGATGTGAGGGTCTGGATGGGAGTGAACAGACTCAGGCTCAACCCAGACAAGACTGAGTGGCTCTGGATATTGCCTCCCAAGGACTATGTCGACTGTCCCTCCTTGGTTCTCGGGGGAGAAAAATTGACTCCCTCAGAACAGGTTCGCAATTTGGGTGTCCTCCTAGATCCACAGCTAAAATTGGAGCAACATCTTTCAGCTGTGGCTAGGGGGACCTTTGCACAAATTTGTCTTGTGCACCAATTGCGACCTTACTTGGAGAGGGAGGCCTTGCTCACAGTCACTCATGCCCTTGTCACCTCACGGCTAGACTACTGTAACGCGCTCTACATGGGGCTACCCTCGAAGAGCATCCGGAGACTCCAACTGGTACAGAATGCAGCTGCGCGTGCAGTAGTGGGTGTACCGAGATATACCCACGTAACACCTATCCTTCGCCAGCTGCATTGGCTACCAATTAGTCTCCGGGCGCAATTTAAGGTGTTGGTCGTTACCTTTAAAGCCCTACATGGCTCAGGGCCAGGTTACCTGCGGGACCGCATCCTACCACATACCTCCCTAAGACCGGTTAGGTCCCACAGAGAGGGCCTCCTCCGGGTCCCGTCGGCCAAACAATGTCGATTGGCGGGGCCGCGGGGGAGGGCCTTCTCTGTGGGAGCCCCGTCCCTCTGGAACCAACTGCCACCAGAGATCCGGACCATCCCCACCCTGCTGGCCTTCCGTAAAGCCTTAAAAACATGGCTCTTCCGGCAGATGGGGTGAATAGGATAATCAGATTCCCCCTGAATGTTGCATTTATAATGTCTTCTTTTTAATTATATTTTTAATTTAAATTTATGACTATTGTTTTTAAATGTACGCTTCTTATTCATGCTGTACGCCGCCCTGAGTCCCACGGGATTGGGCGGCCTATAAGAGCGTCTAAATAAAATAAATAAATAAAATAAACTGTTGTGCAACTATATTTACAGTGTAAGAAAACAAATTATACTCTAATACTTTTAACATGACATGTTAAAAGTATTCTATGATATTAAATAGTTGACCTTGAAATATGGTCACTAGATATAGGTACTCCTCACCTAGTGACCTTTTGAAGTTACAATCCCAGCACCACCACCACCAAAAAAGCCACTTATGACCCAGTTCAGGACTCCGGACAGCTGCACACATCCCCCACAGACATTTGACTATATTTCTGGTGTTTGGAAACCGGGTTTACGATTGCCGAGTTCTGCAATAAGGTGACCATGATTTACAATGTTTTTTTACCAGTTTATGGCTTTTTGAACTGGTTTCTGGCAAAAAATATTCATAGGAATACATGTATTCACTTAACAGCACAGCATTTGCTTAATGACAGCTGCAAAACAGTCATTTACTAGCTTTGTAAAATAGCTGTTTCTTTTAACACAACATCAAAGAGTGATTAACACAAAAATATATAACTTGGATACCACTTAATGGTCATTTTTTATTTTCCTTGTAAGAACAAACTGAGGCATCAAAATGCAGTATCTATTTCCAATTTTAACTCAATTTAACTAGAACATCTCAAACATGAAAAAAGCAGAAAAAGTTTTGTTAAGTATGGTTCACTTTAAGAGTACCCTACCTCTGTTTAGATTATGAAATGACCTTGGGTAGTTATTGCTAATTTCTAGAAAATATTGATTAATCGCAGAATGATTCAACTGTACATTGTTGATTTGTTTGGCTTATGAGCCAGCTGTCTAATGACTCAGTGCCTTTAATGCATTCATCTTATTCAGACTTATACGACAATGAAATGGGTTGCAATTACAGTATGTACAAAGATAAAGTTGACACAAATGCCACAACATACTACATGCAGCTATCACTATGCAGTTCTATTACATCAGTGTTACTAAAACAGCTAATGCTGCAAACAGTTAAAAAGGAATATATTTTTTGACTATCTGGAAGTCTATTGTTTTTAAAAATGGGGAAAATGTAAAGGAGTATTTTCTGAATTGAAAATAGTTTTATTTTTTTTTCTTCTTAAAATAGAATGTCTGTTTCTTATTAGACTGCCATCAAAATTGGATGAGAAGATAATAGGAAATGGAGGGGATAAGAAAGTCCCAGCTCCATTGATTATTCAACCCTACCTTAATAAACTTCTACAAGCATTTCTGCAAATAGAATTAAAGTATTGGAATTCATATTCCAGAAAGATAAAGCAATATTTCCATATGCAATAGAAATTTATATACTTATCTTCTCTATTATTTTTATTTAATTTCTAATTCAAACTACTGAATTCAGATGTAGAAAGCAAAATGAAATAGTGCTACACAAATAATAATAAAATAAACCACCATCACAATGAACAAAATACTACTTAGCCTCATTTATTGGATTCCATTTCCTACTAAAATTATTTCTTTCCTTTCTTTGAGCAGCAGGATTTTCATGCAATGTCAACATTTGCCATTGACATTTCAGCAGATTGCCTTTAAGTCAGAAGCCACGCAGAAGACTGACTATTACAAATAAAAACATTAACTCCAGTATTTTTTTTTCAGGTAGGTCAAATTGCATTGTATTTTTTGGACAAGGATAGATAGGTCCAGACTTTAAAATTGTTGAGATACTGAGAAACCAATTATCAGCAAATGGCAATTTATGCATGCATATTTTATGCATTTTACACATACATAAACTAGGACCGGATTTTACATATGCATAAAATGATATTACATACTTGCAAAATGGCAAATGGATATAATCTGTTGCATTTAAGGTCGCCTTAAATTGCTCTCCATTAAGTTTCTTTGATTTACCAAGGTTTTTTTTGTTTTTTGGTCAGTTGAGTATGGGAAAGCTTTTGTTTTTTACTGAGTCTCTTGACATCTTCCCTGCATTGGTAAGAGGTATTCTGTTAAAATAGTACGGCAGATGGTTGTACGGAAAGAGATGACCAAAAACAATCTTTCTCGATTCCTCTGAATTAAAAAAATATCTGCTAAATTAAAGGACATAATCTGCTGCGGATTAAGTATTCTATCTCCAGAAAACTCTTTGAAAACTTAATAGTGAAAGTAAAAATTAGACATTTGAAAATTCCATTAATTTTAGTGAGAGTGACTCAAGTGCACATTTAAGCATTTCACTGAAGTCAACTATGTTGAACACTATGAGTAACACAATGCACCATTTAAAAATAATACATTCTAGTTTTAAGAGCTTGAGTTTTCATTCAACCCATGAACACTTGTTTGACAGCTATGAGCATCTATAACAACTAACAAACAGGAAAATTGAGCAATACACTGTCTAATGCTATTACATTTAAATCTAATAAAAATTGTGTGTTAGAGTTAACAATTGTGTTCCAGCAAAACAAATCTTATAACTGTTGGCTTTTCTAACTCATGCAAATAGAGGACATGTTTTAATAATGTTTATAATTTGGCTTTAGCACAACTATCCACTGTTAAATTTCAACTCTGTTCCAATGAAAGATAATTTAAAAATTGGTCAATTTTCCTAGTCAGTGATATTATTGTATTTCCTGTTAATACAAATCATGTAATACAATCAATGTGTTCAGGAACAAACAGTGAAACCCTGTTTTAAAAGTTTTTATGTCACATACTTCTATGTTTTACTTGGCCACTAAAAAAGAAAAAAACACATACTTTAGGATAAAGAAAGTGAGAAGATGAATTTAAACTACATTCAGCAAGAGGAAGTGTGAGGGGAAAGAATTTGTAAGAAGTTGCACTCAAATACTAAATGTAAGAACTCGTCAATACAAGTTAAACTCTAGTGACTACATAGAATTACCTATGGGGTTTGCTAGGCAACAATATGGAAATAATTTGCCAGGAAGTGTGCTGATTTGTTTATTTTAAGATTAGTGGAGATGGCTACGCACCACCCTATCCTCTATTCAAGTACTACTTAGATCAATAGGGCTACTCTCATCCTATTGAAGTTACTCAGATATATGGTCAGAAAGGTTGTCACTACACTAGTGAGTTATTTCTTAGTGACATAGATGTTGAAATGCAAGCATAGCAGCTTGGTTAAATCGTTGCAAAATTGTGAATAATAATGAAATATGGTTTTTATTTAAAATCTAAATTTAAATTTATATTTCTATTTTTTTAAAAAAAAAAAACAAGCCAAATCAGTAAATAGATGTAACGTGTGTGTGTGTGTGTGTGTGTAATTAAACATTTTTTTACATTCAAGTTATACTGGTAGACCGGTATACTAAATGTTATAACTAAACATTTGATTAGAAAATTAACAGGATGTGTTAAGATTTAAATCAACTAGGTGTACTAAAATATAACATTCACTATACCATACACCTTGCAGAAATGTTAGTGGTGAGTTTGCAATACTTAAAGAAGATATCCTTAAAGCCATGCATTTTGTAAAAATCTTAGTGCTTAGTTTTCCTTCACATATTCAGCATAATTCTTTATTTTCTTTTTGTTAATAGATGTTACTAAAAGTTGGAATCAATCTTCTCATGAGTGGTCATCAATGACTGTCATCATCCATCAGATCCACTGTTCTAATGCCGGCAATTATTTTCATCATTCCATATGCTTATAGCTTCCACCTGCAAAATGCAGTTGGTTGTCAAATGTGAAATATTTTCCCTACCCTTTCTATTTCTGCTACCTTAACAAAATTAAAACGGCTGCCATTAAGTCTATAGCTGTAAATTTATCATTCTAAATAGGAACTCAAAATGATCCATAGGCTATCCCATGTTTGTATAATACTGTTATCTGAACCAAAAAGTATTGTAAATAGATCTCAATGAACGTATGCAAGAACTGAAAGTAAACTTATTTTCAATTAGTATTAAATTGAAGTGAAGTGAAATACCATGAAAGATAAACTATTGGTCCATGAGTTCATTTATAAAATAGCGAAAGAGCAGAAGACAATTTTATTATTATAATTTTACTATTTTTACATTGAAAATTAATGCTGATATCTTATTAAATAAGAATTATACCAATATACCTTGTATATTAGTACCTTAAATATTTCAAACAAAAAAGAATTTTAATTATATACAATAATGCAGTGTCTCTGAACAAATTCCAAAATGTAAATATAAAGAAAAAGAAAGTGATAAAAATGTTTCTATCCTAATAGCAAGCATAATCTGCATGAGGCTTAAATAAGCTCATAAAACTTGCCCAAAAGAGCTTACAATCTATTTACATAGACAGATATGACAAAATAAAGCATACTAACAGTTTAATCCTACATAGAGATTATTTAATAAGCTTGCCAATGCATGTGTTTAATATTTTATAGACCATCCCTCACTTAAAAGGATGATGCATTGAATTAAAAAGATATATAGAACTTTTTTCTTCAGAAATTAGTAGGTTTAGGATTACAAAATTAGGCTACAATTCTATAGTCACTTTCCTAAAAGGAAGTACCACTGAATTCCATGCAACGTACTTTTGAATAAGATTGGATTACTAAAAGTATTTCAGACAACCTTTCTATTATCCTTCTGAATATAATTATATTTTCCAATTTATCTGTTTAATTAAGCCATTAATTAAAAGATGACTATAGGTAACCTAATCTTGAGTATAGATGTAACATCAATCACAATTAATTGCACTGCTTTTTACCCAACATTTCTCAGTCAAACAAAAATTGTCTAGAGTATTTGATTTTTCTCAACACAGACAGAAATGACCCAAAGCGCAAGTGGGTAAAATCTAATTAATTAAAGTAGTAGAACCCAGCTCTTACAAAAGGCAGAAATAGAATATCCAGCAACTTTTAGAATCCAATATTAGCTTCAAAAACTACTTAAAACAGAAATTGTATTTATTCCCAATTGTTTACTTTTAATGTCTATAGGGTTTGGACATAACAATAAATATCAATCTTGTTATTAAAAATAAATCAACTCTGTGAGAAATTATCACGTCAATATTTTTGGCAATCTACTTGAAAAACATACTAGCCAACAGTTATTTTTATGAAACAGTCTGTAGTTACCAAGAAAAAGAAAATAGTACATCATTTTGAAGGCAGCAATGTGTAAGTTAATCTTATTCTGTTTTTTTAAGACTATAAAAATATAGCTTCAGGTCTATATCAATTTCCAAATTAAATAGATTTTTTTAAATAGGTTAACAAAATTGGAAATATTGTTACAACAATTATGTATGTAGATTCAAAATGCATATAGTACATACACAGTTATTTTTGTTTCAATTCATCCTGAAATATAAACCTCTCTTTAAGATATTTGGTATTTATAAATAATAATGATCATACAATTGCTATTATCAATTAATACTGCTATATTATCAAGATCATATAGCTACGTCCAAGATAATTGTGATGTAAAGCAACTACAAAGAAATGTCATTTGTTCTTGAATTTGCAGATTATTTGACTAATAATTAAAAACAAAAACTTTTTTAAAAAATGTAGGGTTGACAGTTCTTTCAACGTCCCAGAAAACGTAGTAGTTGGCAGGATCGCGTCAGCTCCAATGTGCTCCTGAAAAATATAAAATACCAGTGTCCACTGGATCAGTGGGTCCTTGGCACTTTGGAACTATTCATGAAAAGATTTTGATTATGTTTAAGCTTAGAATGAAGAGACTTGTTAAAGGCTGAGAATTTCCCCAGTTGTAGCATCTGATATGATGCAAACGTTTAATATTATGAATTGTTAAGTATTCAAAATGGTTATAGTGTTCTTAATGTTAATGTTCATATATATGAATGCAAGTTATTCTAAAGAGTTTACACACACACAAGTACAAAATAAATTAATATATACATACTGTAGACACCAAAAGTTTTCATAATGGAAGTTAACATTTAAGTCTAATGAAAATGGCACTGGGATGTTTGGCTAAGTTCAGCGATGTTCTAAGAAACATGAAAAATAAAAAGTTGTGAGAGCTATTTTAAAATCAATGGTGAAATAGTTCTGGTTCTATGTGTTGCATTCAGAATTAATGTGGTATATAATATTGTCTGTAACCCGCTGTGACAAAGATTAACACTATTAAAATAAGCAATTAATAAAGAACAATTACAAAAATCAAATAGGCAGTTTGATATTTATAACTATAAGTTAAATATATTACCTAGGTAAACTCATATTTGGTCGAATTTAGTTGAAACTATGACAATATTATTTTAGTTATATAATTCATAGGCTGACCAATTAAAAAAATAATAAATATGGGTGGCTTACAAATGTATACAGGTAGTCCTTGATTTACACACATTGCTTAGTGGACGTTTGAAGCTACAATGGTACACTTCACACTTACTACCACTACAACATCCCCATGGTCATATGTCCAAAATTTGAGTGTTTGGGAACGGGCATATATTTTTGACAGTTGCAGCATCTTGAGCTAATGTGATCACCATTTGTGACATTCCCAGCAGACAGTTGCTAGGATCAAACAAGATATGTGCGGACCAAGAGGAACACATCTCCTAGCATCCTCCTGGTCATGTGATCAAACTTTGGTTGCTTGGCAACTGGTTTATATTTATGACAATTGCACCATTTGTGACATTCCCAGCTGGCTTCCGACAAGTAAAGTCAATGGGGAAAGTGGACTCACTTAACAACCGTGCAATTCACTTAACTGCAGTGATTCACTTAACAAGTTTGGCAAAAGGTCTTAAAATGAGGCATGGTTCACTTAACAACCACCTTACTTATCAATGGGAATTCTGGTTCCCACTGTAATCATAAGTCGAGGACTACTATGAATTACTGTCAGAATTGGGCCATACACAGTTTACCACAGCTTTGAATTCTTTTGATAATAATCTATACATTTCAATTATTTGAAAACATGTGGGACAATAAAGTAATCTTAGTGTGCCAGTATATACATCATATTAAGATTCTCACAGTGTGATTATTGATGAAATCCTATGTATAATTACACCAATAATGTTTACTACCATAAATAGATTTACTTTAACATTATTCTTTTTATGAAGTAGCCTACTGGTCTATTTATATGTCTGAGAAAAAAAGACCATATACAATCTTAATATAGATATAGGTAAAATTTCACGAACATCCTGCACTCTTTCATAAATATGTGCATGCATATTTGGTAATTGTGATAAAAACATGAATAAGGAATATCATTCAGTAGTTGTCCTCATACAATCTAAGACACCTTTTTTAAAGGAACAATGAAAAGCAATAGTTTTAATTCACGGAGAAATATTTTATCATCTAAAATTATGAATCCACAAATAAAACTGAGAATAGTTTAAAATATTGATTTTAAAAATTACTTCTTTATGCTTCTGGGCCAGATCTAAATTTATTTATTTATTTATTTATTTTGCTGTTCTTATATGCCGCCCTACTCCCTGGGGACTCAGGGCGGCGAGTCCTGTACCATCTCATGTGTAGAAATGTACCATCTCATGTGTAGAAAGTCTTCTATGAGCATAATGACATATTTTGATCTAGCTCATGTCACATATTCAGTTAAATTTAATATTTTTTGATAACTGATCTATAAAATATAGAAGAAATGTAATAAGTAAGGAGTACATATAGTTATAGTGATCAAGATTTCTATGAGTGACACCCATTCCACATATGTGATATGCTTCAATTAAACCACAAAAGATACAAGTATCTTACATTTGAGGAATAAAAAGAAATCTAAAGATATTGGATGAATATTAAGACTGTGACATAATTAGTCATATATAGTACAGTTACTATAGGCATATAGCAAAAATATAACTGGATCCTGGGTTCTTTTCTCCAAAATGAAGATGCATTGGCCATCGAGAGATAGCTCTTCAGTCCAAGTTTAAAGCTAGAAGGAAAGAAATAGCCAATTTTCACTTATGTACTCTCAGTGTGCAGGCTAATTATTTTCCAATTCTTTACAGCAAAATTGAAGTGTTCAGGAGGAAAAGAGATCAATGATAAATGTGAAACTATCCTTTTAAAATTACCCTGTTGAGTTAACAAGGAGCTAAGGCAAAGTTGTGGAAAACAAGCATTTATAACTAGAAGAAAGTTGGAATAGTATACAGAAGTAAATGCTATGAACAATAACTATTTTATCATGAATTTATTTTAACCATTTCATTATCACATTAACTCAAAATAATGAAAAATAATTTAGAAATATTAAACTTTAATATTAATTAAAAAGTAAAGTCTCTTCAACTCAAATTTGAATCCTGGTGATTTCATGGACATGTTTATGCAATATTCTTAGCAACAACACAGAACTGGCTTGTCGTTTTGCCTTTTTCTCAATCAAGCCAATGGCCCTGATATTCTCTATCTCTAGTACCAAATAGACCAAATATTATTTAGCTTCTAAAATCATTCTAGGTTAGTCAAATTCTGGCAAAGCACAACTACTGTAATAATATACATTAAGATGTTACCCAAAAAAAGTTGAACTGAGAAATATTTGATATTGTTATTGTGGAAATGAATAATAATGTAGTCCCAATTAGATTGGTTTCTTCAGTTTCACAGATGATAAATAAAGATTGTAGGATGATCATATTAGGCTAAATCTTTAATATTATAGTTTATATAAACTGTGTGAAGGACCCTGAGTTAGTCACTTTTTTCCCTAATTTGTGGTATTTAAGGCTAAAGAAATTCTGATATAAAGAATCTAATTCTGTCCTACTGTGTTTCCCCAAAAATAAGACATGTCCCGAAAATAAGCCCCACAGGGCTTTTCGGGACATGCGTTGAAATAAGCCACCCCCGAAAATAAGCCCAACAACTTCCGGGGCAAAGGGGGGGACATGCCGGGAGCCGCTCTTTTTGCGGCTGACTAGCTCGGCTCCTCTGGGCTCTGCCTACGGCAATTTAAAACGCACTCCTGCCCGCGAGGAAGAGGGGGCGAGCATCGATCCCTGCCTCTGCACAGGCAGAAGCGTGTTTTAAAACGCTACCAAAGGCAGCCCAGAGCAGGCGAGCTAGTCCAGCAAGTGAGGGAGGCGGTGGCAAGAGGCGGAGTCGAAAGGGACAGCAACAAGGAAATTTGCTTGTCAAGCCCTGCGCTCATCTGGGCATTTCAAACTGACGTAGGCAGAGGCAAACGCATCACTTCAAAATGCTACTGAAGGAGTTTGGGGGTTTCAGGTGGGGAATGGGGTGGGGTGTCCCTGTCGCTGCCTCCTTCATCACTTGCGCCACGCCGCGCCCCATCCCCCACCCAAAACCCCCAACTCCTTCAGTAGCATTTTAAAACGCGCTAAGCATCGGTCTCTTCATCACAGGCAAAATGCATCCCTTCAAAACGCTACTGAAGGAGTTTGGGGGATTCGGGCGGGGTGTCCCTATTGCCGCCGTCTTCCTCACTTGCACCGCGCCCCATCCCCCACCCAAAACCCCCAAACTCTTTTGGTAGCGTTTTGAATCCTGCCTGCAATGAACCCAGAGCAGGGAAGCCAGTCTCCTGTAACTTCGGCTCTTCGGCTTCCAAATCCAGTCTGGAAAGCAGCCACTCTGGACGAGCATCTAGGACGCGCGCCATGCCACACCACCATGCCAAGCCCCAGCGCAAGATGCGCTGGGACTACCTTGGACTTCACCTGGTACCTCGGTCGCGTTTTTATGGTGTTCTCTCCACGGCAGCCTGTTCTAAAAGAGAATGTCTCGCAAGTTCAAACTTCTTGAACTCACGATAAGTTCTCTTTTAGAACGGGCTGCCCTGGAGAGAACACCGTAAGAACGCGACAGAGGTACCAGGACAAGTGTCTGTTAGGATGCGCACCCCGCCTCGCCCCGCCCACCCAAGAGAAATGCACCACTTACTGGAGTTTTGCAGCTCTGTGGTTTCTCGGCTTGTCTGTTTGCAAGGTTTTTTTCCCTAAACAGACTAGCCGAGACCACAGAGCTGCCAAACTCCAGTAAGTGGTGCGTCTTGTGCCCCGCCCCACCTGCACCACAAAAATAATAAGCCAGCCCCCAAAAATAAGGCCAGGGGCATTTTTGGGGCATCAAAAAATATAAGCCCGTCTTATTTTCGGGGAAACAAGGTATGCTAATTTCCAGTTCTTTGCTTTTTTCTACCATCTAGCAGATATTCTCTTTGTCAGTTTCCACAATATGATTATTTGCTTTTTGCAGCACTCCAAAATAACCTCTCCATAGCTTTTAGGAATCTTTCTGAACATTCTTGGATAGGGCAAGGAATCAGATGCATTAGAAGAAAGAAAAATAGTATTTACAGTATAAAATTTGAAATCTGCAAAATCAGCCTGATTTTGAAAAAGTAATTCCTTATCATAGTGATGGGAGTGTTCCTGAGATGAACCCAAAAATGTCGGGAATAAGCAAAGAACATATGTTTCCAGCAGGCTCACCCAAGATATGAAAGTTATCCCAGCTGCCTAACTAAGGCAAGCAGGTATCTTGGGCAACAGTGATATAGGAAGATTACAGAGGCAGGTGATAATTTCAGAAGAAATTTTGTCAGTTTTCCCAATATGATATTGAACATATATCTATTATTTTCAAGGTGAACATCAGGAATCACTTCAAAGTGCTAAATCTCATTGATACAACCAGAGGAATTATGGAACAAACTTAAGAACAAACTTAAGTAATTAAGAATGAATGTGAAAAGAGACTGAAAACACTGAAATAAAGCATACTGGATGTCAGAACAAACCATGGAAAATGCCAAGAGACGAGACGGGGGGGGGGAGACAACAATCTCAGGAAAAAATTTAGAGACAGCACTACTGCAATATATGTAAAAACATTTAAGATGGAAATACACATGGAAAAACAAGAAAAGCATTTCAAAAGATTACTGAATAAAGAGAGTCCTTAAATTGGCTTTGAGAGATAGTGACCGATTCAAAGAAGGTCAAAGAAAAATAGAAGAGTATACTGAAACAACTATGCCAACCCTGGTATTCCCTACGACACTCTATGGATGTGAACAATTGCCTCTGAAGAAGCAAAATAGAAAGAATGTTAATATCTCTGAACTTTAATGTTAGAGAAGACTCCAATACTGTGAACAATCAAGAAAATAAACGAATGGATTATTGAACAAATTAACCCAGAGTTCTCCCCTGAGACATAAATGATCAGGCTCATAATATCCTATTTTAAACTCATTTTAAACCCAGCTCCTTAGAAAATTCTGGGAAAGATGGGAGGAAAGAGAAGAAGAAACTTGCAGCAAGGATGGACTCCATTAGAGTGACAATGGGTGCAATGTTGGAAGACCTGAAAGACTAAGTTAAGGACACATCACCATGGAGAAATCTATCTATGTAATCACCAGTAATTTAAATAATTTGATGGTACATAATCAATCAAACAATTACAATCTTAAGAATCTCAGGAAGTAGAAAATGCTGGGTTTATTTTTAAGTTGTAATTTTATAATAAACAATTTTTAAAAATATATTTATTGTAATTCATGCATCTTGTGTATAAATTCGCACATAATTGTCATAAAGGAACATATTTATTTAATATAATTTTCTCTTTGATAAACCTACATGTTCAGTCAACATAATCTCATAGCCTCCTCCCTTGTACTTCTTCTGCACTATGCTAATTAATTTATCTGATTATTCTCTAGCATATTAAATTGAAGTGCTTTATATTTTTTGTCAATCAATCATGCTTCATATCTTTTTTGCTCATAAGGTAATATAATACTTAAATTGTTATTATTTATCTTGTTTGGTTTCATCAGTACATTATTACTAGCTATTTTAAGGTTAATTTTAGGAACACAATATATTTTAATTACATAAAATATCAAAAGTATTATAATTTTAAGTAGAGATTTGTGCAAGTTTTATTCACCAAGCAATACACAATATTTAGGCATTAACCAATGTGAATTACTTTCAAATCATACTTGTTTCAATATTAAAGTTATGCTTATATATTTTTCTCCGACAATTTACTTTATCAAGTATGACTCCTCTAGAATACATAATTTGTTTTCCAGTTACAAAATTCACAATATACAAAATGCACATTGCCTTAAATTTCTGATTAACAAACTTAAGCTATTTTTAGATTTTGAAATATATTAAAAACAGAAATATGATTAAACAAGAGTTTGCACCCTTCCTAATTTCCTTCCTATGTTCATCACCACTCATTAGTGTTGCTTTGTTAGTCTTTAGTCTTTATTTCTCATGTTTTGTACAAAAGCTAAAACATGAATCACTCCCTGAATTTATGAATTAGGTATCAGTGAAATTCAGTAATGTTGCTGCATCTCAAACAAATATCATTAATTAAATAATGTAGTTCTAAAGACACACAAAATGTGCTAGAAATAAAATGTTAGTCTGTATCTAAGAGGTTGAATAAAAACTATAATCATAATCCCAAACTTCTCTTCATTCAACTTGCATGTTTGGATACCAAGAGCAAATTAAACAATTTTACCACATTAGAGAAAAATCTCCCAAATTCATACTGAATTACTTTTCAAATTATTTTGTTTTGTAGGTATTTTTACATATTTGGTTTAATTAAAACATTGCATGCATGGAAAGTATTCTTCTTCCAAACTGTTTACTAATATCCATTTTAAACCAGCATGCTAGGAAGATAAACAAGGATTAGAAAGAGTTGTCTGCCTCTTATACACAACTCTCTCTGTGCTTTTCAGAGGTTGGTGATAAAAAATTTATGGATTTAAGAAATGGGAACTCTCAAGTAATTATTTTCTGATTCATATTTTGATAGAAGTCACAGGAAAAATAACTTGCTTTTTTAATTCAGGTTTTTGATGATTTTTTAATATTAGACATTCAATCAGAAAGCCCTCCTCAATAGTTCCAGCACACTGGGAAAATATCAGACCAGAGTGCAAGAAAATAAATCCTGCTTTACAAACACAAAATCTAATGTATATTTTGTGGCACTTCAAATTAACTATATATATTAATTATTTGCTCACTGATTTAAACAGAATATGTTGTTAACATTAACAAGCAATGCAAAACTTTTAATCTTTCTCATCCATCAGAGAAGGAAGACTTCATTATTTTTAAGAGCAGAGTTTGGGGGAAGGTGAGGGAAGGAGACGGGGGGAAATTATTTAAAAATACTATTAAAAAGGTTTCCATAATGGTAAACATGTCCTCCCTTCTATATCCTGAATTTATGATGTAGACATAGATTATAGGAATAAAACTTACTTCCCACTAGTATATCAAAATAAAATAAAGCCTGTACCTATAACTCTCTTTTCCCCAAAAAAATGGGGGGGGGGAGGTTGGGTATTGTTTTAGAAATGAAATTATCCCCAAAGTGGTGTTTTTTTTTTTCAAAAGGCAACTGGACTTTTTTGTTTTTCCTTGAAGACATTTTGCTTCTCATCCAAGAAACTTCCTCAGTTCTGAAACAAAACTATTTTTAATGAACCAGTTCAATATAATCATTTTCTTCTACAAGCCTTATAAACTGATATATCTTTACAAACAATTGGAAGTCAAGCATACATACTATGTATTCATGGGAAGAAATAAATCAACCTCTGAAACATCAGAACTCTTTAAAACATAGAAGAGATATTCCTACCTATGTATTATGAATCATACTAGGAGCTGAAGTGGTGCAGTGGTTAAATGCAGCCATTGTAGGCTGACTGCTAGTTCAACAGTTCAGCTGTTCAAATCTCACTAGGCTCAAGGTTGACTCAGCCTTCCATCCTTCCGAGGTCGGTAAAATGAGGACCCAGATTGTTGGGGGCAATATGCTGAACTCTGTAAACCGCTTAGAGAGGGCTGTAAAGCACTATGAAGCGGTATATAAGAAAAGTGCTATTGCTATATACTAAATTACATGTATACAAATATATTTTGAGACAAAGTCCATATACAATTAACTGGAAATTGTACCTTAATGCAGTTCAGTAAACTGTCAAATTATTATAAAATTTATGAAAAGATTATACAATTGCATTCAACAAAACATTTACTCCTTACTGATGCATTGATTACAGACTGGAAACTTTAACCTTGGCAGCAATGACTCTCTTTTGCTATTTGGACCGTTAAAGCATTTCCTACAAATAAATCCTTTTTCCCTTATTTTTTTTATACATATGACAACCCACGCAAAAAAATATTTATGCTAAGTAGAGAGAACTTCAGGGATACAATAATACTCTTTTATAAGTGAAAAAGATTCTTATTAGAGCCACAGATATGGAAGAGGCCTATAGCCATTGAATGAAATCCACTGTTCTGTAAAAGATTATAAATTAAATATTAGTTTAACTATATTTAGTCTTAGACAAACCATCAACAAAATGTGTCACCCAAAGGAAAATACAGAGTAGAAAGTCAAATTAACAGAGTTTAAAAAAAAGTAAAAAACCTTCACAATTATCTTTGAAAACTAGTTAATCTTATACATTAGTGTGAAGGAAATATGCACATGTACATGATTAACAATTTGTTTCCAATATAAAAGATGCTGTACAAAACCTAGCCACACTGCCAGGTATTATTTCTGCAGTTGCATAAGCAAAAAGATGGGTTTATCCCCATTGGTGCACATTGGTGTGACTGGGGTCGGGATGAGGGGTAAAGCTGAACACCAAACTATAAAACAGCATAAGACGACTCTGAGGCATCCACTTAAAGCTAGTGGTGCCCTAGCTCTCTGACTACTATATCTGAAGAGTTTCTCAGTTCATTGTATTTGTCCAATTCATAACACATATTAGATTACTGGATACAAAAAGCCAATGAAAAATTGGTTCATTGGGAGAAAAGGGGAGATAAGATTGCCAGAATATTTAATCATGCTAAAGCTATAGTAATAAATCATACTTTCAAGAATGAAACACAATACAGGTAGTCCTCAATTTACAACCGGTTGTTTGAAACCAAATCTGTTCCTGCAGCCTATTGGAGCACTTCTCTCATGGAAGGGAACTGAACTTGGCAGGTAGTTCTTTCATTCCGTCCACTTAACAACCTAGGAGATCACTTAACAACTGCAAGCAGGAGTGCCAGAATTATAGTCATTAAGTAAAGGATTGACTTGGGCATCTCACTTAACAAATGCTTTACTTAACCACCAAGATTCTGGTCCCAATTGTGGCCATAAGTCAAGGGCTACCTGCATGGTTAGACACAAGGGAGGTATATAATCATCATATGTTATTTTACCTGACTGGACTTTTTTACTACGTCCAGAAACAATTTTGGTGCAAGAATCTCCTCCTGTTCCGCAATTGGTTCAGAAAATAGATGTTCACTTGGATCCTGAAGGCCCAAGGGGGCCTCTGATGGATTTGCCTCCGCCCCCCATGTGAGCTGTGATTCTGGCTTTGTGCAAGAGAGATTTGAATAGGGCAAAGGGAAGAGCCCTGTAAATGTCGGGGGATCCAGAATTAGTCCCTCGTCCTCAGAGAGATCCAAGTCCCTCTGGCCTTCATCTCCCAAGAGTGATTCTTCTCACCTTAAGGAGGGACTGGGAGATCGAGGTCCCTGAAAAGTTGGCAAGTTTGCTGGGAGCTGAGGCTGCTGGCACAAAGACATGGAAGGCTGTGTGTCAGAGATGCAGGTTGGCGTCTTTGCTGCAATCCTGCAGCAATTCCCTATGATATGGCCTGGGAAATAATAATTTTGATGTTCAGGTATTTTGGGCCCCTGGTTCTCCCTTGGGTGGAGGCCCGCCACTGTGGGAATGAATGGAGCAGAGATTCTGCTTTTAGAGGCTTGCTGCCAGTCTGCTGTTGCTAGGCAGGAAAAGGGATCAAAATTTTTCTCTTTGTTACCTTTTTGAAAAGGCAGTTGAGGAGACAGCTCTCTGGTTCCCTCTGGTGACCAGGCCTGTTGAACTGCATCGGTTGAGTGAACCAGCAGTTCAGACTGTAAAGAGCGGGAACTGACAGGAGCTGTCAGAGTGGGATATGAATGCCTCCCCCGCTCTGCTTGCTCTTTCTCAGCCCTGGAGATCTGCTTCTCCAGAGCATTTTGGCGTCTTCTGGCGTCTTTTTCCTCAGCTTTTGAAGTCTTTTTTTGCATAGAGGGCATTTGCTCTTATTTTATCGGCTGCTTCCTTGCTAGCCGATATGGATTTTGTGGAGCCTTTCCCCGCAGGTTTGAATGGCACAGGGGAGCATTTCTCCTCTCCATTTTCTCCTGCTGCTGTGCGCTCTGCCATTTTAACAGTTGCAGCCCTTGTGGCAGGCAGACACGATTTCTGAGGAAACACTGCTGCCTCGGCTCAAATTCAATTGCCACAGCGGAGTATGCCTCGGAATCCACCAGGCAGTGACTCCGATCCACTCCAGAGGCCGGTAAGGCTAGCGAGGGGCTGAGGGTGTTGGCGGCCGTGCAGGACAGACCGGGTGAGCCAGCACACTCACAGTAGACAGCTCACCAGCGTGGGCAGCTATTCTGGAATGGACTGGGGGAGCCAGCCAAGGTGCAAATTAACTGAGGTCCAGTTGGTCGGCAGCTATTCCAGACAGACTGGGAAAAGTGCGTGGTGGCGAAAACCACTGTTTGGTTCGCTGTCAAACCAGAGCGCGGTTTAAATGACCTGTGTGGAAAGAGAATCCCAAGAAGTCCTTTGTCCAGTCTGATTATGAGGAGTCAATTTTGAAGTGTCTCTCTAGGGCCAAGACTGAGTCGAAACTGGGACTAGGGAGAGGCAAAGGGGCGTGGCTGGAAGTTTGACAACTCAGTCTCTGGGCAGAAAGGACAAAGTCAACCCATTCTTGGATTCTCCTGTCACATACTGGAGAACAATTTAATTGGAGAAAACCCTAAGCAATCATTTGAAAATTGAATGTGTTCGTTAGGTATAGAATATGAGGAAGGGACGAATTTGAACATCAAGCAGATGTGATAATGGAACTGAGACTGATAAAGAGGCAAAGAAAAAGCATAAAGAAACATAAACTGTGTCATTGTACAGGACAATTATTTTATGGATCATGATGAGAAGCTAATTTTAAATGTCCCCAAGAGAAAGAAAAGTAAATTGCTCAGAAAAATCAATGAAGATATTTGAGATTTTGAATATACTGAATTTGAATGCTAATGAATACCCCATCCTACAAGCATAAAATAGAACAGCAACAATTTGTCTGTATTCTAACTTAGTTATCCTAAAAATAATCCTGCTAATGCAGGATAAATATGAAATCAGATCCAGTATGTCAAGTCACAATACATGGTCCAGCAAGAGTAAACATAAATATGGAAGAGCTTCAAAATTTATGTAGTCCAATTTCATGCTAATGCGTGAAGACCACAACTTTTGCAGGGCAGCCTTTGAGTACCTGTAACATTAAAACTACCTTAGAATTTTGAACAATAGGATTAGGTTCATACTGCAACTTGGACTGAAGTTAAGTGCAACAATCTATTTACATTCCTAGAATACGGAAGAAAAAAATTGAAAAATATTTTCCCAATTCCTTTTTTCCCTCCCACTCTAAAAATGGGGAGAAAAATGTAATATGATGAATTAACAGGGAATGCTTCCTAATATTTCTAACTTAATATGGTTAAAATGTTAAAATTGGTGTAAACTTGGAAATATAGCAAGTCAAACAACAAAGTAATGGAATGGGATGAAATGGCTTATCTTAGTACAAACAAATAATGTTTAGAAGTTTAAAAAATGATAAAAAATACAGGTAGTAGACTTATGACCATTTTTAACAACAGTTCAAAGTTATGAAAACCATGGAAATAGTGACTTATGACATGAACTTACACTTACAACCATTGCACATTCTCATGGTCATATAATTACAATTTGAGCGGTTGGCAACTAGTTCGCATTTACGATTAGTTGCAATATCCTATGGTCACATGATTGTGCTTTGCGGCCTTTTACCAAAAAAAAACCATTACGGAAGAGGGCCTTGTTTAGCGATTGTGTGATAAGGTTACTGACCATGTGATTCACTTAACAATCAACCTAAAAACATTGTAAGATCAGGTCTAAATGAACTTTTGACCACAATAACTTATGACAGAAACTGTGATCCTAATTGTGGTTGTAGAAACCTGTGAGGATTCAAGAAAGTAGCAAGTGCCTGTCCTCCAGAATAAAAATGATAAGGAACATGGCAAAATGGATTTTTTTCTTTTTCACTTTCTCCTCACCTAATAGTCTTTTTCTGAAACAACATAAAATAAAATGCAAGCTGGGCAACTGGGGGTTCATAGTGTGTTCATACTGGGGGTTCATACTGGGGGTTCAACTGTGTTCATAGTGCTTCTGTTTTTAGTGTTAATTTTTTGCCCGTTTGCCTAATTCCAGACCGGCAAAAATGAAGAGATGCTACATTACTTAAAAGTTAGATAAAATGAGAGTTCTCAATTTCTTGCCAAGTGTAATGGGCTGTAGGAATAACTTTGAGGAGGAGGAAATGCAACCAAAACAATCATCAGATAAAAGAAATTTGAGTCTGAGGCAGAAATGCAATTTGACAAAGCTTGTTCTCCTACAGATAAAGGGAGGTAGGTAGAAGGAAGGCACATTCAGATTTGCAAGGTCCAAAGTTATTTACTATAACTTTATAATGAAAATAGTATCAGCATTGTTAACTTTAGTTTCCTAGTGTGATCTATCTGGAAAAGCTTATACTAAGGAATTACAGGATCCTTGTTAAGAAAAACAAGAAATAGGATAAGGTTTAAATTCAGTCAAATTATGTACAATTATATGAACTAACTATATTTTTCAATTTTATATATTAAACAGTGTAGAAAAAATAAGGTATTTAAAACATCCTAACATCTATAAAGGTTGTTAAAATCAATATAGAAATATCTGATTCAATATTTGCTTTTTCAGTCACGATACAGAACCCCTGAAAAAAAACTCTGATTCATTTTTGGAAAAGAAGTAAAATACATGAGCTTTGATCCAAAGTAGTTGAGTGTTCTACTACTGGCACTGGATAAAGCAGAAGAATCTTGCAAGTAAATAAATACTCTGATATTTTTTCCATTCTGCCAGACATTTATTCCAGGGATAGGAAGACTGACAGATTTCATTCAAACCTGGAGCACAAAGGAGTTTCAAAAGTAGAAACCATGAGACACAAAAACAATTGCGTTAAACTATCTAAAGCAGTGGTTCCCAACCTTTTTGTGATCGAGTACCACTTGGAGGTCCCGTACAGTCGCCGCGTACCACCTGGTTCCAGAGAAACTAAATTCGATCAGATATCACTTTATTTCCATAATTGTACAAGTAGAACATGCAAACCAACTAAATAATAATAAAAATAGTAACATACACACTGAGATGCAGTAATGAATATCAAAGGGTAACTTGAGTCAAGAGAACATAGTGCTAACAATAACAGAGTGAGATTAACCTTAGCTCGAGAGCTCGCTACGACGCGCACCTTCTCGCGAGGGTTCTACTGCGCGACTGCTGAGAGTTCAGAACAGTCACCGTTCCTTTTTTGGCCCCGCGCATACAGCAACTGGATTCTCGGGCCGCTGGGACCAGGTGGGTGGCGTGTGGCAACAGTTGCAAATCGTTGCCAGATTATCTTGTGTTAGGCAGTAAACATTTTTGTGAAGTAAAAAATAACTAACTAAAAATCGTTCATGACCCCGAAAGTGTTCGCGTACCACCTGGAAGGCCCTCGCGTACCACTAGTGGTACACGTACCACAGGTTAGGAACCACTGATCTAAAGGAATCTTCAACTATTTTTTTTAAGAATCCTCAATTTTAAGCTAAGAGAGAGACAAAGCAGACAAATGCAAAAATGGCTATAGATGAAATAAGATCAAAATAGATTTTTCTGAAAACTTAGACATTATGAAAATAAAAAAATGGTACAAAAATAGACATTTCATTTTGCCTAACTCTTTTTATCTTTATTAAGAATCCATATATTCTTAATACATTTACTACAGTAAAGTAACTCTGCCAATATTCTTTTTATGTGGGTGAAATCTATAATATTAAAACTCCTTAAAATTGTTTATTTTAGACATAATCGTCCTGTTATGATTGACTATTATGAACAGGCATTGAGCACTGATATTCTTCCTTCCTTTCCCTCTTTCTGTACTGCAATTTTTTTCTTCACTCAGATTTCAGAAAACTATGATTTTTTTTAACATTTTAACATTTACAGCAACAATTCATACAAAGTAAATTTTATTTACAAGCTATCTGAAAATGTTAATCAGGTTGTGGTTTCTAAGTACTATACAGTTTGGCAAAAAAACCCTGCTTCATGGAGTCCTTGGTGATATATCAATTTGGTAACCTCATCAGTGCAGATGATATTACCTAGTTGGGTAATGAAACGTCTCTCTCTGTATTGGGCCCAAGTGGCAAAAGAAAGCTCAGGGCCGTATTGCTTGCAAAGGTGAGGAAGAGGCCTTCACCCTGCAGTGGACAGACAATGGCTAAAATGATGGTACACAAACACAACACACACACACACACACACACACACACACACACAGAGAGAGAGAGAGAGAGAGAGAGAGAGAGACAGAGAGACAGAGAGACAGAGAGACAGAGAGAGACAGAGACAGAGACAGAGACAGAGACAGAGACAGAGAGAGAGAGAGAGAGGGAGGGAGGGAGGGAGGGAGGGAGGGAGGGAGGGAGGGAGGGAAGGGGGAGGGAGACGGAAAGAGACTGGTTTCTATTGGATTATTTCTGTATCCAGTATGCTCTTCTATCCACCATTATATGATAATAAAAAGTGAAAAACAATCATGGGCAACATTACTCTGTTCTGTTCTCAGAGGTACTCACATTAAGATACTTATGACTGTTTGAAATCTCATGGCCTTGGATGTGAGTAAATATAAAACATTATATTCCTTACATATGTAATGCTTAGCATTTTATAAGTGAAGCTCTCAATAACTTCAGGAAATTTCCATCTGCTCATATAACAAGAGGAAGTTAAAAATTAAAGAAAAAATTTAAGTTAAAAATCTTAAAGAGTTAAGATTCACCGTTTCAGAAATTCTGCCTTATAGAAATGTTTTTGGCTTAAATGCAGGCAGTTTTGTCTACAACAATATAATGATAAAATATAGCAATAGATTATTTGTTATAAAGAAATTAGAATTAACTATTATTAAAGCATAGCTGTAATAATAATAATATGGTAAATGTTAATTTTTAAAAAATGGTTATAACTTTTAATTATACTAATTAATGAATCCAATCTCTGGTTTGTTGCTTTTTTTAAAATAACATTCCAGTCATCATATTAAAGTACATCTGATACAATTTCAATGTCATTAGCATATTCAGAATATACAAATTTATCTTTCAATCCTTACTTGATAGCACATTTCCTTCTATCTTTTAGCCCCTTTTGTTTTCTGTTTGCGTTACAAAAGAATTATATGATTGGTTACATAATATTCTTGATATATTTGCTGGAAAACCACACTAGCAATTGCAAAAGTTTTTGTGGCTGTGGTTTTGGCATCGAGCTAGTCAATGTGAAATGGAATTTGGGTTAAAATTCCATAGGCAAATATTCTCTAAATTACTCTATTACCTAGATGCCAGGAACCAGAAGAAAGTCAGATGTGTGAATTAGTATCAAAAGGAGGAGGAGGAGGAGGAGGAGGAGGAGGAGGAGGAGGAGGAGGAGGAGGAGGAGGAGGAGGAGGAGGAGGAGGAGGAGAAGGAGAAGGAGAAGGAGAAGGAGAAGGAGAAGGAGAAGGAGAAGGAGAAGGAGAAGGAGAAGGAGAAGGAGAAGGAGAAGGAGAAGGAGAAGGAGAAGGAGAAGGAGAAGGAGAAGGAGAAGAAGAAGAAGAAGAAGAAGAAGAAGAAGAAGAAGAAGAAGAAGAAGAAGAAGAAGAAGAAGAAGAAGAAGAAGAAGAAGAAGAAGAAGAAGAAGAAGAAGAAGTACTAAACCGATTCCAGTTTGATGTAGTGGTCACTACACGGAAAGCTATAAGACTATGAGTTTTCATCCTGCCTTAGACAAAAAACCAGTTTAGTAACTTTGCCAAACATTGCCTTTCCACTCTAGAAAGAAGACAATGGTAAACTTCTGAAAATGTTGCCAAGAAATGCTGGGGCTTGTTCAGGGGTCTGTTCTAAATTTTTTACTGCCGGATCTGTAGGCGTGGCTTATTTTGTGGGCGTGGTTTAATGGTCATGTAACTGACTGGGCATGGCCAACTTGATGTCACTCACACATGACCCCCCCACCAAGCCACACCCACTGAAACGGTGGTGAAAATTTTTGACACTTCTTTTTGACACACCGGCCCCATATCCAGGTCGGGATGCCGTGGGGTGGCGGTGGTAGTCTCGGCTTTCCCTTCGTTGCCCTTCCTGGCCGAAAAGCACCTCTTCTCACCTCTGATGGGCCTTCCCCGCTGTTGCAGCTGGAGCACACAATTCCTGCTGGGGTGCTGAGCTGGGCTGGCCAGGCCCCGTCTGTGAGATGAGCATGCAGGAGAAAGGCTTCTGTCTGGATCTCGGGGGCGGCTTCACCGAGGACACGCCAAGGCCCCCAGTCAAGAGGGTGATCCTGCTTTCGCGGCCCATCAGTCAAAGCTTTTCAGCCAGGAAGGACAACAGAGAGAAAGCATGAAGCAGCATTCTTCTCGCCAGCCGACCGGAGAACTTTTTGGCTTTGTTGTTGCCGAGCTCCTGGAGAGCCATGCTCATGCTATCCCGCATGAGTGTGGAGCCAGCCGGGGGTGAGCCAGGCAGGCCAGGGGCGATGGCAACAGCAGAGTCTGGAACTCGGGGAGGGCAAAGTTAGCACATTCCCAGCTGCGCCCTGCGCTACCTCCGCTGGCTCACGGCAGTGACCTCAGTTGCAGCCCAGACAAGCCGAGGAACTGTGGGGAGCCGCCCATGTGTTGCACCCCCCTCTCACCGCCTCCAGCCTTTGCCCACGTCTCCACGCCATTTTCAGCTGCCCACTTCCTTGGCCATCTGGCTGGTCTGGCTAGCGAGATTGCCAGCTCAAGTTTCAAGTCCTCATGGGTGACTCGGATTCCCAGGAAGCCTAATCCAACTCTTGGCATCCCCCCCGAAGCATGCAATTCAGCCTTCGCTTTGCTAAGCTGCACAGATATGCGACCTGCCTGGTTGCACGGCCCTTCGCTCCGAGGCAGAGCGCACCGAGCCATGCAGGGCAGGCAGCAAGCCATCTTTGCCGGTCTGTTGTGCGTGTAGCCATCTTTTTTGTGAGAATTTTTGGGCGCTTTTGCTTCTGCGCATAAGCAAAATTGTGCCAAAATCTCCCAAGGGGACACATGCGCGTGCGAGATTTCAGCGAGATTTTGCTTCCGCGCATGCGCAGAAGCAAAATCATGCTGAAATCTCACGTGTGCGCACGTCCCCTCGTGAGATTTTGGCGTGATTTTGCTTCCGTGCATGCGCAGAAGCAAAATCGTGTGAGGGAGGATGCGTGCGTACAAGAGCGCGCGCCCCCAAAACGTGGAGATGCGTGCGCAGCGCACTGGCACTGGTAAGCGAGCAACCTGCCCCTGACTCGAGCGTTAATAATTTTATAGATTTTATTATTCTATTCTTAAAAAATGGGGTACTGGGATATTATAATACTTCGTTTTATAATATCCCAGTACCATAAATTGTTTTGTTTTAATAGCATCGTTCACATAATGCAGCCATGTTTAAATCACGAGCATCAACATCAATATTTAATACCTTATTAATAAATTATTTTAAAAGTGTTATATAAAACTGAAATAGGAATAACATTTACAAAAGTCTGTCATAGCAATATACTAGTGCACATATAATTATTAACTTGATATTTAAATTCAGGGTATTTTATCTACTTGTATATTTGTAAAGCATTCACATTTTTTAAAAACTGGTATATCCTTAGCACCTTTAAGGAGGACTGTCAATCATGAAGACAAATATGTTTGCACAGTTCTCTTATATTTGTTAAACAAACTCTTTAAAATCACATTAAACAGCAATTCCTAAGAGACATATTGTGGCTAGCGGTTTGGTTACTATTTGAAAATGAGTGGGAAACAAAAATGAATATTATTCCATAAACTCTGTAATCTCAGAAAACCACAGCCACCACAACTGCTTTCTGTTCACTATTGAAATAATTTTTCAATTATAACAGAATGATTTCATATGACACAAATGTCCAACATCAAAATCCAAAGAGCCAAATTAAAGTTTAATTACAAACAAATTAGGCCATAACACAAAGAAACTATATGGAAACTCAAAAATTTGAGCATTATTAAAGGTATCTTAAATGCAATGAAGATTATCCCTTATTTTCCCTGTAGTTTCAGAATACCAAACATACCGTATTTATCGGAATATAAGACGTACCTTTTTCCCAAAAAGAGGGTGAAAATCTGGGTGCGTCTTATACTCTGAATGTAGCCCCGCCCACCTGCTCCGTGCGTTGCATTTTCGAGTGGTTCCAGGCGGTGGGGATCCTCACTTCCACATGGAGCCTGATTCCCGAAGCGTCCCGGGAAAGTGCGTTGAAAGCCGGGCTTTCTCTCAGAAAGGCCCGATAGAGAGGCAGCACATCAGTCCTCCTGGACCTGCCATTTCGTAAACATGCTACCAGGCTTCCCAGCAAGCCCCTGCGCCTTTGCTCCTCGGTTGGAGCCTGATTCCCGAAGCAGCCCAGGGAACTGCGTTGAAAGCCTTTTAAACGAAAGTGTTTTCTGGTGGCAGATCTCCATCCCCGATTGCAAAAAGAGTGCCTGAAACACGAGGATCGTGGAGGAAAGAGTTTGCAGGTGGCAGATTCCCCCTCCCCAAAAACGGAGGGTAATCTGCCACCTGGAAACTTTTTCCTCCACGATCCTCGTGTTTCAGGCACCAGATCCCCTTCTCCGATTGCAAAAATAGTGCCTGAAATGCAAGGATCGTGGAGGAAAGAGTTTCCAGGTGGCAGATTCCCCCTCCCCAAAAACAGAGGGTAATCTGCCACCTGGAAACTTTTTCCTCCACGATCCTCCTCGCATTTCAGGCACCAGATCCCCTTCTCCGATTGCAAAAAGAGTGGCAGATTCCCCCTCCCCCAAAACGGAGGGGAATCTGCCACCAGAAAATGCTTTCGTTTAAAAGGCTTTCCCTGGGCTGCTTCGGGAATCAGGCTCCGACCGTGGCAGCAAAGGCACAGGGGCTTGCTGGGAAGCCTTGTAGCATGTTTACGAAATGGCAGGTCCAGGAGGACTGATGTGCTGCCTCTCTATTGGGCCTTTCTGAGAGAAAGCCTGGCTTTCAATGCCTACGGCTATAGGTAAGAAGACCGGGGCATTTTGGGAGTGGAGCCAAGTCTGTCTTCTGCCCCCATGAAAATCATACCCCACCCCACCCACTCCAGTTAAATTCCACCCCAATTTCTGCAGAAAAAAATGTCAAAAGATGATAAAACAGAGTCTGATTAAAGATTTGAAGAATATGTGCTTTAAAGAAATCTCATTATTCTTCTAAGCTTTCTTAGGAGGCTTTTCTTGGGAAATTTAGTTAAGTCATCTTATACAAGTAAACTGACCACTTCCATAGCAGAAATCTGAGATTTACCTTATGCAACAAAAGTGGATTCTGAAAAATCAAGGAATATCTGCTACTAATATGTTTTATTAATAATACAAAAACACAGAAGATTATACAATCATATATGACTACTTGTAATTTCTTATTCACTTCATATTTCTGTAATCTTAGAAAGCAAAATTCATTTTTATTGTTAGAACAGATAAAAAGATCTGTGCTGCTCATTATCAAAATCTGTGTGGAAGTGAGGACCCCGCTAATCCTGATGCTGGTAGGCAGAGGCAGAATTCTTTTTTCTTGTTTTCCTCCCCCAAAATTAAGGTGCGTCTTATATTCCGGTGCGTCTTATACTCCGAAAAATACGGTATGTGCTGATAGGACCAAAATCGGACCCAAGCCCTGGGTCTTTTATTGTTTTTTTATAGTATATTATTGTTCTGCAGTCAAATAACTACATTATACTAAAGATTATTTTAATATATTATTAAAATATATTAAAATGTTAATTACAATGTTTTCTCTTCCATGCAAATTTCTTATGCAAAACCTTCTAAATGTGAATGAAATATTCAAGCATGTATTTCTATCTCCATTAGCTAAAACAAAGCAATTGATTTTACAGTTAAACATTGTTAGTACAGTAAAAAAAACTTTGATGATGTGAATGATTTTGATAACTTTTAATAAATAAACCACTCAAGTACATAGTTCATAGTTCCACCTTATAATTTACATTCAGGTTACACCTGGACTTACAACCAGTCACTTGGCAGCCATTATAAGTTATGACCCAAAAAAGAGAACTAATGACCTGGATTTGAAATTTGCAGTGGCATGCAATCCATGACGGCATTTTATGATGGTTTTGCTGAAAACAGGCACAAGCAAACTACTAATTTGCTGTAATGACCACTACAATTACTTTACAACTACCACGTTCACTTAAAAACCACCTCAAAAAATTTAGAAAAAATCAGGTTGGTCACATTTTGCAAGCTCCATTATGGTTGTATGTCTAGGACTATCTGCATTCCCTAGAAAACAAATGTGTATAATGTGAAAATACAATTTTACTTAACAATTTTGTTTCTTTTGTTTTCATAATTTTTAACACTCTAATGAAGTAATGTCCACATAGAGTATTGATATTTTTAATCAAAATTGAGAGAGAGTTGAAAGAAGTTATAGCCCTAATTTAAGAAACCATAAACTTCCATATTATTTCATGCCCACATTTACCCTGTTAAATCTGGAATTCCATTATACTAAAACAAGGAAATTGTGTCTATCCCCATAGCCACAATATCAAATTATGATTGTGGCTGGACTATTGTTTTTTTCATTGATTCCATTTTTACTAGCCATAAAGCAAATATAAAGTGAATAATATGGTTCTTAAGTGAATCACATGGTTCTTAAGTGAATCCATTCTTCCTAATGGGCATTATTTTGCCAGAAACCAGCAAAAATACCAGAAGCTGACAAAAGATATCACAAATTATGGCCATGTGACTGCGTGACCCTGCAGCCAGTTGTAAATGCAAGCCAATTGATAAGCGCACAGATATGATCACATGACTGCATGGGAATGACAGCAGAGTAAAGTTTTAAGTAGTAACATTTTAAAAGTCTATTATAACTTTGAACAGCTATTAAATGACCAGTCATAAATTGAGGACTACCTGTACAAAAGTGTTTTGTGACTCTTTATACACTGGATATGACATATGGCATATGATTTGGTGAACAGCCACTAAATTTGTTTATATTTGTGATAAAGATGGAAGTAATTTCTTTCTTTTCTTTATTCTAACACACACACACACACACACACACACACACACACACACACAAACTGCCTTGAAATTTGAATTTGGTACTTAACACATTTTGACATGAAAATTTTGTCCCAGTACTTGTCATTTGTTTGGTACTCGACATATAAGCTAGAACCTGTTGTTGTCAGCTGCCTCATGACTTGCTACCCTTTTCAGCCAGAACAAATGTTATACATTAGTCACAGTTTGTTTGATACTCATTTTTAGTAGTTGTCACACTTCCCAGGATCAATTAATGACAAGTGCCAAGGTACCTCTGTCTCTGTCTCTGTCTCTGTCTCTGTCTCTGTCTCTCTCTCTCTCTCTCTCTCTCTGTGTGTGTGTGTGTGTGTGTGTGTGTGTGTGTGTGTGTGTGTGTGCACTTACATATAGTTTCATTTTTCTTTCCTTCCTTTTTTCTTGTGCTTTTTTCTTTCTATTTTTTTTAAGTTTAGTTTCCATTAGTTTTGCTATTATAAATATTTTATAATTTTTTTAATGGAAAGGCAATATAGCATAAATATCATATTGAATCACAATGTATTACTTTTAATTCATTATGAATTAAAGATGTGAGAGACTACCCTACGAAATAATCATTTATAGAATAGGCGTTGGTCCTACCTGATACACTCTTTCTCGTAGGGCTTGGAGAGAGAAGCCAGGAATGGGTATTAGTCCATTCTTTCTGCCTGGAGACTGAGCACGTGATCTTTTTTGGACAAGCCTCCCCTGCCTGGTAACTCCCAAGTTTCAGCGAAGGCGAAGAGATGACCAGCCTTGTGACCTGCCAAAACAGAAACCCCTCCTGGGCACTGACCAGACTGCAGCTAGGGTGGGTCTGGTTTCTCTTTCCAAGCCCTACGAGAAAGAGCATATCAGGTAGGACCAACGCCCATTCTCCCTAGGAGTAGGAGAGAGAAGCCAGGAATGGGACATACCAAAGCCTCCCTGTCCCTATGGGTGGGAAGCAGTTTGGGTCAAGGGTTCCCTATCCTTGTGAATCTTTTGTAGAATCCGCCTGCCGAAGGCCGCTTCGGCCGAAGCATAGGTGTCTAATCTATAATGCCTGATGAAAGGCGAAGGGGAAGACCAGGTAGCCGCTCGACATACCTCCTCAATAGAGGCTTGTGTCGCCCACGCAGCAGTGGTGGTGGCACTCCTGGTAGAGTGGGCAGAATCTGCTGAGGCATCGGAAGGGACTGGAACTCATACACTTTAGCAATGCAAGCCTTAATCCACCTACCCACCATTGAGGGGGACACCTTCCTGCCCAATGTGAAAGATAGAAAAGAAACAAATAAGGACTCGGACCTACGAAGGGAAGAAGTCCTTCTGATATAAAAATGGAGAGCCCGTCTCACATCTAAAGTATGCCACCTCTGCTCCAGGGCATGTGAAGGCAGAAGTTGGGCAAAATCAACTCCTGGGCCCTGTGGAACCAGGAGTTGACTTTATGGATAAAAGAAAGGTCCAACCGTAGCATAACCCTGTCCGGATGGAAAATGCAGAGGTCCGCTCTAACTGAAAGAGCAGCTATTTCGGAAATCCACCGAGCTGATGTTACAGCCACCAGGAATGCTTACCTTAAATGTTAGAAACCTTAGGCTAGTAGATCTCAAAGGCTCGAAGGGTCCTTCGGTGAGGGCCTGCAAAACTTTTGTAAGATCCCAGGTGGGATACCTGTGGACCATAGGGGGTCTCAAATTGGTGCACCCCCTGAGAAACCATCACTTCATGGGATGTTTGGAGAGGGAATCTAGACCATCTTCGGACAGAACTGAAGATAAAGCAACCACCTGCCTGCACAGGGTGTTAGGAGCCCATCCTTTGTCCAGGCCCTCCTGGAGGAACGCCAGTACTTGGGCTACAGAGGCCGAAGCCGGATCCCTGTGTGCTTCAGAGCAGCAGGAACAAAAAGCCATCCAAGTAGAATTATATATAGCGCTCTCTGGTGACCAGGCGCGAAAACCTGTGGGCTGCAAGGAGCTGGATTCATTAGAAGCCTCCAATGATCTTTCCTCAGTAGGGTGGGAAATATCAGCCCCTCCCCTGGGAGAACTACCCAGGTCCTGGCTTGTTCCAGCCTTCTGGAGCTTTGCAAGCTCCTTCTCAATTGTCCTTTGGCACCTCTCAGCGTCCTTTTGGGCTGCCTTTGAATCTCTACGACTCCCAGAGGCAGAACGCCTGCTCTTATCCTTAGTTCCTTTAGCAGCCATTCTCTGGCTGGAGGACCTGGGCCTGCAGATTGGGGAAGTCAAGAAACGAGCCTTGCTCTCCCCTTCTTGCATCTGCTGGCCCTTGGGAGGCACCTGAGTAGCCATTCCACTAGCGCTGGGCAGTCCAACCTGCAATGGGTTGCTGCTGCTGCTAATTAGCGCCCGAATCACGCCTATGCCATAATCAGTGTGCCCAGTCGAAGCTGAGCAGTGACTGAGTCCCCTTCCTCCTTTCTGGGCCCCTTGGCCCCAGCTCAGATAATAGTAGCCGGAAAGCCCTGCCGCTGCCACACGGTCAGCTGGGACCTCGGCTCAACGGAGCCAGAAAGGCAGCTAACCAGCGGAGCAGTTAGCTGACCAGAACGCAACCAACAATAAATGAAATAAACTTATTTTATCTCACGATTGAGTTCAATAATCGAAGTTGAAGCCAACTCGAAGATCACATCTCTTCTGGCTGAAGACTGAGCCAAAACTGGGGAGTTACCAGGCAGGGGAGGCGGTCCAAAAAAGATCACGTGCTCAGTCTCCAGGTAGAAGAATGGACCAATACCCATTCCTGGCTTCTCTCTCCCAGCCCTATGGAGAATATAGGTGATAGATTTGCATATAACATTAAAAAGAAAGTCATTACCTACTATAATGTAAAAATTTAAGCTATATTAAGCTTGAAACCTGCCTTCCATTACAGTGGTTGATTTCTAACAGATTTGACAAAAACATACTGTGGTATAGTAATCAAACAATAGTCAATTAAATCTGATACAACAAGAAATAAAGAGTTACATAAGCAAGGAACAAGGCATATTCAAAATAAGAGTTTATGAAAGTTGAATGGAAATCCTAGATGTTACTGATGGGAATTTTATGTCATGTTTTACAACTGCCAGACAGAAATTAATAGTCTTCTTAGCTATCAGATAAGGCTATGTTCTTTGGCAAAGCTTGCCGGTTTACCAGAAGTACAACTTACATTAATTGTGAAGGATGTTTTCATATGAATAATATAAAGAGTTTTAATTTCATATTATGATACATTAAGTTAATTCTTAGTCTCCATATTTTAGTAGTTTAAAGGACATTAACAACTGTTGTCTAATGAATTTATTTATACATTTCTTGAAAGCATTCCATATTTGTAGTTTCTTGTTCTATTTTTATCTGCTTACAGACCTGATTGCTTAGTCCTTTGAGACACTTTGTGCAAACTGGGCCAATTATTTCATCAGTTCTGAACAGCGCTGTTTAAATAAGGTCATGTTTAATCTCAGCATAATAGTGTCAGGTCTCAGAAAAATACTGAATATATATGAAACTAATATATTACATTTCACAACAGAATTCACAACATATGATAAGTCTCATATTTCACATATACATTAAGAATTAAAAATCATTCTTGTAATAGAGTAAAGAGCTGAGAATCTTAGAACACTAATACTACAAAAAAATGAACTGTCAATGATATACAATTTCAGTATTTTCTGATGGTTTCAAGATTTTTTTTAAATCTTGAAGTAAAAAAGTAAAAAATACCTGCTTTAAACATCAACATCATTCCATAAATCCAATTATCATTTGGCTGTCATAGAAGAGATTTTAACTGCTTATATTGAAAGGTAATTAAAGGATAGGAAACTGAGCCATTTAAATTACTGAAAGCTTTGTATTTGTATGTCTCTTTTCATTATAAAAAAGGTGATTATTTGCAAATGTAAAAATTAACAGATAGTATATTTCCCAACCATGTTATACATGGTAGGAAAGGGAAACAATATTCCTCCATATTCCCTGAATTACAGCTCCACAAATTCCTGACCTTTGATCATGCTAAAGATGTAGAGCAGATGTAGAGCAGTTCTGCAGATTGGCTGGCGGCAGTGGAGGGAGAGAGGACGGTCCTGTGCCAGTGGTGGGCAGATGAGCGCACATGCAACTCCATTTGTGCAAGTGGTGGGCATGTGCACTCGCACGTGAAGTTCCATTTGTGCAAATGGTGTATGCACCCGCCACTTGCACAAATGGAACTTTACGTGCACACACACACCCGGTGCTTCAGAGGTGGGATTCAGCAGGTTCTGACCAGTTTTAGAGAACCGGTAGCGGAAATTTTGAGTCGTTTGGAGAATCAGTAAATACCACCTGTGACTGGCCCCGCCCCCATCTATTCTCTGCCTCCCGAGTCCCAGCTGATCGGGAGGAAATGGGGATTTTGCAGTAACCTTCCCCTGGAGTGGGGAGGAAATGGATATTTTACAGTATCCTTCCCCTGGAGTGGGGTGGGAATGGAGATTTTACAGTATCCTTCCCCTGCCACGCCCACCAAGCCACGCCCACAGAACTGGTAGTAAAAAAAATTGAATCCCACCACTGCGGTGCTTGCACAAATGGAGTTTTGCCCACTCGCCTGCTGCTTGTGCAGGTTGTCATTGTCTTTCTAAGGTTTGGTCTTGGACAACCACAATTGGTCACTCTGTCTCTTTTTTCAATTTTCCTGCACTTAGCCATTGCCAAGCCTTATTTATTTTCCTGCTAGGTTTTTCATGTACTAGCCACGTGATACTTTGCCTTGCCACATCTATTTTCTATTCTTCATTTGGTCTTTATTATAAGACCAATTTGGTCTCTGATATTCAGTAAAACTTCATGGTATACTAGCTTCTGTGTATATTCTTCTTTGACCCAAAGGTGCTTTTTTTTCCAAGAGGCAACTGGACTTTCTGGTTTTTGTTAGAAGACGTTTCACTTCTCATCCAAGAAGCTTCTTGGATAAGAAGTGAAACATCTTCAAACAAAAACCAGAAAGTCCAGTTGCCACTTGGAAAAAAAAAGCACCTTTGGGACAATCAATACCTGGATGACTGAGAATCTCCATAGACATTCTTCTCTGATGTTCAGGTATTCTTCCATTGCCCCTTTTTCTTCTTCAAGTGTCAGGTGTACTTGCAATATTCTATGCCCACCCATTTTTCTTAGTAAGTAGAGTCTGTCGATATCACTGCATGGATGAAGGATATGATTGTCATTATTTTTCTGTCTTCCTATCCAGGGCTTTCACTTCTACTCGAGTGCAGCTATGTATTTATGATCGGATTTGGCCAGATGTTAATTGTTTTGATGTATTTCCTGTAGTGAATTTGGACTTTAAGATCTCACATGATGGGAACAAGTTGATGCTATGTCCAATGGGGGGGGGTTAAATTGTTAGTCGTGATTTACTTTAGGAGGCAGTCCTCATCTCCATTTTTTAAGGCAAAGAGCCAGACAAAGGTATTTCCATAGTTATGTGGCCAAGCAAAGAGCCAAACAAAGATATTTACATATGGCATCTTGATTTCCTCAGGTTTCACTCTTTTCACTGCTTGATGGTGGGCATGGCACACTGTCCAGTCCAAACTCCATTACAATCAGGGGTGGGTTCCACTTACCTTCCCCACCGGTTCGCATCGCGACGTTTTGCACGCACAAGTCCCCTCGTGCAATTAGGCTTCCACGCATGCTCAGGAGCTGAATCAGGCCGAAACACAGCTGAGGAGCTCATCAGCTGTGCTTCGGGCGAAGAAATAAAGGTCAGTATTAACCCGGGGGCAGGTGGGAGCGCCTTTTTTTGAACTGCTTAACGGAAAAAAAGATGGCAGCGTGCACGGACCGGCACTGGCCGATCCAGTAACGTGACATCACCAGCAGATCGCTAACTGTTCGGGCGATCTGGTCCGAACCTGAAGGAACCCACCCCTGATTACAATATGTTGGCTGTATATATGAAGAGTGTTTAATGATTTTCAATGTTTTTCCATTCAGCTTCAAATCACCCATGTAAAGGAGGTGAGATAGCCTGGCAGATAGTTTAATGTTTGGTAATCATTCAATATTGTTGACAGAGGAATCAGTGAAATGGCAATCAGTAGTGGTGACAGAATCATTCCCCTTGAAAAATTCCTCTCTTGATATTAACCTCTCCCACTCTACCACCATTGGTCAGAAACTGTTTTCCTTTGTGCCACTGATCTTTGCACAAAGTTTCTAATCTTTTTATGACTCCTGGTATTTCTAGACACTTGATTATCCAATCATATGTCAGGGAGTCTAATGCCTTCTTATAATCATTCCAAGCTATATTCAAGCTGATTTTCCTTCTCCTGCAACTTTCCAAAATTATCTGTATTCCTCTGTTGTTTGAGAGGTTTCCTTTTTGCTCAAGTGAAAAGAACTTGTTTTCAATTAGATGCTGATAGACTGCATCAACCAACACATCAGTTAGCAATCTGAAATCTGGCAATCAGGTAATTGGCTTATAGTTGCTTGGTGCTGCCCCTTTTGTCAGATCTTTCATTATCAAATAGGTTTTACCACATGTCAACCAATCTTCAACTTTACCACCTTGCAGCATGATGTTAAACTGCTTGCAATGGGTAGGTGCAAATCAGTCAGATGTTTCACCAAAACCTATGCAGTTCTTCACTTGGCACTGATCAAATTATGATCATCTTCTCCACTATTTCTGCTGCTTTTACAATTTTTTTTTAAATTTCAGTTTCTTTTTTATTCTTATCCACTTTCTTTATGCAAGCTGCATTATTCGTGTGTTTCTTTAGGTTGTTGCTTAGCTGCATTCAAAACTGCACTGTTTCTTCTTTCTAGGGCATTGACTGGTTCACTGCAGTCCCTCCATTGATGGAGTGGTAGAAACATTTCTGATTCGCGGAAATTGAAGATTCTGTCTACAGTATGCAAGTCAAGTTTCATATCTGCTGATATCCTTGGCTTTATTTGCTGTTTTATTAATTCCAATACTTTTTTAATCTTCCTTGTTTGTGATATTTCTTAATCATGTATTCTTTATTCTTATTGTTCTTCAACTTATTTTCTTTCATCTGTTCTAGCTTGCTTGCATCTGATCTCAGCTTGCTGATTTTCTTTTCCAGACTGATCTTCCATGTTGATAGTGCATTAAATGCCTTTTTTCTTCTTCTTTGTTGATTTGCATTCTAGATACTCAGTTATAACTGCAGCCATGCTGTGCTTTACTTGGTTTGTTTCTTCCAGTGAACTGGTGCTCATATTTAATACTATAGTATTGGAATCTTTTAATACTTGTGCTAGCTCTTTCTTTGGAACAAATTCCAATGCAAGCAACTTTATTCTGTTTTTCTAGATGGTCATTATTCTTTGTTTCAGTCCTTTTTTAATTTCACAGCTTTGTTCTTTCTGAGGATTAAACAGAGGAGAAAGTGCCTAGATTGTGAATGAAAAGGATTCAATACCTATGCTGCCTTCCTCTGCTGACTTCCCCCTGGTTTGCCTCTGCAGTCTAAACTAATTCTGGCAAATCTTAGATGACTTTGCTGTGGGTAGACCTTTGAAATTTTGCTTCTGTGAATACTTTATTTCATATAAATACACATTGATCAGCTAGTCTTTGCTCTGTCAGATTCTGGATCTTGTTCATTCCAGAACTAGCACATCATTTGATATATTCTCTATTCATTGGACTTGATTTATAATAACAGATTCATTACTTCTTTGCTTCCAATTTTTGTATTTTTGCAATGGGAAGAAAATCTCTTTTCTTCCAGATAGCAATAGCACTTTACTTATATACCGCTTCATAGTGCTTTACAGCACTCTCTAAGCGGTTTACATAGTTCAGCATATTGCCCCCAACAATCTGGGTCCTCATTTTACCCACCTCGGAAGGATGGAAGGCTGAGTCAACCTTGAGCCTAGTGAGATTTGAACAGCCGAACTGCTAAACTAGCAATCAGCTGAAGGTCGCAATGCTGCTTTTAACCACTGCGCTATCTCAGCTCCTAGATGTCCTGCAGCTGCGGTTGACCCTGGTTGCTCAGCCCAAAGTCCTAAATCCTGTACCCATTTGTCACCAGACATCCAGGAACTCCAATTCCTCCTGTAGTCCTTGTTGACCTGGACGACAGTCAATCTGGTATGGATTTCTACAAATTACAGCTCACCATATTGTTTATAGCAGACTCATCATTCTTCATCTGGCTCATCTGTTATACTTGTCCAGCATAGCTCTCATTTCTTCCTCAGAGCACACAGGAAACACAAGCCTCATGTAAAAGTTCCTCACAGAGGGATTATTACTATAATGGTTTGTTGAACTGTCAGCCCAATGGAATTATCCCACATGGCCCAGCAAGAAAGTCCTACTTTCCTTTTTCTCCCTCACCTCCTGAGTTCTGCAGATCTTCAGAGGGTAAGTGAGGGATTGTGAGAGGTGGAGATGGCTGTGGAGACCCCAAGGGTGGGAAGCGAGCACAAGGTGTCCCAGGGAGAGGAGAGAAGCCATGAGAGGCCCAAGGCAGGCATCCCTGAGACATCCCATGTGCACTTAACAGCCTCTGCATTTGTTTAGCATATGCATTGGGGAGATCCAAGATGGGGCTCTTTCACATAACGAATTTTAGTCTTAACTCTTTTCATAGTTACAAATACCACTATAGCGGTAAAAAGAAGGGAACTAGATGATGCTTCTCTGAGTGATATTTGCTAGGAAACTTTCCACAAAAATATTTTGAGAAGATTATAGAATCAGCAACCAAAATTAGCGTTTTTCTCCTAATGTGAATTTTAAGAGGTTTTTTTTTCTTTTTTTGCTGGAATATCTCTAAATACTAATATAAAAGTATTATATACTCAAATTGTAATTTGGGTTTTCAAAACTTAGAATTTTTTTATTAGATAACTTCCAAACAAAACTTTTAATGTGCTAAGCATAACATACAAATTATAATAATCTATTTCATTAGATTTTTTCATTAGGCATTAGGATTTTTCATTAGATTTTTTTCTAATCAAATAACTTTAACTGACTGAACACTTTTGGGAAAATGTTTAAATACTCATAAAATACACATTTACTAAATATAAGTCAAGCCTAAAGTAAACATCTATTTTAGGCCAATAGATAATTTTCTAAAAAAAGAAAGAAAGAAAGAAAGAAAGAAAGAAAGAAAGAAAGAAAGAAAGAAAGAAAGAAAGAAAGAAAGAAAGAAAGAAAGAAAGAAAGAAAGAAAGAACAAATGGCAAAAAATAAAAAAATAAAAGTATAGCTGTCTATAAACTTACCAATGTTCGCACTGCAAACATATTTAAACAGTGAGATATGTTTGTGTGCGTGTGCGTGTGTGTTTCACAGTAAATGAAAGAGGATATAGAACAATTTCTCTGTTCTGACAACACTGTTTTGTTATCCAATTATCCCTTATATACAAATGCATAATTAAAACATTATAGTACTTAAAACAAATTTAAGCAGATAATTTATGTCCCCTACTGCATTTTGATTTCATCCAGGCATTCCTGGCTATTTAAAGATATAAGATATCTATTCTAACCAGACATATAGACATTTTTTTCAATTTCAAAGATGTTTCACATTTTTGCACACAATATAACCTTAGTATATATGTATGTACGCACTGTATGTATACACATACACATATTTTACTTTCAAATGCAAAGTGGATATTTAGGGTGCATAGTACCTTTGAACTATGATATGACACACTTATCATTGATATGCTTTGCTGTCTAAGATGGTTGTGTCAGTTCTTAATGTTCTCAAACAATTGTTGAGCAACTTAGGAAAAGAAATCCAATGAGTCCATGTACAACTGACCAGCTAAGTAAAAAAAAGAAAATCGACATCCATTGTCTTCATAACTGTTTTTACAGTATATCTTGTATTATTCCTTAAATAGTTTCTATAGTGTAAAATTTCCAGAGTAATCTCCACAGTAGTAGCAGGAGCATGGTAAAGAGATCAACATCTTTCATATCTGAAACTGTTAAAACGTTGTTTTCTTTTTTAAGGCTAGACTTTCTGCTGGACTTTCCCAAATTGAAAAAGAATCAGCTTTGGATACCCGAGAAGTAAGAGCAATTACATAAATTCTATGTCAAGAGTTTAGAGAAATATTCTGGATGGAGAGGAAAAGATTTTGGCTCAATCCTGACAAGACTTAATGACTATAGCTGTTTTAGTCCCCTAGTCAGGGACATTTACACTTTTGGTCTTGGATAGGAATGTACTTTCCAATTCGAGGCTACTACACAATTTCTGGCTCAAAGCTCCTGCTCAAAAAGCAGGTAACAGTTATAGCCAAGAGGACCTTTTAAAGTTCACTTTATACCCCAGTTACACCATTTCTTTGACCAGGAAATGGTTATTCATGCCCTAATCATCTCATAATTGGACCATTGTACATAAGGCTGCCCTTTAAAACCATCTAGAAGTTACAGTTGGCTGAAAATGCAGTGGCAATAATGGGAGTTCTTCATTATTCCCAAGTGTCAGTACTGCTTCACAAGCTGCATTGGCTACTAGTTGACCTCTGGATACAATTCAAGGTGTTGATCATCACCTATAAAGTTTTTCATGGCATAGAACCTGGTTGTTTGAGGAATTACCCATTTTCAACTCTTCCATTCCAATACATGTAGTAAGACCTCCTCAATTAAATACTGTCATCTTGTGATATCAAGATAGTGTATTGTCTCTGTTACAATCCCTACCGTATGAAAGAGCATCCTCCAGACATACATATGGCCCCAAGCCACAAATCTCTTAAGATTTGGCTATGTCCCCAGGCCAGGGATTTTTTTGGGGGGGGGGGACTCATTACATAGAATCATAGGGCTGGAAGGGAGCTTGGAGGTCTTCTAGTCCAACCCCCTGTCCAAGGCAGGAATCCTTTTACCATCCCAAACAAATGGTCATCCAATCATTTCTTTAAAACCTCCAGCAGTAGAGTACCCTCAACTCTAGGAGACAAGCTGTTCTACTGAATAATCGTTCTTACTGTCATGAAATTTCTCCTTATTTCCAGATTGAATCTCCCTCTGATGAGCTTCCACCCACTGCTTCTTGTCTCAGGTCTGCAGAGAATAAATTGACACTCTTCTCCCTGTGACATCCCTTCAAGCACTGGAAGACTGATGTCTCCCTGAACTTTCTCTTTATTAGGCTAAACACAACTACTTCCCTAAGCTGTTCATCATACGATTTAGCCTCCAGACCCCTTATTATCTTTGTTGCAGTTTATGTGGTTTTATCTGGGCAGACATTTTTAAAGTTATATATTTTTTAAATACAGTAAAAGATAAAGGTTTTCCCTGTCCAGTCATGTCCGACTCTAGGCGGCGGTGCTCATCTCCATTTCTTAGCCGAGGGTACAAGCGTTCTCTGAAGAAATTTCCATGGCCATGTGGCCAGCATGACTATGCACTGAGACACACAGAATGATTTTACCTTCCCACCGAAGTGGTTATATATCTAATGATATCTGCATGCTTTTGAACTGCTAGATGGGCAGGAGCTGGGGCAAGTAATGGGATCTCGCCCTGTTGCATAGTGCTTAGGTCTTGAACCTGGGCCGTCAGCTTTCCAGCTGATAAGCTCAGTGTCTTTAACATGTGAGCCATCGCACCCTCATATTTTTAAAATATGTATACTTAAATACTATACATATTGTTAAGCTACCCAGAGACTTTTCAGTCAGGTGGCTTCAATCAATCAATCAATCAATCAATCAATCAATAAGATGCACAGCTTTTAAAATGTACAATTTACATCTACTCTCTAGTATTGTTACATATTTAGATTTATAATCTATTAAAAGATTCCTGAGTAATTATAAATAGTATTGCACTTAAATGCCCTACATATGTATAGTTTAATATATACATTTGTGATTTTAAAAATAAAAACTGATTCAGCAATATTATATATATTCCTGTTCTGTCCAACCCAAAAGCAACTCCATTGTTTAAATTACCAAATGTCATATGTCTGAATTAAATACCGAATACAGATGCAGATACAGAGTATGGCATTGACATACTGTATACACTACACTGACATATGTACTTAACTTTAAGTTGTTACTTTATATATTCAAAATGTTATAATAGCCTAGTAACCAATTCACATTTAATTTTGGTATTTCTTATTATTAATCTCTTGTCTATACTGCACTGCATTAAATTCAATAGCATTTAAGAAGACCCAAGCCTAGTGAACCATATAAAAACCTGCCCAGTCCAGCAGGTACCACCTTTTTGTAGTTTTGTTTTCAACCAAATTATATTCAGCATATGCTGGTTTGGAAGCTGCAAGTATCCGTCATGATTAATAGCCACTGAGATTCATCTTCTATTAATTTAGTTAATCCATTTTAAAGTCACCCAATTGAAGCCATTGCTACATCTTGCCATAGTAAATTCTATATATACATATCTGAAGAGGTTACCCACCTCCAAATATACTAGAAATCGATTTAACCCTGACAATCTCAAGATACCAAAAGAAATATATATATTTCTTTTCCATGCATTATAACATTCCCAACAACCATGAGTACTAGAACCTTTTCTTGTAGGAAGGTGATTACCAACGCTTTAGCATTTTACTTTTCTTTTTCACAACTTTTCTAAGGCTACATAATCCTTTAGGAACCAAGATTAGAACAGCATATGGTATTCCTAATACAAACACATCAAAGATTTCTCAACAGGAGCACCACAATAATAGTAATTTAATTTTTCTCTCCTTTTTTAACGGTACCTACCATAGAATTTTCCCCTATTATCTAATTAATCTGTGCTGCTTGGGCACAGGGTTACACATTTAAATTGAAAGCTTTATAGTTTTTATTCAATATACTAGAATATATAGCTTTCTCCTAACGTAATAAATAATTTTAAATCCATTGCATATTGCTTAGATAATTCCATGGGAAAACAATTCCACAACTTTAGTATTGCCTGCCTATAGAAGTCATTCCCGCTCTTCATGAATTTTAATCATAATGAATATAAATAAATAATATTCTTGGGAATAATTCAAATCTTACTGATTATTCAAAATGATCATGGCATTTTATAATATACTTTTTTAAAAAAAGTCAATACAGATTAATTCATGGATAAGCAGAACTTAATCATGCAATATCAGTTTAATTTTTCTCCTAGAATCTTCCATCTTCCAATTAGAGTAAAAGTATTAATTTCCACAGAATGGAATTTACAATTCCATGCAATAATCTATCCCAGTTATCTCAGCTTTTCTTCATTTTAGCAGTGTTAGAATTGTTTGTAGTGGAAGCAGAAGCAGGAAAGAGGTATGTTATTCCTGCCATTGTTGAAAGTCAGAAAGTCAGAAAATCTTGGTAATCTATGGAACTCGACAAGAGATGTAACCTTATGTTGCAGTTGTTAACTACCTTCTTCCCACCATGAGCTAATAAGTATAAGGAAAGAGCAGAGCTTAAAGATAATGGAATTTTTCACTTCAGCAAACAGGAATAACTAAAATGTAATATTTCCCATGGATAAAACCTTTAAAACAGCCTTGCTGAAAAATCACAGGAGATAAGGAAAAAAATAAACCCTTTGTATATTGATCATGTTCCACAAATCTTTTCAGAACCAGTTTGGGCCAGTCACTCTCAACTCTAGGAAGGCGGCAATGGCAAACTACTTCCCAAAATATTGCCAGGAAAACTGCTTAGATTTTTTCCAGGCAGTCACCAGGATTCAAGATTAACTAACTCAAAGGAACACATAAACAAAAATCCTTAAAATGTAGGATGATGAAAATGATGATGACGACGACATGGATTACTACAAATATAATTGCGAAGAGTTGACGACCACCTGATTTCATATAATCAATCTAAGGCAGGGGTGTCAAACTTGCGGTATCACGGCATCATCACATGATGTATCAGGGCTTTTTCCCCCTTTGCTAAATCGGGCGTGGGCATAGCCAGTGCATGACGCATCCTGTCTGCAGGCCACGAATTTGACAGCCTTGATCTAAGGACTCTAAGTTATATAGAAAATGACATCAAATGATGTTGAGGAATTATCCTGCTCCCGTTGTTTCTGACATCCAGTAAGACTTTTGAGGCGCTGAGCAGGTCCCACCCTTAAAACAGTGTCATATGAAGTGACACAGACAGTGTGTCTTCTCTGTCATGACACCTGTCCTCTGAAATAGTTTCCCACCAAAAGTTGCCCCAATGCCCTGACCCTCCTGCTATTTAAATGTACCTTGAAGTTTTGGCTCTTTCATCAGGCACATGATTTACTATTGTTTGTCTTGGTGGGAAATTTTATTGATGAATTAAAGTTTTAATCCATAAGTTTTCATCTTATTTCAGTTTTTACCATACTGTATGTTGCTTAACCTGTCTGTGACCCAGAGTTGTCATGAGATAGGCAACTTACTACAATCAGCTTCACATAAATTCTATTTAAAAATAAGTACCTGACATAAATACTTTAAAAAATACTAGAAAAGATCATCAAGCTATTGGTTTGCAAACACTTAGAAAGGAACTAGGTGATTATCAGAAGCCAGAATAGTTCATTAAACATTGATCAGACAAGACAAATCTTACTACTTTATTTTTGACAAAGTAATTAGATTACCAATGGCAGGTGATGGATTTGGTATATCTAGACTTCAATAAGGCACTTGATAAATGGTTCTTCTATCAGATTGATTCACACTTCGTTGAACAATCATACTCAATACAGAATCCTTAAATAAATCTACTGTACATGTACACAGAGAAAAGTACATGTTAGTGAAACTCAGGGTTCATCCATGACCCAGCACTTTTTAACATTAATGATTTAGAAAAGATGATTAAAAAGATGCTTATTAAATTTACAGACAACTCAGAGCTTTCAAGAAAATTACTAACAGTTCACAAGACAGGTTCAAAATGATATTTGTACATTGGGACATTTTCAGTTTGGACACTGGATGTTTTCTCAAAACAATGAAGTGAATGACAAGTAGGGCTCTACACTTATATACAAAAAATCATACAGGCTGTACCTGGCTCAGCAGTAGTATTTGTGAAAAGAATCTAGGTAACAATAGCAATAGCACTTACACTTATATACTGCTTCACAGTGCTTTACAGCCCTCTCTAAGCGGTTTACAGAGTCAGCATATTGTCCCCAACAATTTGGGCCCTCATTTTACCCACCTCGGAAGGATGGAAGACTGAGTCAACCTTCAGCCTGGTGAGATTTGAACTGCCAAATTGCAGTCAGCCAGCAGTCAGCAGTAGCCTGCAGTACTGTGCTCTAACCACTGCGCCGCCATGACTCATCTTGATCTTAATCGATCATAGATTAAGCATGAGCAAAGTGACATACTCTAGCTGCCCAAAGTCTCTGTGCAATATTGGGCTCTATCAACAGAGTTACATTGTTGAGATCATAGTAAGTAATAGCTCTGCTGTATGATGGTCAGATTACATCTAAAATACAATCTATCTACATCTAAAATACTGGTTGTCTTAATACAAGGAAGATGCTAAGGAACTAGAAAGAATGCAGAGAAGAATAACAAAGGTGGTAAAAGACTCGATTAAATATATGAAGAATAGACCTTATTAAACACACAAACCTCTAAAGAAAAGACAACTAAGGAGCCTTCTGATAGTCATTTTGAAATTCAACTTGAAACAAAGAACAATTTCTTGACCACGAGAGCTGTTCAGCAGTAGAACAATATGACTCTTGATGTCATAGGTGCCTCATCACTTGAGGTTTTCAAAAAAAAGGTTGTACAGCCATATTTGCCTGAGGTGGTCTGAAGATACCTGCTCTAATGGGTTATAAGATTTCCAATGTCTTCCAATCTATGTTTCAATAAAACACTATTGCAAATCATAAATACAGTAATATAACATTATAGCAGTATTGCCTCAATTGCTTGACCAAATTTGAATGTCTCTTATTTCACTACAACCTATGACTCAGTTTTCAACTATTCGTCTATCTTCTCCAAGAAAGTGATAAAACAATCTTAAAAGATCTCCTAAACAGTCTTCAGAAGGTCATAGAACTAAGAGCCATCCTTGCTCATACGCTGTTTCAAAAGAAAGAAGTACTTATAGAGAATGCCTGCCTTCATGCCTCTTGCACGTCACCTTATGCAGTTAAGGCTCAGAACAGGCATTTTGTGCTTGTACGGACTGGGCAGCTAAAGTATCTGGGGCAGGCCACTTCAGAGGTTCCCAGACCTACACAGGACTTTATAGGTGATAACCAGCATCTTAAAACCAGCATCTTAAATAGCCAATGCCGCTCCTCCATTAATAGTAATTCTTTATTTTATTATTTATTTGATTTGTTTGCCACCCATCTCACTGCTTAATTAATTATATATAGTAATAATCATAATTTTGTGAAGCTTCTGTCTGAATAATTTTCTTAACATTTCAACTCATACATATAAATGGTTTTAAAATTTTGAAGTTTTGATTAGGGAAAGTGAGAGACATTAAAGCTGGTGACACACTGTTTCAAACTAATTTCTGAGCCTAGAACCGTGATGGCGAACCTATGGCATGGGTGCCACAAGTGGCACGCGGAGCCATATCAGTGGGCACGCGAGCTCAGGTCCGGCGTGCATGTGTGCACCAGCCGGCTGATTTTCGGGCCTTCTGGGCCCACTGGGAGTCGGGAAACAGGCTGTTTCCAGCCTCCAGAGGGGGTGGGGAAGGCCGTTTTCGCCCTCCCCAGGCTCCTAGAAAGGCTCTGGAGCCTGGGGAGAGCGAAAAATGGGCATGCCATTGCATGCTGGGAGCAGGGGGGTCATGCGTGCATGTGCGGGGGTGTATGGAATTATGAGTGTGGGCACGCACACACGTGATCCCCCGCATTCCCCCCCCTTTTGGCACGCGAACCAAAAAAGGTTCGCCATCACTGGCCTAGAACTTCAGAGGCCAAGGGAACACAGAACAAAGGACCACAGAAATAAGGAAAAGCATTTCCCAATAGAGAGAGGGAAGACAGGGAAAACATGTAAACCATCTTCCTACTAAATTCTGATAAAAATAGAAAGAGAAATTATCAAGTGAAAGAATAAGCAGCAATTGTAGCTGGCTAGAATCATGACACTCGTAAACAGAATAAATATGTTACATTGAAACTTATATCCCTCCCCCCAGCTATAAAAGCATTTCTTAAAAGCAGTGCATCAAAGTGATATTATAACTAAGCATAAATTTTAATATAGGTATAGAACATTATAGATAGGAATATGGAATTCTAACTAGATCCTACATAAATGTTATTCCCTGTAAATTAACTTTATTACAATGATTTTTGAACAATTGCTAACAATGATTTTTGAACAATTGCTAATTTATACAGTAATGTTCTTATATGCAGCTAATACCTTTCTGCAGTGTTCATCTACAAGTTCCACTCAGCATAACTTTGTCAGACCAGGAGGCCTTCTTCTTGCAGATACTCTAATGGAGGTTAATTATGAATGTCCTCTGATTTCTTTACTTTATTTTTATTTATTTGTCTCTTTAAATCAGTCTGATGACACCTGATGATTTCCTGAACATGTCTCTGTACTTTTCTTGGCAAGATTTTCTTTCAGAAGTAGTTTGCCATTGCCTTCTTCCGAAGAGTGGGAGATGGTCACTGGGCCAGGCTACCCAGTTGGCTTTGTACCTTTAAAATTGGAGTAGAATTTATGGTTTCCCAGTCTCTAGCCTGATGCCTTAAACCACTACACTAAACTTTCTCTTTTTCTCTAATTATATTCTTTAAAAGTTATTCCTGATTTAAGCTCTGAAAAATGCAGTTACACCAGAAAGCATTATTACACTAAAATGAAATTAAATCTCATGGAAATTAAAGCTGAAATTGCCAAAACTTATTAAAAAACTAAGTGGAAGTTGCACATCACTAATCCTACTGTCTTGATCAATAAAGATGCCCTCAAACTGACTGAGACTTTGTGTCTTCAATGACCTAAGCTTGAAGTTTCCTAGCCTTGTTCTAAGAAGCAGTTTTGTATTGCCTTCTTCTAATATGTCTTCAAGCAACCAATCCAGTCTATCCTCCTGGTATTCCCTGGTATTCCCATCAGAGATGGAATAATTTGTCCCAACCCTTCCAACCTCAGACAAGGACAGCTATGTGCTACAATCACAGTGTCCTGGATCAGCTGTAAATTTGCAAGAATAAAATGTTAAATTTAGTGTTCATTTTTTGTCTGTTCATATTTAGCAGATCGCTATGACTACATATAATTGTTTATTTTGACAACCTCTTATTCTCAGAACAACCCAGCACCATTTATAAGAGAACGAAACTGTCTTAAATGAAACCATCACAACCAAAACCAACAATGTTTACGAACAATAAAATACAAATTAAAATAAACTTGATTTAAAAAACCAAGCAAAATAATAAACAATCGGAAGCACAGTCTGCTGAAGTTCACACAGGACAGAATTCCATACCTGGGGCACTGTGTTGAGAAGACCCCACTCCCAGCCATTAGACAATAAACTAAACCCACCAGCTTATTTGATCAGAAATATAAGTAGAAACATGGAAACTTACTCAGAAACAAACGCTTGAATTGTTTAGCGTTTAAAATTTAATGTTACTGCTCAGTTCACAGAAGGCTTTTTGATCTGGCAGATGCTTCTATAAGTAGAAGAGACTCAAGACTTTGTCTACCTTTCCTTTTTGAGTTCAACCCTTCTCCAAATGCATTTCAATGGCTTAGAAGACCCTTTGAGCAGTTTTAAAAATGATAAAGAAAAGCACATGGGGCAAAAACTAGCTCTTTACCTCTTATGGTCACAGAAATACACAATGAAGCAAAGCATGCTAACGTAATAATGAGTAAAACATAATAAAGCCATACAACAGGATTTCCTTAAGTAAGTATTCTTTATAAAATAGACAAGATAAATGATAATTAAATATCTCAATATTTTATAATATTAAAGACTGTTTATCTTTTATTTAAAATATTTATTTAATTTAAAAGATTAAAATACTTAATCATGTCCTTTTTCATTTATATATAGTCATACTTGCCCCCAAGCTGTTATTTGTCCATCTGAACATTTTCGCTAGCAGACCTGTAGATTAGGGGGTAAGGGATGGAAGAGAAAGAATCAAAATGACAGCATGGGAGAGGGCCAATGCAGCATTTTCACTCTGAATTCTATTGGGAAAAATCTGTTTTAAATAAAAACAGAAGTATTTCCTATACTACTGATACCTCGGATATAAAGTACTATATAAGTAATAATACCTCTGAAAACAAGGACAAAATGTAATATTATATTTCATAGGACACGTTTCTAGTTTATTCAACTAATTATTGTAAGTGAAAATTGTATTAGTTTTATTGTGATTTAAAAAAAGATTATTATTATTTGTTGGTACTACCCTGTTTCCCCAAAAATAAGACATCTTTTGATAATAAGCCCAAGCGGGCTTTTGAGTGCATGGCAATAAGGCCAAGCACTTATTTCAGGGTTCAAAAAAATATAAGACAGGGTCTTATTTTCGGGGAAACACAGTACTGTATTTGAATATTTAAGATTCTACAATAATGAATCATTATCTTTCAGAAATGGTATTTTAACTTGCCCATGTACCAGTCTTAACCTTGACTACATTGTAGTTGTTTATGCAGGATCACCATCCAAAACAAGAACTTTAGTTCCTTGCTCATATCTAAGGCAACTGATATTATATGATGTCATTACAGGTACTTTTACACCAACGGCTGCTATTATATCACATTTTGCTTGACCAAAAGTTACAGCAGAGAGGATGCAGAAGAGAATATATAGTGTCGCAGCTTTCAGAAATAATACCTTCAATTTTGAAACTTAAAACAAACATTTATTGAATTGCATAAAGCAGCAAATATAAAGTCCTTCCATACTACATTTAGTATTTCATTTCATATCACTTTTACATTCAATATAACAGTAAAAGTTGCATTTATTTTTTTATTTGGAATTACATGCTAAAACTGCTGTTACTCAACATGTACAGGCATAAATATGATTATCCAAAATATTGGTTTTTTCTCTTTTTGCATTAATTGTAAAAAGAATGCATATGGTACTATTAAAGATAAGTTGAACTCCAGATCTTGTAAACGCTAATAAGTTCTACAGTTTTCTAATTTGTTTGTTAATAACAAACTTGCAAAAGCTAGTAATATCAATATGTAGAACTACTGCCTCAAAATATATTCTCTAGACATATGTTGATAAATATATATATTTATGTGATATTTTATCTTGGTTGTATTTTTTCATTTGCTTTGTTTCAGCGGGTGAATTTGACATCCAGAGTCACTTTTTCCGAGTTGTGTGGCTATATAAATTATTTAAATAAATAAATAATGATAAAATGAATAAAGCTATCCTCAAGGTTAAACTGACAAGATAATATCTCCTTAGTGGTTACAGGTTATCATGTTTCAGGAAACATAAACCACAAGCCAATGAAAACAAAAAATGTGCATACATCCATATCTTAAAATATTGTCTATTAATTATGGTAGAATGATGTAACATGTTGACCAAACAGGCAATATGTAACGCAGCACAAAATAAATGTCAGGGACCATATAAAATTCAGCAACAAAAAAGAAATGATGACATCATTACTAAATGTTTTAAACTATAGAATGACAGTTTATATACAGTATGTGTGTGCTTTCAAGTCAGTCTTCATTCTGAAGAGCTACATGAAAGTGGCTTGCCATTGTTTCCTTCTCACAGCTGAGAGAGAGTGATTAGCACCAAACCACCCAGTAGTTTTCATGCCTAAAGCAGGACTGGAACTCACAACCTACCATTTTCTAGCTAGTCCATTTAATCACTTCACCAAAGTGGCTCTCATGTAAGATTTTAGCAATACTAAATAAATCCAGCATTCTTAAGAATATTAGATTTAGTACTAGAACACTAAAATGAATTAGATTCATAGCAATATTGTTCAGTAAGTGTGATTTATACAGTAAGATGCGATTTGAAATTGGCAACATACAAAGAACCTTAAGGAAAGTTGCACTTGCCAAGCTAGCATATTTGGCCCAAACAAAATAAAATACGTAGCTGAGTCATAACTGCCCTATAATGCAAAGGTTTAAAAATCTCTGAAGTTGGCAATTATTTAAATATTTAGTAATTCTGAAAAAAAAGTATGACAAAGTCAGAATCATGCAATTTTAAATTTCAACTACCTGAATTGTTAAAATTAACTGGAATGCTTACAACTATGCTATTAAAAATTGTGTTAAAACTTAATATCGACAAATACATACATACATACATACATACATACATACATACATACATACATACATACATACATACAGTTTCAAAATAGCATTCAGTAAGTAGAACAGTTTTGGTCAGATAAAGGCAACAAAATAATTTTAGGATAAATAAATATGTATGTAGTACTTAATGTACCAAATTAAATCCCATGTAATAAGTAAAGATAAAAATATATCACTAATTGTGAAGTCAAAATTATATAAATCAAAATCTATATAAAGAATGCATTTCTATGTAAAGAAATGTATTCTAAACTGCATTCAATACTAATTCTAATCTGGCATTTGCCACACATGCTTCTTCTACATAGTTCTTACTGATTTCAATGCAACTTCTTTCAACAAAAGAATGCTCAAAATACTTATCCAAATGTACAAACACATCTTGCAAATTACAACTATATATTCCAAAAATCCAAAAGTTTTTGCAAACATTTGCCCTTATCACAGTCAAAAGCGAAAATAAATGATCAGCCATTTTAAAACTGTTTTTAAAACAAGAGCATGACAACAGCACTTCAAATCTGTAGTATGTATTGCCTTTTATGCTATGACACTGCAGCCTCTAAGGGTCAGATTAATTAAGATCAACAGCAGCTGCAGTGCAACGTGAGAAGTGCACTGCCATAATTCCCACCAGTCTAGCCCAATTACCTGCAGCATTCCAACACAGGACAACTGACAACCTTCAAGTCTACCAAGTCATTCATTCCCACCAGACTGGTGATACATAAAAGCAAACTGAACTCGTTTCTCAGAATGGTTACAACTCCAACTACACCTGCTGCAAAGTACAAACATTATCAAGTTTCTACAGATGTTGTTTAAACTGGAACTATGGCTAAAGGTAATTATTACACAAAGCCTCCATTTAAATCTCAACTTCACAATAATTTGTGCTTTCCAACTATGCTGTCTGGCATACAAAAACAATTCAATAATACATTCTTTTCTTTCCAATCATGTTAAGAATTAGACCTTATTGGAAAAAAAACCTATTGAATAGAGTGATTTTTAAAAAATATTTTAAATAATGGTTCGAAACCTATGGTATTTGGTAAATCAGAGTGAAAGTTAAAAGAGAAATGTTCTCCATTCACTACAAAATAATTTTGTTTGGTAAAACACATAGAATTACATTGAAAATTTTGAATGACAACATTATATGGTTTTTTTATTTTAATGAACATTTACCAAATTATATTTGAAGTAAGTAAAACTCTATTTACTTCAAGAGAAATACCACTTGGTATTTCTACTTTGGACATAAGGTTTTTTTTTAAAGAAATAGGATATCAGTTTTAAGTATTGATTGAAATAACTTAATATGCTAGTACACTGAGCTTTTGCATTCATTTCGTCACTAGCATAGAACATGAATAAAAAAATAAAGATTGAACAGAGTAAAAATTTATCCTAAACTGGATATCTCCCTTTCTAACAAAAATAAAAACCGCTACATGTTTTTCAAGAGAATACATATATTAATCATATAATTATGTATCGCTACATCTTACAACTGTGTTAAAATAGAAATTTAATACATTAATTAATATTAATATTTCAAAACCTAGCTTTTAATAGGTTTTGAAATATTAATATTTCAAAACCAAAACAAAACAAGTATGTGTCTTCTTTCACAGTTTTGTCATTCTCAAATTTCAGTAATTCAATACTGATATGTAACATCTGCAAAACAGAGAGGCAACTTTGAGAAATTTCTCAACTATACTCATTGATAATCTAATCCCAAAACACATTCCATTAGAAATCACTTCCAAATGTTTAGTTGCATATAAATACACTGAGCTTCCTTGACGTAACTTGGCAGAATACATCATACTCAGAATATAGCAGCATTTTCATTTAAGAATCTTGCTTCAGGAATTCATAGAGACTGATAGCTTAATTGACTTGAAAAGAGAGCAAGAATTAACAGTTCACAAGGTGATACTTTAATCTTTCTAGCACTGTTTATATATAAGGCTAAAATCCTCTGCACATTTTACTGGAAGACAGTTTTAAGTTATACTCATAAACAGTCATCAGACTCTTCTGCGGTCAGGATTCACTCTAAATATAAATAACATACTTTTTTTAAAAAAAATGTATGTTTTACAAGCGCACAATTCAATTTACAACTGAAAGAATCTAGCTCTTCTCTAACAACAGCAAATGCAATCAGCAAGTCCAAAACCCTAACTCTGTTAAGCGTTAAGTCTTAACTATTATAAAATAATTGTAAATGGTAAAATTCCATTGGGTAAAAAAAAGCCAGCAAACAGAATATTCTATACTTTACAAAAAGTAAATCAAGCTGCGCCCACAACATATATAATCAACATTAATATAAAACAAATAGAACTATTATTAGAAACAATTCTTTCATTTTTCTTAAAACAGAAAGTAAAAAATGTATATCTGAGAATTATACCTTTGAATAGCTTGTATTCGATGACTGGACACATAGATGTAAAAGGAAAATAATTTTGCAGATCACAAGGCCCATAGTGATCCAATTTGAATATTCAGCAGAACTATTTCTTTATGAATCAGTTCTCAAGTAGGTTGGCAACATCAATACAACTGTAATAATGTTCTTTTATTTAAGCTACATCTTGAGATAAAGAGAGGAAAGGCAGGGCAAACGCTAAAACTTAAAAGACATATAATCTCATTGTTCCATTATGCCAAATTACATCTTCATTGGAACACATCTTCAAGCATCAGACTGCCAAGTTATACAATCTCTTCATGCATTAGTTTTAAGTTTCAACTTCAATCTTAATTATGCATTTAATAAACACTTTAAAAATAAAATCATGAAAAATGATTTGATACCATTTTAGATTTAACCTCTATTATTTTCTAAATTCATTAACATCTTCCATTTTTGTGTTGCACAACACTTTTAAAAGGGTCTTCTCTCTGATTAGCTTGAGATTATGAACCCCAGACAAATACTGACACATAGTTGGCCATGTATGTGAGCATGCATTTGCATGTATTTAAGATGAAACAGAGAACAGGATTACATCAGCCCTTCGATTTATTGTTCGACATTATTTACTAAATTTTCTAAAAACCCTCTCATTCCACACTGGATTCAGATGATACTAAAATCAAGCAATTTAAAACATTCCTTACAAAGTATAGCATATCAACCCTCACTCTCCCATAACTAGTATTTTAACTAGAACAGGGTCAAACATATTGTTGTCATATGTACAAGTACATATATAACAGTTTTCAGAAGAAATACTTATTGCACTTTACAAAAATGAATTTCAAGAAATAAAGCTATTGATTTATCACACAGAATGCAAGAAAATATCAAACCAATTTACAGTGTATTAAGAAAAATGACCAATATTCAATCATGTCATTTCTTGAACATCTTCATTTGGAAACAATTTACATAGTAGGAAACAGTCATTAACAATTTATTTAGTTATATGCCTGAATAATGGTAATCATTTCTGAATATCTGGCCAGTTGCATTTAAACTCTGAATGAAAATTTTATGAGAAAATGCAGTAAGTTTTAGTTTTTAACATAACTTTTTTAATTTTTTTTTCAAAAACAGTTTTTAGTACTAATTACAAGCATTATTTAAAGACTTATTTTTATTTATTGTGATCAGTAACTATTTATCACATGTAGCACATAATAGTACATATAGTACACATATAGTACATAATACAAACATATATTATGGGTTACATAATTTTATTGCACAATATTCTCCCCATATGCACCTAAAAATACTTAAATATTTCAGCATCCACTATGAAATTAAGTATCAGCCATTTCTAGCACTAATCATCATACTAAAAGTAGTTCACAGTATGAAATTACTAACACATTAACTGAAATTTTATAATTATAAATATGAATATCCATTTATCCATTTTATTTATTATTAAGAGTAGCATAATATTAGCATAGTTCAATTTAAAATTTAGTTTGAAATAAAGCCAAATGTTGGCAACTTAAAAAATGTTAAAGTTGATTAAGATTTTTCAGGCTTATGGTTAAAAGGGAAACAATTTCTAGCTCAAGTAATAACTGAGTGCCTCACGTATGTCCATCTCTTCAGGTAAGAATCTAATTCATGTATACCAAATTTATGAAAGCTATCCTATAGTTTAACTTCAGTTATACAGTAACATCTACACCTGTTACAGATTACACAAGCTAACTCCATGCTATCATTTCCTTCAAAGGGAATGTGTTTACGTCACACAGGAATACAATGTGGTAAACCTCTCACCATCCCTTTTGTATTTTTTTTAACATAGGCAAAGCTTCTATTTTCAGCTGAAGCTTTAGTAAAGTGCCTGCATAAGCATCCAGGAGTCAATTCAATTAAACATTTAATGATTATTTAAATTAGGAGGGAAATTCTTGTAAAGAAGCAGACAGAAGTAATCTTGCTTCACAGTATATACTTAAGCTGAATATAATTTCAAATTTGCACTGTCAGTCATAGCATCTCTTCCGTCACTCCATCATCTCTAATCTTCTTTATGGATCATACAAATATGTAATTTATATTTAAACTATTGTGCCCAAATTCAATTTAGCAGCTCGGTTATTATCTCAGAACTGTTATTTTCAGTATTATTATCTATACATTATGTCAACCATATATTGTCTTTCAGGCTTACCAAAAATTATATAAGCTGTATCATCAAATTTTAAAACATTTCACAAGTGGAATTTCACCTACACATATCTGTTTATAAAATCACAAATACTTAAGCACATCTGTATCCAAACACAATGTAAACTTCAAAATGCAAGACAGCAAAAAATGAAACATTCCTGATGCTTCTTTCAATTACCTTCACAAACTCATTTTAAAGCCCAGACATATCTCTGAAAACAATCAGCAAATGCAAAGCAGCTTTCCTTTCACTACAAGAAAAAAGGCCATCTCAATGGAAAACTACCACTGTTAGAATTACAAAATCAATGCACTATCGGGACTATAGCTATTACAGCTATAAACATTAAGAACTTGTTTTAATTTATATTAGATAATCAGTATCTATGCAGGAATTCAGAAATCTTTAAAAATATTATGTATATGATATCACTGTACATTATTCACCATGTAGTGAATAATATGCAATGTGTTAATGCTTATGCCCACAGTATAACTACATCTATCTCCTTTTCTCATTAGTGTCGATTATTTCACAATAGGTTTCTATTAACTATCACAACTAAAATAACCAAATACCAAGGAAATATCTGAAGAGCACCACTTCCTCTCTTTTATTTTGACTAATATAAGTGAACAAAGAAATGAAATAGAACCAAAGTATATAGCAAATTTAAGGTAAATGGCCTATTCTACAAGAAGCCCACAGGTTTGGTTTGAACTTATGGCTTTGATTATAATATTTGACATTTTCTTGAGCAAAATACCAAAAATCAAATCTAATTTTTAAAGTATTTATTGGAACAACAGAGTTGGTACTAGATAATAAGCTGATTTTTTTTAAAAAAAAAACAATAACCAACATCAGTATTTGTTCAGAATTACATTTGATAATTCACTTTACTACTAATGGTAGTGGTATGATTCTTTTTAATTATTCAAGAAAAGAACTGTGGTTTACACCTACCTGGGTAAAAGTCTTTGGATTTAGAAAGCTTGATGGTAGCCCCAGTCTCTTTCTGCAGCTGAACAATTGTCTGTCCTCCCTTACCAATTATAGATCCAGCCGCATAACTAGGTATGAGGACCTTTAGAAAATATTGGCCGTCCTCTGGAAAAAAGAAACAAAAGGTTAATTTATGTTCCAAAATATTTTCTCTCAGATCTATAAAATATGCCTTTGTCTTACAAATATTAATACACCGTTCTTTTGCACAGACTGTAGTTGTTTAGCCAATATTAAATTAATATCTGTTCTTAAATTTGTGGTGCTATGGGATGCAATGACCTAATTCAAGTTATAATTCTAGGCATAAAACTGTTCCTGTATGGCTCTATTTAACTTGATACAATAACATGAGCCAAAGTGTATTTCTCACACACATGTGCGTATACACACACACATGTGCATACACACACACACAGGCAAAGAAAATGATCAGGAAAGATCAAAGTCCTTAAAATAGTACAATCAAATTAAAGAAAGAAAATTGATAGAACTAAAGGCTATGTATTGTTGTTCTATAGTCTTCAAAGAATACACTGCTTTTTGTTAAATAACCCGGAATCCGAGGCTTTACTCAAAGTTATCCTGAAGAAAACTCAAAATAATGTGGTTATGATAATTTGCCTAAGTAATCCTGATGTATTTCTTCAACATTTCTTGGTAGCAATGATCTCTTAAGCTCATTAAAGGACATTAAGAAGAATTTTTCTCAGTTAAAAGGAAGCTAAAACCCTGCATGCATTTAAAAAGTGACTGTTAATGTAAATACTTGCAAAGTAAGAGTTTAAAAAGTCCCAAAATAGGTAAGAATAATCAGTACTATGAATAAAACAACTTTTCCTTTATAACTGAACAATTGTATTGCTTCCTTCACAGGTCTTATACTACCAATTCTATGGACTAGGGAAAAAAACCCTGCTCTGACAGGTTTGCATGTAAAACCAACACACATTTTAAGACCCTTCTTTATTAAATTGCCCAACTTTGTTTTATATATATATATATATATATATATATATATATATATATATATATATATATATATATATATATATATATATATATATATATATATATATATATATATATATATATATATATATATATATATATATATATATTCAAACTTACAAAGTACTGATATATATATTAAATGCATCTTAGAAGTTTGCTTTCATCAAGGAGCCACCTAAGAGCAGCCTCACTTTCTCTCAGAGTCAACGTCCCAGCTGATACAGGTGCATCCCCCCAAAACATTATACAAACGTTTAAATACATCAGCTATCTACTTCTGTTTCTTAACGCTGGAGGAATAAATTCACCTCTGCCTCGGTGCATTGTTATGAAGACTCCAGTGCAAATGAATAGAGGAGATGCTGGTCCCGTTATAACTCATCTCATCCAGGAAGAGCAGGATGTTAACTAACAAGTCACCGCACCAAGACAGACAACTCCCGCCCTCCCTCCTCAAACCTCTCTCTGACACACACACGCGCGCTTTACACACACCCCATCACAGTGACCCAGCCCCAGGAAGCACAAATCTGTGCAACATTTTCCACCGAAAAGGAAAGTGGTGCCAGGAAATAAGACAAGTTTTGCTGCCGCCGCCGCCGTTTAATCTACCTGGCGACTCACAAAAGGGGGAAGAGGGAACCGGGGGTGAAAGTGCCTTTTTTCCAGCCGCCATTTATTCGTTTAGTTCTTCCAACTGTTAACCACGCGTGCAAGAGGGTCGGTGCAAGAAGTCTTCTGAGCTCCTTCGCCAAGAGGGTCAAGGCTGAAAAGCGCCCCCCCACTCCGCCCCGCCACTACGAATATGTGAAATTAAAATAAAACAGGGCTGCTAGATGCTTGAAAGGCGACGCCATTTTGATGAATGATAACATTTGAGAAATAAGGAATGTTTGGGGAAGGAAAAGAGGGAGAGGCGAGGCGAGGAGGCAGGTAGGAAAGGGGAAGGTGGGTGGGGAATTGGGTAGTGGCAGGAGGAGGAAGAGGAGGGGAAAATACCCACCGCCCGTGTTGGTCCTTTTGGTGCTGCCGGCTTCAGGGGGAGCTTCAAGTGGTCTTTTCCGAGAGTCCGGCGGGTCCAGGTCTATGGGTACCCCAGGATGGGTCCCGTTCTGCTGGATGGGAGCTGCCGCCATCATGTTTGCTGCCGCCGCCGCTGCTAGAAGGATAACTGGCTTCTCCCTTCGGGGTGGGGGGAGCAGGGAGGGGGAGGAGGAGGAGGAAGGGGCTCGTCCCGCTTCTTTCGCTTTTCTTCCGTCCTCTGAAATTTCAGGCTAATCTGCGAGATCGCTCCGCTCCCCCACCCCCCCAAAAAAGATGCTTTGTTGGAGTGGGGGGCAGGCGCTTGTTTGTCAGGCACCGGTGAAACGGGCTGGGGGGGGGGAGAGAGAAAAGAGAGAAGAGGAGGAAGAAAAAAAAGCAGGCTGGACGGCTGGCTAAAAGAGCAGCTGCAGTGCAGTACCAACAAAAGCTGAGGTTAAAAAAAATTAAAAAGGGGAAAGTGGGGTGGGAGGGGGAAGCGGAGACAAAATAAGGGGAGAAAGAGAGGTAAGGGAGGAGGGGGAGAAAGTGAGGCGGAGGAAAGGAGAGAGGGGAAGCGAGAGGAAGAAAGAAAGGAGGGGAGAGCGAGGCGGGGAGGGGAGGAGGGGGAGAGCGAGGTGGTTGGGGAGAGAGAGAGAGAAACTGGATTCAGGGAATGTGCCTCTGTGGCCCCTCCAGGATCCCCTCCCCGCCTTTTCTCTCCCGGCGCTAGTCGGGCGCTTGCAGCTGGCGAGGAGAAGCGGCTGCCGGAGCCGAGAAGGGCTGTTACTGCTTTCACGTTCTCACGCTTTCCCAGTTGAAGAGTCTCAGGCGCGCTGTCGGGCTAGACTCTGTCAGGAGTTGCTCGCTGAGAGTCTCTCTCTCTCTCTCTCTCTCTCTCTCTCTCCCTCCCTCTCCCCCCACTCCCACCCCTCGAATTCCCGGCCGCTCGCTCGCTCGCTCTCTCCCCAGCACAGACTTACGCGTAAAAAAACTCGGTCTCCCACGACTCGGGTTGTAAGGGAAAGGGGCTCTCCCTAGCTTTCTCTTGCGGACACACTTTCCGAGCCCAAACACTCCAACGGGGAAGGGAGGGCAGTGTGAGGTATGTATTTATTTATGTATTTAACGTGTGTGTGTGTGTGAGAGAGAGAGAGAGAGAGAGAGAGAGAGAGCGTGTGTGTGTGTGTGTGTGTGTGTGTACAATATACGTGTGCAGGCCTTCCAGAGAACCGGAGAGCTGAACCAATCGAGGGGAAGAACTTGAGGCTCGGGTTGGAAGGTTAAGCCAAAAAAGACAGCGAAAAGGTGCCTGATGGGTACAATTGAACCCCGCCCCTGGTTGTGCTAAGATGGGACCATCCAGGAATAAATAAAAACAGCCGATTTCGAGCCATTCTCCAGTTCTGGCTGCCCCACCTTAAGGAACAGAAGGCGGCAGAACTGTGTTGGGCCAAAATAGTTGATAAGTGTACTTTCTGTGATGGAGTAGCATGGTAGGAAGGAGGCACCAGATTTTCAACTGTTGTTCCATTTTCTTCTCTCCATATGAATAGGAGCTAGGCTAGATGAGCCTTGTCCTTTCCCCAGTATTGTGCAAAAAGCAGGAAAACAAACAGGAGAATAGAGTTACTCTTTAAAGCTGTTTCCTCTTATTTCCTACACACTTCCTCTGAAGCCTGACTTTCCAGCAAGCATCTTACAAAGAGAGGTAGAAGATTTGCACATGCCCGTATGACTGAAGACTGCTTCTCTTTTGGTATTCCATTTTTAGAGAAATAAAGGGCAGTGGAATAGGAACGGCTTCATTTGATCTCCCCTGCACATCAAAATAGCAACGTTTTCAAGTGATGATTACAAAGAGCAATTACTACATTTCAGATTGTTTATATGCATTTTCACTTTGTTATCTAGTTAGTTCCTTGTTTTCTGGTTGGACAATACTCAATATGAGGTGGTTAAATCACACGTAGAGCTACAATAGCATTTTACCAAAGCTCAAAAAGCTGAACAACTACTAGACAGCCAAAAAAAAAGGAGTTTTTTTGCCATCACTGCTGCTATCTAGTGGTTATAAGGTTTTTTGAAGCCCAGATATATTATCACTGATTCATTTGGTATTGTATCTTATTGAAAACCTTCCAGATGCTGATCATGCTAAGAGATACCTTATGGATATCAGGTTAGAAAAAGTCTTGTGTATTACTTTTTGTTACTCTTTCCATGAGATCCCTACCATGTTTCCTTGCTCAAAATTTTCTCTTTTTCCTCTTCTTCTAGGACAGCGGTTCTCAACCTGTGGGTCGCGACCCTTTTGGGGGTCGAACAATCCTTTCATAGGGCTCGCCTAAGACCATCGGAAAACACATATTTATGATGGTCTTAGGAACCGAGACACCGCTCCTCTATCCATCTCCAGGCGGGTCCACCCACATGCAAATAAACTACTGCAAAAAAAAAAATCTGTACCATGGGAACTTCTGAGCATGCGCAGAAGCCGAATTTCCGGCACTGCACATGCGTCGCCGTCTTGTTTTTGGCTTTTTTTTGCAATTTTTTTTATCGGCACTGCGCATGCGTGCGTGCGCAAAGTGCACGCACGCCCACAAGGCGTGGCCACACAGTACAGGAGGAAGTGAACCGGCAGCGAGGTAAGTTAGAACCCACCCCTGAGTTTCCTAATAATTTTATTATTTTATGGTTGGGGATCACCACAACATGAGGAACTGTATTAAAGGGTCGCGGCTTTAGGAAGGTTGAGAACCACTGCTCTTGTAACAATAAAAATTATTACAATAAAAAAAAATACACTTGCTCAATTCAATCCCTGTGGGCCGAGTCTCCCTGACTAGTGTGTTTTGTATAAATTGTTACCCCTAACTTTCTTATATATCTTTACTCATCCTTTTACCATTTAGAAAAATTGGTCAAGTTTGGACCACCACCCCCTTTGCTGTTCACAGAAAGAATATGACATGGCAGAAATGATTGCTTGTGCTCTTTGGGGGGAAAGTTTCACAGGGCCAAATAAAGCAAGGATGAACTACAAAAAGACAGTATTGTCTTGTGTACATGTTCTCTCTGGGCAATTTGTTTCTAATTCATTTTTTTTTCATCCTAGCACCTAAAAGGTTTTCCAGGCTTTTTCTCCTTTACACTATATAAAAAGAATGCAAGTAAGTAAAAAAAATAGTTCTTTTTCTGGATAATTCATCACTCCCTATTCTTAAAAAAATGTCTTCAAGAAAGAAAGGATGGGTAAGCAGCTGCAGACAGACTGTTCTTTGCTATCTCAACTCTTGATTTCACCAGTGAGCTATAGCTGCCCTGTGGTACCATACTGTGTGAGGAAGGGATAAGCATTACAGAACATGGTTCATACAAGATCAGGCAGCATGGATGTAAATAAACATGGATTCTAATACTATAGAAATACTATCTGACATTGGTTGTTACTACTTCTTTGTATATCAATATTGAATTATTAATCCTGAAGAAGGCGTAATTAAAAGTAACTTAAATAAAAAGGAAAAGTGGCTAGAAACATTAATCTGCATTTTCTAGCGGTGACACTGAAAAATATTAACTACATACAATGGTAATAAATATATCAGGTTTCCTACTTATCTGAAGCATTTTATTACCCACACTTGAAAAAGTAAATCCAGGATTGATACATAAAGATAAATAAAGCATAATTTGTCTGATGTGCATAACTTATATCCATCTACAGGTCCCAGAGCATTAAAAACAAATTTCAGAGAGAGGTCTGCTTGATAAAAAGTTCTGCTGTGCCCCAAGATTAGTCTCAATATGCAAAGATGGCCATGCTATTCCTTAGAGCCGAGGTGGCGCAGTGGTTAAAAGCAGCACTGCAACCTACTAGTTCAGCAGTTCAGCTGTTCAAATCTCACCGGCTCAAGGTTGACTCAGCCTTCCATCCTTCTGAGGTCGGTAAAATGAGGACCCAGATTGTTGGGGGCAATATGCTGAACTCTGTAAACCGCTTAGAGAGGGCTGTAAAGCACTATGAAGCGGTATATAAGTCTAAGTGCTATTGCTATTGCTGTTTTTCCTTCAACCTGTTATAGTCATACAATTTTCTTTGTCCATGTCACCTCAGAATTATAGATTCTTTGGTTATTATTTGAAAGTAAATTCTAATTTACATATTGGCTACCAGTTAAACGATTAAAATCCTGTTCACTCATAGCTATATTTAAAGTATATGATATTTAAATTTAGATATGGACAGAGACATGTTAGTTCATTCTACAATGTTCTCATATTTTCAGATGGTTTGCTCTAAATCACAACATAGGAAAAGTAAGATTTCATCTGTAGAGCAAGACTTGTTAGTTTTCACTACTTGCTAGTAGTAAAAACTAACAGTTCGAGAACTAAATTCCCACTGTCAATTGTGGTGTGGGGTTTTTTTTTTTCATTTTGTTTGCAACTGATGCTATTGTTTTCCACACAAAGGTACTGCAAATCCATGTTCTAGATTACATGTTGTATCCAAAACTGTCACTAAAAATTTGCATCTTTAAACGAAGATAATTGGAAAATGCAAACCTCATAATTTTACATGTGACAAAGAAGTGGTCAAGAGCTCATCCTTCTCAACGGTTCTAAAAAACACTATCATATCAGCTCATGTATTCAGAACTAAATGCACAATATGTATTATACATTATGATGGTATAAATGTTGTAAATGTGAAACCAAAAATAAAGTGCAACTGAATATTAAATATCTACTGTCATATTTTACCATTATGAAGATGTCATTCAGATTTTCCTCAAGCAAGCGAACATAGTGCTAGACAGGTCTATAATGGTCATTGGAATACGTTCCGGTTTTCTCATTCTTCTCATAAGAAATGTGGGCTGTGCTTTTAATCAATTTTTATTGTAAGAATAGTGCATTGAATTCCCATCCTTTATTTGTGTAGCACTTAAACTATTTGTTTATATGGCATTATATATGTTAAGTACTTAAACATGCTTTTGCATAATGACAAATCACATAAATTAAGTATGCTGTATGGCATTTGATTTAATATCAACTTTTTCCCCAATATTGTGCTGAGATGTCATCTTAAAAAGCGCTTTGGAATAGTTTCATCTTTGGAGAAGACGTTTTTACTCTTGAAAGCAGTTTAAACAATGTTTATTTATCTTATAATTTTATATGCCACCTTTGCTGTACAAACATATAGATAAGATCATGAACGGTAGAAAAATAACCAAAGCAAAAAAACAATTTACAAAAAGCTATAATCTGTAATTGTGTAGCCCCAGAAACAGCCACATAATAAGCTGACATAATTCATGCATTATCCTATGCTGACAAGATGACAAAATTCATACATTATACACTGCTTTGTTTAATCTCTCAGAATTAGCTTGATTCATTCAAAATGCTAAGGCATAAACCAGAGTATATAAGCCTCATTGGTGGAGTTAACACAATACAATAAGCCTAAATCATTCTGTGAAATAAGGCACAGAATAGTGGCAGTCTTCATCACGAAATCATTCCACAGTGGTCCCACAACTCAGCCTGTGGCCTCTATCCTCCAACAGCCTGTGATATAAGACTAATTACATAAAATTTCAAGCTAGAAATAGGGTGCAATGTACAGTAAGGCTGTTAAAATAGATCACTTAGATAGCTAGTGTCATTTTGAACCCTATCCACTGAGTATTTTTAACCCAGGCCTTTATGATTAAATAAAGACAAGTTGGTTTTGCAGAACTAAAGTTTGAACCTTTTAACAGCCGTTAACTAGTAAGGTCTCATGGATTTTAATATTGTTTAGCTTGTTTTCTTCATATATGATTTACCTGAAGTCACTATCACTTCAAACAAAAAGGTGATCTATAAATATTTTAATTAATGAGCATAGACCTCACTTTAAACCTGCTTCATTGAACATGGGGATGTTTACTAATAATTAAGTGAACTAGGGACTAAATGTTTAGTCATGTTTTTAAATCAACTAAATTAAATTATCCCAAATTTAAAGTAAATTTTAATTTTAAAATTAATAGTCAAATTATTCCACACATAAATGATTACTATTTATTACATCTGTTACATAATTTGTTGAGAGTTGGTTCTCACCTCAAAGTATATAGTCTTTTCATTCAAACGCATCAAACTAGCCATCATAATTTGTACAAACTATGGTTAATAAGCTATATGTGACTACACCTTGGAGATAGTCGTATACATATTCTTGTCTCATAGTGAAAACGGAAATGGTGTAGTGGAATGGAAATCATAAAATTTATGTTGTCAAGTCTGATGTTTGCAACACATCATGAGTTCTATATTATTGTACAAATACCTAGATGTATGACTGAATCCTGCTGTCCTGCAAGAGACACCTGAAGATCTGGGTCTTTCTTTAAGAAATCTAGGACAGGGTGGGCATCCACTCTCAGAGATGGTTATATTTATCTTGAATTTTTCTTCCCTTGCCATGCTCATCATTTTATTAGGGATTTTTATGTATTGTTGTTTTTAATCCTTGTTATGATTCTCCAAATCACTGACAAGTGGCAGTCCTAGAAATTAACTTTATGAATAAATTAAAAATAAATTATGATTACAAGGCCTCTTTTGCAAATTCAGTTCTTGCAGGCCCCAGACCTTTTAATTTTAAATAATCATCAGTTCTGCTTTATTCAGCAAATTATGATTAATAAATTATAATTTAAATCAATGTATGAATCCAGCATAATTATAACAGTACAGGACATGAGGATAGTGATTCCATTTTGATTCCTATTTTCCATAATTGCTATTAATTTATCTAAACTTATAATATTTGGTAATAATGAATTCCATAAAACTGAATTGTTACTTTGTGAATTAGTAGCAATTTTAAAAAAAACCATAAAAACAGCTAATTTCACCGTGTCTAATATTTTGAAAATGAATGCTTTTTGTCTTTTCCTACCTTCACTGCAATGGGAGGTATAAAAATTTCTATATTTATTTACTTTTTCTTATTTTTTTATAGAGAATTTCATCAACTACCTTAGTATTTCACTACAGTTATTTGCACTTTCTACTGATCTCCAATATCTATAGAGGAATTATTTGCATAGATCCATATAATCCCTTTATAATGTCTTATCCTCCTTTGTTCTCTGACTCTTTAAACAATCCCTAACACCAAATTTGATGTTTTACTACTGCAGCAAAATGAATTGACATTTTTATTGTGCTTTTAAGTGGTATTTCAATATTCTTTTTTCTATTATAGGTAATTTAGAATCCAAGAATCAGAATATGTTTATTTCTTTATCTATGGGCAATATAAATAAAACAAACTGTCAAATGTAAAAAGAACTTATGAAATATACAAATCAGTTATTGATAAAAACAATAATATGCAATGTATTTTGTATGAATAAAATTCTAATTAGTGAATTGTCAGTAATACGTGTAAATTCAGCACATGAAATACATTTACTAATGTTAGCTGATAACATTTACAAATTCTATTGATTTTAATACTTCCAATAATTAGTTACAATGGGGTACAGAAAAGAAAATTTCATTTTTTTAATTGATGGAATACTCAGGCATTTTTCCTTCCACAGGGATATTCCCATAGATTCAGAAACAATAGATTGTATTGAAAATGAAGGAAACCCCCCCCCCGCCCCACCCTATGAAAGGAAATTACTACATTCTTAATAACAGCAAAAACTCTTCTGTCAAAGAAGTTTAAGTATCTGTCAAGCAATTCTCTAGTGCCTGCTTAAACATAAACAGCTTGCACTTTTATTATTCCTACCAGTAGAGATAGATCTTTCAGGATAGAATGTCGCTTCTCCTTTTAAACTCTGCCTATTTCTCCCAGTGATTCAAATTGAGTAAAGTGTTCTTGAATTAATCTTTTGAAATGCAGTAGAACAACTATACACAATGCACACACACAAACAGAGAGAGAGAGAGAGATGTTTCTAGAAATAATTTTTAGGAAATCGGCCAGTTATTTGTATAGTTTTATTCTAATAATATATTTTATTTGGTTACAATTTGAAATTTCCTTTTATTTGAGATTTTACCATATTATTTCATCTTCACATTTAGGCTATTTTTCTTCTTGGTTTAAACACTATTTGAATTAGTATCATTCATTTGTATTCATTTGAAACATAAAACTAGAACCAAAAGCTGAAATGATTTTCAATTCAAGTATTCTCAAGATTTTTCCTAATAATCCCCAATACAATGCTACATGATATCATTTTAACAAGGACTTTAAAAAAAATGATGCCTCTTTTGGTGGCCACCATTTTTTCCACAAAATCCCCATAATAGCCAGACATGTTTATTATTTGTGGGGATAGACGTTTTGGAGAACTACAGGTATAACACAATTTTTATCAACTTCCCACAACTTACTATTATTATTATTATTTTGTCTTTAAGAAGCAGCAAATAGGGCTGAAGTAAGACATTTTTAGGCAGCTCTAAAATTCTGTTACATCTCTTTTTAACATGTTAATATCTCCCAAATTTTCTTCAGAGTCTACACACACACACAAACACAAACATATACACAAAATAGTCCTTTATTTATAAGCTTGTCATATGTCTGATCAATTCTAAACGTATAATAAAGCAAGATTGATTTTATGCAGACTTTATGGTTGTTTACTGATTTATGTAGTTAACTGTCAACTTAATTAAACTTTTCATCTGCATAATGTTAGGCAAATATCTTAACAGTTTTGTTTTCTTCCTCTTTCAACTTGTTTACCTCTTCGACTTCCCTAACTCACTGTATAGATAATTCTCATGTGTGTGTGTGTGGTCTGTTATAGTGTATATAGCAATAGAACTTAGACTTTACAGCCCTCTCTAAGCGGTTTCCAGTGTGTGTGTGTGTGTGTGTGTGTGTGTGTGTGTGTGTGTGTGTGTGTGTGTGTGTGTAGTGTGCATTCATTCATTCATTCATTCATTCATTCATTTCTGGATGGCTGTAATGAACCTACAGTGGGAGAGAAAAATCTCTAAAATATCAACCAATACAATGTATGACTCATTCATTCCCTTTGAGAATTTTCAGAATGAGGGAAGAAAAGTATGAATGTTTGACCACGTCTTAAGTCTCGGTCTCCGTTGTAACAAAATAATTTCTTTTTGTGACATTTAAACTGTTTATCTTTTTCATTCTTGCCAGTGATTCAGTAGATTGTTCCAAAAATGGGAGTCCAGTATATCTGCTCAAAATGGTTTCCCATTTTTTTCCAACAACAACTTGTTCTTTTATGAAATGACATCAACATATTTTGCAAAATTGAATGTGAGTACGTAGGAAATGATTTCAGAAATGATAGTTCAGTGCCATAGAAGTGACATTGGATGAAAAGATTTCGTCATCACGTATCAGAATAAATATGGTATTTGGAATTATTGTATATGATTTGGAAAATTATAAATTGGCCTAGTTTGAAAATCAATCCAATATAAACCATGATCAGGACAGAATGGAATGACAAATTTCAAATGAAATTATTCCAATTTTTACAACCAGTGTCAGTATATTTAGCAATGGAAGAGGCAGCAATTACCTGTTTTGTATTGCAAAAGACTTACTGTAAATCCCAATCTGCAGCATAAATCAATTCTATTTATTGTATTTTAATGACAGTATCTGAATTCAGAATTTTATACTAAGAAATACAACAAAGTATATTGTGAAAAAAAACCCTCAAAACATGGAGTAATATTACCAATATTACTATGTACCTTCATAATACATAATAAGGCTAATAAACATTTAGATTCCAGTATTTTGTTAGTTGAGATCAAATCTCAAAAAATTAATTGAAAAAAAACATGGGAAGAAGTCCTTTGGATCTATCACACAACACCTCTCTGGTATTCATTAATTCATCCTAATTTTTCAGACTTCTGCTTCTTTTCTGCTTTTTTAAGGAATTCCATGGGTAAGCTAACAACATCCCTTTTGTTTCTGATTTACAAGAAAAACTGGGATGTCACAACTGAAAAGGAACAACATGAAACATTATCAGTCCGTTATTTTAAAAAAAGTTCTCATATGATCAGGGATGTTCTCTGAATCTCAAAAATTTTAAAATTATTTTTACAATTGGATTATACAACAGCAACATCTCCCAATGTACCAAAGAGTCAAACCAACCTTATTTCTGATTTCAATACACACATTTATATTAATCTTAGACCAGTGTTTCTCAACCTTGACAATTTTAAGAAGTGTGAACTTCAACTCTACACATCTTAAAAGCTGCTAAGGTTGAGAAACACTGTCTTAGACATTCACACATACAGTATATAGATTTTAAACATATCACTAATTGTGATACCGGTGTCATTAGTTGACTAAATTAGTTGACTAACATATCATTGATTGGCTAAAAAAAGCCAATTAATCATATTGAGCCAATTATATTGCACATTGGGCCCAAAACCATGAGATAGATAAAAAGATGCACACAGAGCCAGTCAGAACAGAAAATACTGTTCAGCCGTCAAAGAAGCACGTAGCTGTTATAGAAAGAAAGTGAGAATATTGGAAAAACAAGGTGCAAGAGTATGGAAATTGATCTTCAAAGACAACAACACTCTTTTTGACTCCTAAGAAAATTATTTGAGAAGTTGCCATAAAGTGGAGGGGATCAATTTATTTTTCAAAGCACCAGAGGGCAGGACAAGAAACAATAGTTGTAAATTAATCAAGGAGAGAAACAACCTGGAATTAAGAAAAAACTTCCTAACAGTGAGGACAATTAACCAGTGGAACAGCTTGCCATCAGAAGTTGTGGGTACTTAATCACTGAAGGTTTTAAAGAAGAGACTGGTCAGCCACCTGTCTGAAATGGTATATAGTCTCTTCCTTGAGCAGGGGGTTGGACTGGAAGACCTCCAAAGTCCCTTCTAGCTCTATTCTGATTGATTGACTGACTATAGTGAAAAACATGCTTTTTTCAGATATTACATTTGGATAATGAATGAAAAAAAAAGGCAAATCTGTTTATGCAAATGAACTATAGGGGAGATGATACTGTTAACTTTGCTTACCACTTTGAAGAAATTAAGATGATGTCCAACTTTCTGCTATAGGTCATAGTTTTGTGCAAAGGAATAAATAAGGACTTAAAAATGTTAAATAAAATATCCAAAAAATACTAATTATTGAAATTGATTAAAACATATAAACCAGAGGCCATGACTAGTGAAACAATGTCATCCTGAGAGATCAAGGTGAAATTAAATGCTTTCAAGATGTTGATTTACTTTCACATATTGGTTTACTTGGAATTAAAGGCATTAACAGTCAAATATAATTACAAGGTAAAAGGTAAACTACAAATAAAATCAAAAGCAGTATTTTAAACAAAGCAACTTCCATAGTAGCACAACAAATATTGAACATAATTCTTATTAAAACCCGTCAGCTTGTTTTTTCTTGATATCTGGAAATGTTCAATGCATATTTAGCTGCCATTAAAAGCTACCCATCATTAGAGTGAAATCCAAAAATGCAAAGTAGAAATGATTATGGAATTAAAACTCAGCAGGAATGTACAACATGATGCAATATTTTATAAAATATAATTAATATAACAAATATTATATTGAACATAATCCATAATCTCCACTCGTCATTGTCATCATCCTGAGCTGACAGTTATGCCAGCTTGGATTGACTCTCTCACCCAGGCTCAATACTTCAGAAAAGACTTTAGAAATACTCCTGATCAACTGTTGAAATAGATACAATACTGTATGCATGTAATCCAATTATGCCCTCCAGCTGTATTAAAGGATTTGTTTGAGGGGCAACAGAAGATGCTAGGTAGAATGTTGGGCAAGCAATGTTGAAAATAAAAGTTGTCCCAATGTCAGTTTTAAAAAAAGGATTCATCAGCCATTCTCAATAGCTTCAATATATTGAAAGCAGGTGTGGGTTCCAACTTACCTTGCTGCCGGTTTGCTTCCTCCCAGGCCGCGTGGGCACTCCATGTGTGGGCGAGCGCACAAACCACGCACGTGCATGCGCAGTGCCAAAAAATCCAGTTTTTTTTTAAAAAGCCAAAAACAAGATGGCGATGCATGTACAGTGCCGGAAATTCAGCTTCTGCACATGCTCAGAAGAAAAAAATAATTCAAAAATTCAAAAAAAAAGATGGCGGCGCTCACGGACCAACACCGACCAAACCGGTTCCATGATGTCATCGTGACGTCACCACGGGTTGCTACTGGTTCAGGCAAACCGGGAGGAACCCGCCTCTGTTTGAAAGGCAACATAGTGGGTGCTTTATCTCAGGCAGCAACAGGTCTTAGGCTAGATTAGCAGTCACTATTTTGAGAACTAAAAGGTTGGATTTCTTATGAATTATTCTGTTCTTAACACATAGTACCCAAACAGTTTTCCCAAGCCTAAGAACAAAGGATACTGTGCAGACTTGGATATGTAAGAACAACCTATAGTATAAAATAGACCAGTGGTTCCCAACCTTCCTAATGCCGCGACCCATGCCCTGCCACCGCGCTCCCACCGCGACCCACCCCGCCACCGCCATTTGGGTTCTTTTACCCTCTGCGCATGCGCAAAGCATTCTGCGCATGCGCAGAGGGTAAAAGAACCCAAATGGCGGCGTCCGGGTGAAGTCTCAAGATCCAGGCGAGGTCTCCGCTCACTTCGCATGTTGCCTCTGGGAGATTTTCGAGCCCCGTCGCGAAAGGCATGCGTGACTTCAGCGGGGCCGGGACAGGCAGCTGCTGGGAGAGAGCCATCCCCTTCGCAGAGTCTCTCCCGTCTACCTGTAGCATTCGGGGTGGGGCACGGGTTGTGGGGTGCGATATGGCCAGGCTTATGGCAGTGGGGGGAAGCTGAGGATGCTGGGGCGACCCCTGGGAAATGGTCGTTTGACCCCCAGGTTGGGAACCGCTGAAATAGACCCAGTTAAACTAAAACTTAGACACAGCCCATGTATCGGCTCCTACAATGTACAGTTTGTCCTCAATTTACAAGCATAATTGAGGTTGGAATTATGATTATAAGTCACTGCAATAATAAATCAAAGTATCACATGATTGGACCTGATTTTTACACTATTTGAGGTAGTTAAGTGAACTCCACAATTTTTAAGCGAACGCCACAGCTGTTAAATGAATCAGTTTTCCCCAATGGGAATTTTTTTGCCAGAAATCAGAAGTAAATGTCAGAAACCAGCAAAATAAATCTTAAATTGTGGTCACGTAACCGTGAGATCTGCAAATGGCTGTAAAGGTGAGTTTGTTGCCAACTGTTCAAAATGTGATTATATGACCATGTGGAAAGATATAGTCACTGTAACTTTTAAAATTGATTGTAGGTAGATTTTGTAGGTTTCTGTTATAACTTCAAATGCTCATTAAGTGATCTATTGTAAGCCAAATACTACCTATACAGTATATCAGGGTGAAATCCAATTTTTTTTACTACCGGTTCTGTGGGCATGGCTTGGTGGGCATGGTGTGGCTTGGTGGGCATGGCTTGGTGGGCGTGGCAGGGGAAGGATACTGTAAAATCTCCATTCCCACCCCACTCCAGGGGAAGGTTACTGCAAAATCCCCATTTCTTCCTGATCAGCTGTGACTTGGGAGGCAGAGAACAGACGGGGGCGGGGCCAGTCAGAGGTGATATTTACCGGTTCTCCAAACTACTCAAAATTTCCGCTACCGGTTCTCCAGAACTGGTCAGAACCTGCTGAATCCCACCTCTGCTATTTATCATAAATAGTTGTGTGATTCAGATAAATCAAGGACAATACAGTAAGGGGTATAGGCACTGTATGTCTGCATGTGTAAAATTTCAAAAAGCTAGATCCCTTGGAAGAGGATAGTTCTCCCTCCGATTCTCTTAGACTGCATGTTCCAGAGATTGAAAAAGCTTCAGAAGGGGGCATGATGAGAGGAGCTTAGGAACTAAAACTCTCTGAGCCCCTTAACACACACCCCATTTTATGGTATTTAGACCAACCAGTTCCATGTGGAATGTTAAAAATATAAGGAAGGTCCTATTACTTATCACTCTGTATCCAGTAGAGCAAATGAGGCATGCATTATTGGAGCACAATAATGCAATTCTAGATTCCGTGGAACAAAATTTATCCTAAAAACAAAAAACCTGTAGCAATAGTTCTCACAAGGGACTTGAAAGTTAGAAAAGAATTTTACACATAGAATCAAAAGTGTTTTTCACAATGTTATTGCTTTCAATAGAGGGACATTGGTTTGTATCAAATGCTATTAAATAGCCATCTAGAAAAAATGAAATGTAATTTGAAGTATAGCCTCACACATTCATATAAACATTGGAATTAAAATTTCTTTATGAATCAGCTTTTTGAAGTGAAGCCCTATAAGGATGGAAAAATGAAAGTCAGGAAGAAATTCATGCTGTGTATTAAGCATCACACTGCTTATAGATTCATCATTGCTCATGACAAAGATATTCTAAGTGGACCTCCTGCCTCTCTGCCATGCTGACATTGTTTTGTATGGGCTGCTGTTAGATCCCTGTAATCCTGAGCCTTGGGATCTTGTTCAACATGTTTGCCCCACTTGGTAGACATGTTTGTAAGCATTTAAAATGGAAATGAACTCTAATCATTCTGTGTGCTTGTAACAAGGAATTTAAATCCCTTTACATAATTTAATATTTAATGTAATTGGTGTTTTCCAGCAAAGTTTGTCTGATACAGAAAATTGTAATAATCCTAGATAAGTTGCATCTTGACCATAAACAATGTAAATGGCAGTTTAATTTTAATCAGTAGGTCTCATTCACAGGTCAATAAATTTGCAATTAAGATGCTGCAATATTCTTTGTCACTAAGCTGCTGAGCCAGTACATGCTCCATTTCTAAACTGTAGAAGAATATGAGGAGGATACAAATTTGATAGTTTTTTATTGAAAGTTTTGCCACATTAATGTAAAGCCACAACCACAATGTTTGATGGCAAACTGGGAAATATAATTGATTTGTGGCATAAAAACAGATGTTAACCTCAAAGTAGAAGAATGAAGATGAAATATTAGTATCCAAATCATATATTCAGTTAAAATTAAGGGAACAGCAAGTTGGCAGACACTTTATTTCTATTCATAACTAAAGTCCCTCAGAATAAATAGAGATCTTACTTTCCAACCAAATGTTGAAGAATCCATTTAACACTAACCTGGGGCCAAACCTCTGCAGAAACTGCAAAGGAAAGGTGAGTCCCTCCCCCATTTTCTCTCTTTAATTCAGAAATATTCTCCCTATATATTTGTTTCTCCATTCAGTGGTATTTCTGCATAAGGCACTGCCCCTTAATACAAATGGTGTGGATCCTATGACTTATAAATCTTCCTCTCTTTTTTTGCTGTGAAAGGAAACCTCCAAAATTCTAAGTGTCTTCATTGCAGTAATAATGTTTATGCTATTCTTTCTTCCTTTTCATGTAGCTGAACAATATACAAAGTGAACCACTTTTTATTCTTCCCTTAATTGCCATATTATTCTCTGGAACTCCCTGCATCTATCTGCCTTTGAATTCAATGTATCACTCCTAATTCTTATGTCTTTCTCCTATTTTTGTAATTTATTACCTTTCTGAACAAATAAGGTACTTTCTGTACTCTTTGCCTTTTCTCATTGAATTGAACAATAAACTTCTCATACATTATTGCTTTCTTATTTGAAAACAATAATTTGCTTTGTATGCTAGCTTTAAATATTGTTTGTGCTGTATTTCCTCTGAACTGTCAACTCTTTATTATTTGATTGCCTTAATTAGCCTCAAATATTAGTTAACATAGTGTTTGATTAGTAATTATAACTTCATTTTTGAACGCATAAACCTGTCTAATAACCTCTATTATAAAGATCACAACAGAATTGATGTTGGGACAGGACCCAGTTTGCAATAATCCCTTTCCCTGAAATTGAGGTGAGGGTATCATCACAAAAAATTCTAGGAAGAGAATTGAATTTTCCATTTTCACTTATATGTTGCCAGTGTCGCAAGTAAGTCACAGTCTTTAATGGAAAAACACTTTGAGGCAGGGCTTTGATTTCCTTTGTCAGAATATTTTTAGGTAGGTATTTTTCTACAGATTAACTAGACTACTAATTCCCCGAAGAAGGGATCTAAAGATGATGCCCCACCGAATCGGAATTCCCCACTCCAAGTTTAATTAACTAATCGGGTAAATGTTCAAGCTATCAGAACATGTACTTTATTGAACTGCATCCATAAGAGAATAAATTTTTTGTGGATTTTGACCTGCAAGTAATCATGAGCTTCAAGGATGGTGAGCCAGGTATAGATTCAATATCTGCATCTTCAAGTTTATTGAAAAAGACAAATGAAATGCACAAACCTAAGTGTGAGAGACATGCAGTTGTAAGTCTCCATAACTGAAAAAGTCCATGATTATTTCACTAGCAGTTCCTTTGCCACAAAGATCCAGATTTTACTACAGTTCTCTTAGGGCCAACTTCTCCATTAATCAAAGATAAAATTCACATGTATTTTATATATTAAAGCCTATATTTAGTTTCTCAAGAGAATCTGTGATAGCTGTGACAAAGATGCTCAACATGATACTGTAGATACAGAGACATCCTGTTTCATTTTTCTTTTCTTTTTTTTATAATAAAATGTAGCTTGCTCACACTATTCAGTGCCATTTTGGAGAAAAATCACCAGCACTGAGAATATAGAAACATGTAAGACACAGCCAACTTTTGTTAGTCCTAATTAGGACTATTTTTTTTGTGTTATAGAACCTTATAGGACTTTATAGTGCAACTGCCTGAACAAAGCAGGACCATCCCAGCAAAAACAAAAACAAAAAACAATGATTAGGTACAAGCGTAACTGCTGTACAATTCTTGTACTTTTCTTTGGTTACAGGGGTGAAATTCAGCAGGTTCTGACAGGTTCTGGAGAACCAGTAGCGGAAATTTTGAGTAGTTCGGAGAACTGGCAAATACCACCTCTGGCTGGCCCCAGAGTGGGGTGGGAATGGAGATTTTGCAGTATCCTTCCCCTGCCATGCCCACCAAGCCACGCCCACAGAACCGGTAGGGAAAAATTTTGAATTTCACCCCTGGTTAAAGCACATATGCAACTATTGCTTGGGTCTTTCTTCCTGGCAAGGACGACAAAAAAACCAGAACAGGAATGAAAAGATGAACACACAATTAAAGGGGGCTTCATTCCCATCTTCCAAAGACCTGGAGAAAAAGATGCAGAACTTTAAACACTTGTGAAACACCAGCAGGGTGAGGGCCATCAAAATCTTAGGACAACCTCATTCCAGAGGGCAATTTAGTTTTGCAAAGTTTCTCAGTATCAACATCATGTTCTTTTTTTTTTTTACTTTTTTTTAAGATGGAACAACATCTGTTCTTTTTCAATCATCTAGCTCTACCTCTATCCATGATTTATTATTTCTCAAAGATCACAGAAAGGTTTTAGGATGACATCTGCAAGCTTCTTCAAGTCTCATAAGTAATCACTGGAGTGCTGGATACATCAACTTATTTGCACTAACTACATATTTCCTAACCACACCGTATCTTGTGTACCATTTTGTCAATTGTTCTGTTTAGTTCTATTTGTATACAGTTTTCTCTTCAGTGAGAAGCCCAAAACAAATTTAGTCTTCACATTTTCCAAACAAAGATCCCATCCCTTTCTTTTTATTTCTTTCACTACCAACTGAGCCAGACGAAAGTCATTTGTGATGATTTTAACTTCCCTTGCATGCTTAGGTTCCTTTTATGCTTTGGCCTTGATTAAATGAAGAGGTTTTGGATGAGGGGGAAAAATGAAAAAAAATGAGGATGAGAGGAAGATGTATAATGTGTATATAGAGGGGAAAAATAGCTTCAAAGAACGTAGCCAAAGGGAGCAAGCAATAGTTAAGATTAAATATGAGAGAGAAAATGCAGAGTGAGTTTGATGGAAAAATATTCCTTAGTAGAATGTTTATTAAGATGAGGAAATTAATAGGAAAAAATTAATACATGCATATGCTGATAGAATGCGGATGAAAGTTGTATGTGGTCTCTTACACAGAATGAAAGCTTGTCAGAAGGAAGGAAAGTGGCTGTGAACATACTTCTGTATGTTATACAATATGTGAGTGTTGGGTGTGTGAAAAAAAATAAAAATAATTTGAATACAGTTTGTAAGAAGTGTGTGTGGCAAAACAAGAAGAGAAAGGGGGGAAATGAATAGATACTACATGTGTGTTGGCTGAATAGCAAAGAATACACAGAGGTGGTTTGGTCAAATACAGAGAATCAATATGGATAAAATTGCAAAAACAACCTGTGAAAGTACAATGAAAGGGCTGAGAGAAAAAGGATATATTTTCTGTGTACTGAAAAATAGCTTGGTAATGAGAAAGGATAGTAAGTCAGATGTGCAAACAAAGGTTGATAGCTCTTGATCAGGCTTCCAAGTAGCCACTACGTATTCTCCTCAGGATATTTCGTCCAATTCCCCTTCCATTTGTTTTCCACACTAATTTTCCAATAATTGGCCAGCATTCCTTAACACACTAATCCCTGTCTATGTTATTTTGAGGATTGCCCACTTTAGCATTTTAATTTCCCCAAAATATACTTATCTATATTTATGTGATTATTTAAAAAAGAAAGAAAGAAACAGTATAGTATATTTCTTTAAATAAATACACATTTCTTGTTTTTGAACTCCTCTGGAATTCTATGTACTGTATCTACATTTGAGCTGAGAACTGAGGTCTGTGTTAGAAGACAGTTTTATTTTATTTATTTATTTATTTATTTATTTTGTCAAACATGTACAGGATAGTAGTTGTTTGTATAAACATAACATAAGTAAAAAGTTCCAATAAAAGAGGACAATAGGACAGTAGGACAGGGACGATAGGCACAATTGGGTTCCCCAGGTTGATGGTGCTGGGGGACTTTAATTTGCCATCGCCCGGTGAAACCTCGGAGGCAGTCCAGGAGTTCATGGCTTCCATGACAACCATGGACCTGACCCAAGTAGTTCAGGGTCCGACTCATGAGGGAGGTCACACACTTGACCTTGTGTTTCTTTCGGGGCAGTGGAGAGATGATCTGAGGCTGAGGGGTTTAGTCACAGTACCCTTGTCGTGGTCAGATCATTTCCTTCTGAGGTTGGATTTCATGGCACCACTCCTCCACCGCAAGGAGGCGGGGCCGATTAAGTGGTTCCGCCCCAGGCGCCTAATGGAATCTGAAGGATTTCAGAGGGAACTTGGGGAAATACCTGACTCCCTGGTACACGATTCATCTGAGGCTCTAGTGGCTGCCTGGAATCGGGCGGCAACGGGGGCTTTAGATCAGATTGCGCCTTTGCGGCCTCTCCGTGGTAGCGGATCCCAGAGGGCTCCTTGGTTTACTGAGGAGCTCCGGGAGATGAAGCGCCTAAAGAGACGCCTAGAGCGACGATGGAGAGCCAGTAAAGCTGAGTCTGACCGGACACTTTTAAGAACTTGCATTAAGTCTTACTTAGTGGCGATAAGGGCGGCAAAATGCTCGCATTTTTCCGCTCTTATTGCGTCCGCCGACTCCCGCCCAGCCGCCCTGTTTAGGGTGACTCGCTCCCTCCTAGCCAAGGGGGGAGTTGAAGATCCCTTGCAGGGCAGAGCTGAGGAATTTTCTCAGTTTCTGGTGGATAAAGTCGTTCAGATTCGGACAGACTTGGACTCCATTTGGACAGGGCAAGCCGAGATGACAGGGGCGAGTCTTAGTCCTGTTATATGGGACGAGTTTGAGCCTGTCACTCCTGAGGATGTGGACAAGGCCATAGGAGCGATGAGCGCCTCCACCTGTTTATTGGACCCGTGCCCCTCCTGGCTGGTCTCTGCCAGCAGGGAGGTGTCACGCGGCTGGCTCCAGGTGGTTGTGATCGCTTCTTTGAGAGAGGGATCCATCCCACAGCCTTTAAAAGCTGCAGTGGTGAGGCCCCTCCTCAAGAAGCCTTCCCTGGACCCAGCGGATTTAAAAAACTTCCGTCCAGTCTCCAACTTACCCTTTTTGGGTAAAGTTGTTGAGAAGGTGGTGTCGCTCCAACTCCTGCGGCTGTTGGAGGATACTGATTATCTGGATCCCTTTCAATCGGGTTTCAGGCGCGGCTACAGTACGGAGACTGCTTTGGTCGTGCTGATGGATGATCTCTGGCGAGCCCGGGATGGGGGTTATTCCTCCATCCTGGTGTTACTTGACCTCTCAGCGGCTTTCGATACCATTGACCATGGTATCCTTCTGCATCGTCTTGGGGAGATGGGAGTGGGAGGCACTGTTTTACGGTGGTTCTCCTCCTACCTCTCTGATAGGACGCAGTCGGTGTTGACAGGAGGACAGAGGTCGGCCCCTAGGCCCCTGGTTTGCGGGGTGCCACAGGGCTCGGTCCTCTCGCCCATCCTGTTTAACATTTACATGAAACCGCTGGGTGAGATCATCCGACGACATGGGGTGAGGTATCAGCAGTATGCTGATGATACCCAGTTGTACATCTCCACCCCGTGTCAATTCAGTGAAGCAGTTGATGTAATGTGCCGCTGCCTGGACGATGTGAGGGTCTGGATGGGAGTGAACAGACTCAGGCTCAATCCAGACAAGACTGAGTGGCTCTGGATATTGCCTCCCAAGGACTATGTCGACTGTCCCTCCTTGGTTCTTGGGGGAGAAAAATTGAATCCCTCAGAACAGGTTCGCAATTTGGGTGTCCTCCTAGACCCACAGCTAAAATTGGATCAACATCTTTCAGCTGTGGCTAGGGGGACCTTTGCACAGATCCGTGTTGTGCACCAATTGCGACCTTACTTGGAGAGGGAGGCCTTGCTCACAGTCACTCATGCCCTTGTCACCTCACGGCTAGACTACTGTAACGCGCTCTACATGGGGCTACCCTCGAAGAGCATCCGGAGACTCCAGTTGGTACAGAATGCAGCTGCGCGAGCTGTAGTGGGTGTACCAAGATACACCCACGTAACACCTCTCCTTCGCCAGCTGCATTGGCTACCAATTAGTCTCCGGTTGCAATTTAAGGTGTTGGTCGTTACCTTTAAAGCCCTACATGGCTCAGGGCCAGGTTACCTGCGGGACCGCATCCTACCACATACCTCCCTAAGACCAGTTAGGTCCCACAGAGAGGGCCTCCTCCGGGTCCCGTCGGCCAAACAATGCCGACTGGCGGGACCTAGGGGGAGGGCCTTCTCTGTGGGAGCCCCGTCCCTCTGGAACCAACTTCCACCAGAGATCCGGACCATCCCCACCCTGCTGGCCTTCCGTAAAGCCTTAAAAACATGGCTCTTCCGGCAGATGGGGTGAATAGGATAATCAGATTCCCCCTGAATGTTGTGTTTATAATGTTTTTCTTTTTAATTATATTTTAATTTAAATTATGATTATTGTTTTTAAATGTACACTTCTTATTCATGCTGTACGCCGCCCTGAGTCCCACGGGATTGGGCGGCCTATAAGAGCGTCTAAATAAAATAAATAAATAAATAAATAAACAATGGTGCGCTTATGCACGCCCCTTACAGACCTCTAAGAAACGGGGAGAGGTTGACTGTAGACAGTCTAAGATTAAAGTTTTGGGGGTTTGGGGAAGAAACCACAGAGTCAGGTAGTACATTCTAGGCATTGATCACTCTATTGCTGAAGTCGTATTATCTGAGTCGAGTTTGGAGCGGTTTACATTAAGTTTGAATCTATTATGTGCTCATGTATTGTTGCGGTTGAAGCTGAAGTAGTCATTGACAGGAAGGACTTTTTGATATATGATTTTATGAACTACATTTAGATCAGATCGGAGGCGATGTAGTTGTAAATTGTCTAATCCCAATATTTCAAGTATGGTGGAATATTTCGAGCAGAGGAGTGGAGGACTCTTCTAGTGAAATATTTCTGGACTCTCTCGATTGTATTACTGTCCGATATGCAGTGCGGGTTTCAGACAGGTGAACTGTATTGCAGAATTGGTCTAACAAATGTTTTGTATGCTCTGGTTAGCAGTGTAATATTGCCAGAGAAGAAGCTACGCAAGATTAGGTTGACAACTCTTAGTGCCTTTTTGGCAATGTTGTTACAGTGGGCTCTGGCACTTAGGTCATTGGATATGAGTACTCCAAGGTCTTTGACAGAGTGAGGGTCATCTACAAGGTCGTATCTGACTACAATGAGATCTGACTACAGCAGTTCCTAAAAGCATGGAGACATTACCTTAAAATTATATGCAGATATTTATCAGAACTGTGAGTCAACATTGCTGTTGGTGTTTGGATTTTCTGTTTTGTATGTTGTTTTAGATGATTCTAGTCAAAGTTAGAATTCCTGAATTATTCTACTCAAAGGCCTCTTCTTCTAGAACTTGGTAATTTGCTTTGGCTTCACATTTCCTGACTTTCATGTTCTTTTTCTTCCCTTCCTAATTCTCCTCCCTTCCCCAATATTGTTCCTACTGCATATCTCAGAGGATTTACTGTGTTCCTTTATTTTATATTTTCATCTCACATTTTAATTCTCCTTTTCACCTTTAAAGTTCCTTTATATGAAGGTGAATTAACTTTCCAATTGATGGGCAAGCTGCCACATTTTTTTTTTGCCCAGTATTTTGTCAATTATGAGTTATCCTGAGACATTTGATTTCAGCTCTTATTTGCTTCATAGCTTCCCTAGAGTTTTCCATGCTTTTACAGAAAAAAAGGCTTAGATGAGAGTGGAAAGTGAAGTAAATTTACCCATTGGAAACAGCAATGACCTCTAGCTGATTCACATGCTTTAATAGCATAAGCAGAATGTTGCCCTTCAATCACTGGTTGACAATTACGGGAGTAGTATTACGGCACATTTGTTTGGTATGCATCTGTGGAAATATCCATCAGTCTTTCTAATATATGTTAGTTTCTTATGGGGTTTATTCATAATTCCTTACTGTTGTATTTTCACTTGCAAATGAAAATCTCTCTCTCTCTCTCTCTCTCTCTCTCTCTCTCTCTCTCTCTCTCTCTCTCTCTCTCTCTCTCTCTCTCTCCCTCTCTCCCTCTCTCCCTCTCTCCCTCTCTCCCTCCCTCCCTCCCTCTCTCTCTCTCTCTCTCTCTCTCTCTCTCTCTCTCTCTCTCACACACACACACACACACACACACACACACACACACACACACACACACACAGAAAATATAGCTTTTTTGTACTTATGTTAGGCTAAAATAACATCATACGGCTGGAAGAGACCTTGGAGGTCCTCTAGTCTCAAGGCAGGAGTCGTTATACTATCCTGGACAAATGGCCATCCAATACTTTCTTGAAAACATCCAGTGAAGGAGCACCCGCAACTCTGGGAGGCAAGCTGTTTCACTGATCGTTCTTGCTGTCAGGAAATTTTTCCTTATTTCCAGGTTGAATCTCCCTCTGATGAACTTCCGCCTACTCCTTCTCGTCCTGCTCTCAGGTCTATGGAAAATAAATTGACACCTTCTTCCCTGGGACAACCCTTCAAGCATTGGAAGACTGCTATCATGTCACCTCGGAGTTTTCTGTTCATTAAGCTAAACATACCTAGTTCCTTTAGCAGTTCATGGTATGTTTTATCCTTGAGAGCCCCTATCATCTTTCTTGTTCTTCTCTGAACTCTCTCTGGGCCCTTACCATCTTTTTTGAATCATGGTGACCAGAACTGGATTCAGTGTTCCAAGTATATAAAGCAGAACGATCACTTTCCGTGATCTTGATGCTATCTCTCTGTTGATACAGCATAGAACATTTTTGGGAGCTGCAGCACACTGCTGACTCATCCTTAAGTGGTGATCTTAGTCCCTATTTCCCCTTCAAAAGCACCGTGTTTGGTACAGAGGTATTTAAAATGCCTCTCATTCGCAAAGATTTTGTATAAAAACTATATCTTGAGATTTACAGAAGTGCAAAACCCAAAAGATAATTGCATGTTGATCAATGCACTGGTTCAGATTTACTTTAAAATACTGACTGAATTTAACAAGACATCATATTACAGCTGGCACGGTGAACATGGCTGAATTGGATGCATGTCATAACATTTAACTCTTCCTTAAATAAAGCTTGCATATATTGATAGGTGGTTACTTCTGTTGCTTCTTTGTTCACCTTTGCCGATGGTTTGAAGATTCATTAAACCAAGAAATGTTTATCTCTAGCAACATCCATTTGTATAACAAATAAACATCTAAAACAGCTGTCACCAACTGGTGGTCCATGGACCACTGGTGGTCTGTGAGAAAAATTTGGTGGTCCGCAGAAAAATTATTTGAATTTTTTATATTGCACTAAATCAGGGGTCCTCAAACTACGGCTCCTGGGCCGGATATGTGCAATGAACGCTTGTGTTGCTGCAAAGAGTCTCCCCCTTCAGGGTTTTTTTGTGCAGGTCAGAGGGGGGCAGAAATTCTGACTTGGGGTCTGCTTCAGCCTCCTGATGCGGAGCTTTGGCCGAAGGCTGGAGGGAAGCGCCGCTGTTGGCAAAGAATCGGAGGGCCTTGTTCCAGTGGGACTGTATCATGGCCTGGAACTGGCTGACCATCTCAGCCCACTGAGCCTCCAGGTGCTGGTACCTGGCCTTGCACTCCCACAGGTCTTCCCTCTGCTTGGAAAGCCTATGCTCATAGTCCTCAGTGAGGTGCTTCTGCTGAACCTCCTTCTCGGTCAGATCCAATTTGAACTTTGCCAACTCTTTCTCGTGGTGGCTGCTTAGCTCCAACAACTGCTTCCTATTGGGGCCCTAAGGAGCCTGGGCGGGGAGGCAAGGAGTGGCTGGCAGGGGAGTGGTGAGTAGAGGCCGGCGAGGCACCCCTCGACATGAGTGACAGCAAGTTGGCCATGTTCACCCAGTCACATGACCACCTAGCCACGCCCAGCCAGCCAGTCATTAGGCAGATCATATTAGTGGTCCCTGGGATTTAAAATTATGAATTTAGTGGTACCTGAGGTCCAAAAGGTTGGGGACCCCGATCTAAAATATTCTGATTCAGATCTACTGCTTTAAGAAGGTATCTTAAAGATGTGAAAGCATATGGGGTCAGAGCAATGATAGAAATGTTGGACTAGGACTGAGAAAACTGAGGTTGTGGTCCAAATTCAGCCATAGAAACAGTGAATGAATTTGGTTTGATCATTATTTCTCAGTTTATCTTATCTCATATTATTATTATTGCGATAAAATTGGAGGAAGAGATATTATCAGTTTTAGAAGAAAATGTAAGATATACATCTAAGAAATAAATAGATTCCAGAATTTTTATCTATAAAATGCAATTCAAATTAATCACTATGGGCTTTCAAAGATTCCACCTGCTGATGCTTTAGACCTGTACCAAGTAGGCTCACACTTATAATTTTTCAGCATCATTTGAAATAGAAATGTGTCTGCAGAATATAGATTTTTCAGTACTATTTGCTGAAAAAAGGCAGTGCCTTGCCTTTTCAGCAGGAAATTAGACAAAAACAACAACCCTCAGACATCTATGGGCTTTTTTTGTATGACTGTGATTATATTATAATTCTTAAGGAAGAATTAATGTTATGACATGCATCAGATTCAGCCATGTTCCCTCTCAGTTTGCAAGCGTTGAAGAGAACATTAGGGGCTCCCAATTCCAAATTCAAGAAACATTAAATGGCTTTTAAGCAAAGTATGTTGCCTATCCTTGAAAGTGCGCATGTCATCATTGATGCACTAAGAGAGAAGAACAATATTACAGCAATGTTAGATTCAAACCTTTGCTCATCTATCCAGAAACATAATATGAAAAGATAGTATGTTTTAAAACTATTCCTCTGATACATTTTAGAATGAAGGGCTAATGACTCATAAAAATAAATGTTATTACTTGGGTATAGTAGCTGTATTTGCTATAAGGGTTTCTTTTAAGCATAAAAGAGTAATACACTATTTATTCTCCTGTTCACCACTGAAATATTTCATTAAACTAGCTGAAGTTCTTTGAACTAATTTTAAATGAGTATTTTTATCCTAGTAAAGTTCATTAAATCTCTTAATGCATCAATAGCAAGTATGGTAAGTCAGTCCCAAAATTAATGCAAAAAGCTTTAAATTGTTCATCCTCTTAAAAATGGTTTAAAATGTGCTTATGCACAATAATGGCAACTGCAATGTATTCTCATTCAAATAAGTGATTTATAAAATTCCAGTACAGAGAGCTTTCATTTATTAGAGCTACTTTGGAAATAGAGAAGCATTTGCATTTCACTGATGTTTGCCATTTTCCTTTCTTTGGCTTTTCTGATTTAAAATAATAAATATTCTACATGTAAACTGTACATATTTCAACACGTTTCAGGAGACTATATCTCAGAAATGACATTGTTTAAGTTCATAAAGAATTAGAATTAGGAAATTAACACATCCTTTCTTATTGGAAAATTATGCTTATAGAAAGTTTCCAGTGAGGCCAGAATTTTGGACATCATTTTTAATATAATCTGATGCATATTATAGAAATGCCTTGCTGGATGAAGGCAAAGGTCTATCTGTTCTGTAGTAGCTAGTCTAGGATGGAACTTTTACTTATTGTAAGATTTGATTATTTTAATACTGCCCACAAAGGAAAGGTAGATTTCCTAAAGGCTTTAACACATAATCCATAATACGTATGTTCATTAATGTTTCTATGACACTGAAAAACACCTTGAGACGTAAGCGTCAAATCATATGCTTTTCCTCTGACATACAAAGCAAGTTGTGAGTGATGATAATCTGAACTTCTTCTTTAGTCTGATTGTCTTTGATTTCTTCTTCTTAAGTTTAAAAGAATGGTTAAAGCCCTGAATAAACTAAACGGGCATGAAAAAATAATTTATTGAATTGTGGAGTCAATGAGGCTCTCTGAGCTTGCTTGTTTACTTGAAGCTGTTTTGTTACCCATGTTTATATACAGAAACTTAACTTGTTAGTGTTGGGTGTGTGTGTATCATTTTTTCACCCTCTTTCCTGACGGTGAACATTCAGTTGTGCAGTTTATTGGATGTTTGTATCCGACACTGGTGGGCAGGGCATGCTATTGTAGGCAATCATGCAGAAAGAATGGGTGTTACGTGGTGGAGATTTGTCTACATGCAAATTTCTCCCATTTGCGTGCTTTGTGAAGCATTTGAGCCCATATTGAATTATTACTGCATGTCTGATTCAATGTATCCAAAATTTAAACAGCAACAAGCTGATACTTCCTATTAATGCAAACAGAATAATAAGAACTGAATTGACATTCATCCACTACTGTTAATTTTGGCAAGCTAAAATTATATAGCTTATCAGCTTATAGGAAATAATGTCTTCAAGGAATAGCCATTAAAAATTAAATGATGAAAACTACATATTTGTGATGGTTTTATTTTACAAGGAGAGAGATAAAACTTCCCTGATGTTGAACTTATGTCCTCCATGGACACTACTCTAGTTTTCTTGGGAGTGATTGATGACTGCCTTCTTCTAGGATGTTCTTTTACCTCTTTTGAGACTTCAATTACCTCCTTGAGACTACAATTACCTCCAATTACTAGCAACCAAGTCTCACCCTGTTTAGCTTTTTCAATATCAAGATAGCACTTGTCCTTTTCTGCTAAAAACTTCTAATAAGCTTTTCCTTTTCCTTCCTCATGTTCTAGTAATAGAATTGTTTTTATAAATATATATATTTTCCATTTCTTCCTTCCATGTCTTTGCAGGGACCAAAATTTGGGGTAAAAAATTCTGAAACTAAAATGACCTTCTCAACATTGAACATCATCTTCTTAGCCAGATCATATAAACATTCAGGCTGTTTCTTTCCTCACCAAGCCATTGGAAAACCTCAGACAAAGAACTCTCTTTGGGTTTTGCTTCACAGAAATAAGAGGATAGACCCACATAAAGAAATACAATGAATAATATAGGAACAGGGTCTGCTTGTCACCCCTATTTTAAAGCTTCATGCTTCAATGGTTTTGCAGTTTAGGATGCCACAAATCTGATGTAGCTCTGAATGATAAATCAAGTTTCCAAAGGCAATAACATGTAATAAATATAATCACTAAGTTGAGTCTTCTTCTAGAATTGTGTATATTAACTAAACCCTTACAAGAAATTTGAGATAGTTTTGATTTAAGTTTCTTTTTTCTTTCATCTGCAGATATGTATGTATGTCTTGCATAAATAATGAATAGATAATAAATGCCTCAACACTCCAATATTTTAGTGATCAGTTCTGTAAGCTTGGCACAAGCCAATAGAGTCACAAAGAAAGCCTGCTTCCACTGCTTTAAAAAAAAATCACCCAAAATAAAATAAACCTTCAAGATAGTGAGTCTTAAAATATTTACTGTTTCAAGGGAATGGTCTTCAGATTATAAACTATCACTCACTAAAAATGTCTTTTCACCAAAGTACTTTTCTGAAGCAAGAAAATTTATTTTTGCCTTTGTATTTCCAAGACACAGTCCCTCACAACAACAAATATTTTATTTTTTTTCTTTCATTGTTTTTGTCTTGCCAACCCTCCCTGTTAATTAACTTTATTCTGATATTACCTTGACCAAATCTTGAGATGTAGATTAAAAAAATATCTCCATCTTTGTGTTCATCCAGTGGTGGGTTCCTACCAGTGCAGTCCACTCTATAGCACCGGTAGCAGCCTGCTGGTGATGTCACAGTACCGGTGCGGTCGGTTGCTAATGCTTGGGTGCCGCCATTTTTTTTTAAAAAAAATAAAAAATGTAAAAAAAAATTTATTCTGCGCATGCCCAGAAGCCGATCTTCCAGCACTGCGCATGCGCTGCCTTCCTACCCCACAGTGAGTCCAAGCAGGAGAGGATGGCTGAGGGAGCGCGTGAGACGCTGAAAGAACAGGCTGCAGGAGCTATCTCCATTCCCCTCCCTTCAGCAGTCTGAGAAGCCACAAACGCGCGGTGATGATCCCAGGCATTTTCGCACGTTCCAGGCTTCTCAAGCTGCTGAGGGGAGGGGGAACGGGCAGCAGGATCATCGAATGGGGAGAAGCATTCAGGCCGGATGGAGTCTCCTAGAAGAACTGCTCTCACAGTCTTGCTGCTCCCGCTGCGGGGGCTATATTGCGGGTGGGCCCCCCGCTTCTCCGGCCGCTGCCAAGCTCCCAAGGCCCATGCCCACCCGGTCACATGGCTGGCAAGCCACACCCACAAAATAAGCCACACCCACAGAGTGGTAGTAAAAAAATTAGGAATCCGCCCCTGTGTTCATCCCTAAGGAACAGTAATGTTGAGTATTATCTCTGACTACTTGTCCAATATGTTGAACAGGTACAAGAAATTAATAGCTCCATATGATTTCAATAGTGGAGGGATATACTGCATATAGCAGGTATGGGCTCCCTTAAAAAAAGAGTGTGCACCTTCCACCGACAAGAATTGCAAAGATTTCGCAGAATTCATCTGTCTTATGTTGGAAATGTAAAAAAGAAATAGGCATATACTATCATACCTGGTGGACCTGTAAGAAAGCTAAGAATAATTGGGCCATTATAGGGAAGTGGATTAAAGAAATAACCCAGGAAGAATTTTCTAATAAATCCGAGTTTTTCTTGTTAGGCATCATTGAACCAAGAGTTAATAAAGATACCTAATACATCACTATTCACATTCTAACGGCAGCTAGGATTATATACGCGCAGTTCTGGAAAAACAGTGAAACACCTACAGAGGAGGACATAATTAGAAAGATAATGGACTGTGCTGAAATGGACAAATTAACAAAGGAATTAAAGGATAAGCAATCAGATTTTTATATAATATGGAACAAATTTTATGATTGGTTAAGAAAAAGAAGGAATGCATAAAATATGATGTATATCTGCCAACTCTGAATAATATAATATATTAGTGTTTGAAAATTCATATTGGTACCTATGGGATATATGTAACACGGTATATTTATGTGTATATATATATATATATATATATATATATATATATATATATATATATATATATATATATATATATATATATATATATATATATATATATATATATATATATATATATAAATATGTAAAAACTATAGATTTAAAAGGCTACATAGATAATACGGATATAGTTGTTTATTATGGTAAAAAATGTAACTAAAATTATGTAAAGCTCCAAGGATAGCTTATTGGAGTTAGGGGCTAAACAGAAAAGCCCAAAATGTCTATTTGTTGTTGTGTATGTCAGTGTTGCATTGCTGTATAGTTTTGTGTATTTAATAAAAAAAAATTAAAAAGGGAAAAAAAGAAAAAGAGTGTGCGATATACTGCAATTACAATAAAAATATTTTAAGATATTATCTCTTCACTGCTTCACACTGATAAGATTTTTAAAGCCTGCTTTATAAGGTTCCTTTCTGTTGTGATAGTAACATTTCCATAGTCCTACAATGAAATGAAAATCAAAGGTGTATTTGGGGGGAAAAAGCAAATAATTCAATCTACCAAGAAGAACTCCCTTTGGTCTATGTGGTAATACTACAAAGGGGCACATCCAAAAAGCTCATCCATCAGCTATCTCAATAATAATAATAATAATAATAATAATAATAATAATAATAATAATAATAATAATAATAATAATAATAATAATAATAATAATAATAATAATAATAATAATAATAATAATAATAATAACAACAACAACAACAACAACAACAACAACAACAACAACAACAACAGAATTGGAAGGAACCTTGGAGGTCTTCTAGTCCAACCCCCTGCTTAGGCAGGAAATCCTACACCACTTCAGACAAATGGTTATCCAACATCTTCTTAAAAACTTCCAGTGTTGGAGCATTTACAACTTCTGGAGGCAAGCTGTTCCACTGATTATTTGTTCTAACTGTCAGGAAATTTCTCCTTAGTTCTAAGTTGCTTCTCTCCTTGTTTAGTTTCCACCCATTGCTTCTTGTTCTACCCTCAGGTGCTTTGAAGAATAGTTTGACTCCCTCTTCTTAGTGGCAACCCCTGAGATATTGGAACACTGCTATCATGTCTCCCCTAGTCCTTCTTTTCATTTAACTAGACATACCCAATTCCTGCAACCATTCTTCATATGTTTTAGCCTCCAGTCCCCTAATCATCTTTTTGCTCTTCTCTGCACTCTTTCTAGAGTCTCAATGTCCTTTTTACATTGTGGCGACCAAAACTGAATGCAGTATTCCAAGTGTGGCCTTACCAAGGCATTATAAAGTGGTATTAACACTTCACGTGATCTTGATTCTATCCCTCTGTTAATGCAGCCTAGAACTGTGTTGGCTTTTTTGGCAGCTGCTGCACATTGCTGGCTCATATTTAAATGGTTGTCCACTAGGACTCCAAGATCCCTCTCACAGTTACTACTATTGAGCAAGGTACCACATATACTGTACCTGTGCATTTTGTTTTCCTTGCCTAAATGTAGAACCTTACTTTTTTCACCATTGAATTTCATTTGTGCCCAATGTTGAAGTCTGCCAAGATCCTTCTGTATCTTGAGCCTATCTTCTGGAGAGTTGGCTATTCCTGCCAGTTTGGTGTCATCTTCAAATTTGATGAGTTCCCCATCTATCCCTCGTCCAAGTCATTGATGAAGATGTTGAAGAGTACTGGGCCTAAATCAGAGCCTTGGGGTACTCCACTGCATACTTCCCTCCATGTAGATGCAGTTCCATTGAGCACTACACGTTGAGTGTGGTTGGTCAGCCAATTTTGAATCCATCTGGTGGTGTTGCTGTCTAACCCACATTTTTCTACTTTATCTAGTAGTAGGTTATGGTCTACTTTATCAAATGCCTTACTGAAGTCCAAGTAAATTATATCGACAGCATTCCTCTAGTCCACTAATTTTGTCACTTTGTCAAAGAAGGCAATAAGATTAGTCTGGCATGATCTGTTTTTGACAAACCCATGTTGACTTTTGGTTATTACTTTGTTTGCTTCTAGGTGTTCGTTGATTCGTTGCTTGATTATCTTTTCCAGAATCTTCCCTGGTATTGAGGTCAGGCTGATAGGTCTGTAGTTTACTGGATCTATTTTTTCCCCTTTTTTGAAGATGGGAACTACATCAGCTCTTTTCCAGTCCTCTGGCAGTTCCCCGGTGCTCCAGGATCTTTGAAAGATATAGTTCAGTGGTTCTGAGATCTCATCTGATCTGTTGCTCTTTCCTGTGGAAATTAAGGATTACATTATAAACTGCAGATTAAAATAAAACTATGATCTCCAAGCAAGCTTAGTTGAAAGCAATCACTATCAAGAAGCCACAAGTCTTCTTTTGACTTCATTTATTTGGAATGAATGCTTAATATAAAATATTCCATGTTATCTTGAATGTTTGCCATGCTTGCCCCAGTCTCTAGACTGTGTAATCTATTCTGCAGCAGTTTATTTATTTATTTATTAGTTGCATTTGTATGCCGCCCACTCCACAGAGACTCTGGGCGGCTCACAACAGTAAAAATTCACATGCAACAACAAGTATAAAAAACATTAAAAACAATAGATATTAAAACATTTAAAAACATTAAAAACCACAATTTAAAAACCCATACAATAAATCATTCATGGGGCCAAGAGTGATCGGTGTTGTATTAAAATCATTGGCCCCAAGCCTGTCGACAAAGCCATGTTTTTACTGCTTTTCTGAAGGCTGGCAGGGTGGGAATAATGCGGATCTTGGGGGGTAGTGTATTCCAGAGAGCCGGTGCTGCCACAGAGAAGGCCCTTGTTCGTGGGCCCGCCAGCCGACATTGTTTGGCTGATGGGACCACCAGCAGACCAACTCTGTGGACTCTAATCGGTCTTTCAAAACATGGTCCTCTCTAATTTCCCTTCCTTTCTCTAGATGAAATTAAGCTTCCAGTTATCCAATGAAATTATGACTTTTTTTTGCAACAAGAGCACCTTTATATGCAAAACACTAAACACCCTGACTCATCTTCTCATTCATAACGATCAGACCACTCTCACAACATTGATTTCATCGTCAACATGTTAAATCAGGAGCAGCAACCTTTCAATGATTGGAGGCCATGCTTTACAATTTCAATTATTTATTTATTTATTTATTGACTGAAATTTACAATTGGCAATGTGAGCATTCATTTGCTGGCAATAAATATAACATTGGAATAGATGAGAATTAGATTTCTGAAGGGTTCGTTTAGTGACTAGAATGAATAATTTCCCATGAAGTGCTGTGTTTAATAGAAATAAAATGTTACAAAGCAGATCCCCCCCTTTTCTTCCTGGCAAAAACACTGAAGAACTGTGGGTTGAGAATCATACATGGCCTGGGGACAAGATTGTCCATGACCATTCCAGATTCTGACTTTTATTCCATCATGAACTTTTCTGGTTGTAACCTGAATCCTCAATTTTGTTCATATGTCAAATGTTTTCTAGATGCATGATACGTTTCAAATGAACTTTTAAACATCTATATATGCAACATTACCATACTGAAACTAGAACGCTGCCTCATGAAATATGAGAACTAATGCTAATAGAAACTACATTGTTCCACATGCAGTTCAGCAAAGCTCTATGTTTTCACTCCCTCCAGATAATCTCCATTGCATTTCCTTCAACCAGTGACTTTCCTGGAGGCAATAGGTGGCCCATTTTTTTTGCTTCACAGTTTTACTTTCAGTTTCTTCTTCAGTGCTATGTAATATTTACAAAGTTATGCCTCAAGAGACTTAATTGTGAAATGACATTCTATGCTTAGCATACAAACTGCAGAAAAGTATCTGAAAATGGCTGTTTTCCTGGGCTTCAGACCTCAGACCTCTGATAGTGTTCTCCCAACAGTTCTTACTATAATCCTCTCACAGGATACTCTGATGCCTGGTGACTGTTATTAACATCAAAGTGCAGTATCTCATGATGATAATATCACTTCAAGAACAAATTGCTTAGGAAGGCAATATTTTACTCAAAATTAATGCTTTATTGATTATGTCAGAACTTTCAGTAATGAACTATGTTCTGAACTACTCCATCCCACACCCCAGCCTTATTCTGGTGTCAAAATTTCTAACACGTTCTGTGAAGACAATATGAAAATGTTGGACCAGGGTAACTTTCTATATTGCCATTTGTTTTCTCTAGTTCTCAAGTATTATGGCTCTTTAGATGCAGTCTAATGAGTGATTGGATCGTGTCTTCAGGACAATTCTTGAGTAGTCGAGTGTTTCAAAGGCACAAGACCAGATTGAAAAACTGATTTAATAAGAGCCAGCACAAAAAGAGATAAAAGACTAACCAGTCAGCAGTTCAAACTCACATTTATCATCAGCTGACTAAATACCGGTAATTCAGGGGCGGGTTGCTCTTTCCTTGCTACCGGTGCACTGCTAGCAGATTGCCATGTTGCGTGTGTATGTGTGTGCTAAGTCACGCACCCCCTCATGCAATTTTGCTTCCTACGAATGCGCGTAGGAATTTCACCGAAATTTCACCGAAATTTCACAAGGGGACGCGTGTGTGCACACAATTTTGGTGATTTTTTGCTTCTGCGCGTGCACAGAAGCAAAATCTCACTGAAATCTCTCTTGCGCTTGCGTCCCCTCGCAAGATTTCGGCGAGATTTTGCTTCCGCGCATGCGCAGGAAGCAAAAAAAGCTGAAAAATTGCCAAAAAAGATGGCAGCACGTGACGGACTGGCGAAGACGGCACCAGAGCCATCGCGCACAAATTGCGTAATCGGCGGGTCCCTACCGGAGTTGTGCACTAGACCGTACCGGTAGGAACCCACCCCTGCGGTAATTTTAAGAAAAATCTTTGTCTTTTAAATCTTCCATTGGCCTAAGTATTAATGGTAGGGACCTACCTTACAGTGTTTTGTTAAGATACACTGTAAAGATAAGTCTTCAGAGAAGTAGTATTTTACAAATATTATTTGAGAATAAGGCTGTGTTAGGAGAGTGAATGCCTACTTTTACATCTCTCTCTTCCTTTCAGCATACACTGGCAGGACAACACTAAGTGGGAGGGGAATTCAGCCCTGGTCTGCTGCTCCCCCAACTACCTCGTTGTATTGTGTCTTTAGACCTCCTTCTGACATCTTATGATTACTACATCTTAAAATGTGCAGAAGTAATACATATTAGAAAATATCTTATTTTCTCAAAGTAGAGAAACAAACTTCATTTCAAGTAACGTGAAGCTCCTCTCCTGCCAATTTTATTTCTCCTAAGTCTGCCAATATTACCTTTATATCTGTCTTATCTGTCTTTTGCTCCAGCCAGGCATCTTAAGCATCCATCTTTGCCAGTCAGTGAGAACTGATCATTTGTAATGAGTCCATGGGAATAAAGATTTCAGATACTGATGGTGAATGCCACAAGCATCTACTGAAAGCTGGAAGCACTTGTTTGATTTTCTAGTCTGTGCTTTGATGAATAAAGAAAGGAAATGTGTAAAATATTGAAATACTTACAAGGCAATACCGTTTGAAATATACTTTCCTCTACCATGAAAAAATTTGTTACAGTATGTGATTGAAAGTTAGCATAAAAATCATCAAAATGTTGTGTGAGCACATGTGTCTGTTTATGTGACAAAAATAGTAATTGAGATTTTTAACAGGATGGTTTTTTTTAGTATTATAAACAGATTCAGAGGTATCACTGATCATCTCAATCAAGGAATTCTGTAACTACTGAGTGCTTCCTAAATTAAAACAACTCATGGTTTATGAAAACAGGAGGAGTACATTAAAACTGCTAAAAGAATTTCCAACAATGTAGATAGAAATAAACATCTTGACAGCTTTTCTTTATAAAATAATAAGTTGACTTTTGCAGGTATTTTTAACAAAATATTGATGAAAATGGCTCACCAAATTAAAAAGGAATGAATGGTTTTAAAGCGTGATTGAATTCTAAAGTAAAAAACACAACTAAAATACAATCAAACATAAATATGGAGAACAGCCCCAATGCAAATTCACCCTTTCATAATTGTAAGGATTGTCCTTTGTTTATTCCTTCTCCAAGAAAAAAAAATCCCATGTGTTTGTGCATGGTTAGCTGACCCAGAAACATCAACAACATGCACTGCTGTGTGGTCAGATTATTTATTTTGGAAACAGAACAAGCAATGGTTGGCATCACTCTAGCCTAATAACACAGAGAAGACTCTTTAAAGATCCAGTCCCATCCCAAAGGATGGTCAAGTAATGGTAACATTTAATTATTTATTTATTTACTTATTTATTCATTCAGGGTTTTTTTAAAACCATGAATCTCATCTGGGTGACAGGAAACAACATATAAAATAAAAACAATCATATTTTGAATGCAATAAATAAATACAACCATTAAAATACCCAACAAGTGAATTATCCTGGGGTAAGATAGGCAGCCAATACATTTTACAAATAAATAAATAAAGCAGCACAGACAACAGTGCTAAAACAGTCAGGGGGCATGTCCTTTCCCACACTTGGGGCTTAGAATCAAGTCTTTGATCATTCTTCTAACCCAAATTTTAAAAGAAACTATGTTATTCTGGAGGAAAAGGAAAAAACTTTGGAGTTGAAATAACCCAACTATTAAGTACAAAGAAGATATACATGTCTTAAACCTATTTTTTTAGCAGATTTCTTACGGTACATAAGGACATATCTGTGGTGCACATTAAGTACACAAAATAGCTTTAAGTCAAAAGAAGTGAATGATTTATGTTGTTCAAATAGGCAATTGATGTAGATCTGGGGTCTCCAAAATGCTAGCTTAGCTAAAAATATACCAGCACATACCTATCTTATCATCCTTCAGTCTCTGAGTCCTATTTGACTTTTAACGTTAAAAAGAAAGTTTTACTTAAAAAGCACATGAAACTCAGATGCCACAATGCAAAGCACAAGTGCAAGCATTGCCTGTCTTTCCATAAAGCCTGTAATGATGAATGACTGCAATTCTGTGATTTATTTGGAAGTGTGTCCATATGCTCAGGAAAAAAAGAGAGAAAAGGAAAATAGGGAGCATCCTGCAGAAAGAGATATTAGATTAAGTGGCAGGTAACATTTTACAAAATTGGCTCTTTGCAACTACTACCTAACTCTGCCTGCTCTCAGAAAGATGAGCATACAGTAATTAATTCTTGGATAGAAGACTACCAGGGAATGTGGCATATACAGACTTGATAAGATGGAGTTAATGAAAAGCCACTTCCATTTTTGTACACTTGTTTCTCCATAACAGCTATACAGTAGGATATGTGTCATATATGCACAGACATGCTCCTTTATCTTTGCATGTCTGAATTAAAGTCGAAAGGAAAATTAGTATTATATTTGAGAAACATCTGTCTGTCTGTCTGTCTATCATCCATCTATCCATCTATCATCTATTTTATATAGCTCTCCATCTCACCAGAATTGACCCTGGGTGAAGTTCAACAGATTAAAAACCACAATATAAAAACAACAATTATAAAATATGCTACTTTTATAACATAATAACAGTGTATAATAAACAACATATGTGAGAAAACCAGAGCCTGCTTATTTTTTGCCTAAAACTTAGACTTAGAAGATTTAGAATAACTTTATTGTCACTTTGAATGTACATTAATCGGCATACATTAAAATGAATTCATTGCATACAGCTCTCAAAGGGCCTCCACCTCAAATATAAACTACATAAACATTACAAAACAAACAAACAAACAAATAATTATGCATATACCCACTTATATTATATGACACAGAGAAACAAAACAGTCTCATTCGGATTTATACATGTACATGGCGAGAGAAATGAATCTTGTGAGTTTGCCAGACAGATGGCATAGGGAACAAAGCTGTTACAGAATCTGGTGGTCCTGGTAGAAATACTTCGAAACCTCCTCCCAGAGGGGAGCAACAGAAACAGACCATGATGTGGGTGTGGGGTCTGTAACAATGCTTTGAGCTCTCACCACATATCACTTATAAGCAGTATCCTGAATGACTGGAAACGAGCTTCCTATAATCTTCTCGGCTGTCCTTACCACTCTCTGAATGGACTTTCTCTCTGAGGCACTGCAGCCACCAAACCAAACAGTGATGCAGTTTGTCAGTTGTGCCTCTGTAAAAAGTAGCTAGGACAGAAGGAGAAAGATGTGCTCTCCTCATTCGACTCAGGAAATGCAGACACTGGTTTGCATGCTTCACTAAGAATGACGTGTGGAGAAACCAGTTCAGATTCAGAAAAGATCACACCCCTACTTGTACAGCAAAATCAAACACAATACAAATGTGTATCTTATATCAGGGAGAATAAGAATAATTTTGCTTTCTCTGCAAATAATACATTGGTATAACATTGGATTAAGATTATTATATTGTTGTCTTTCATTAGCTGTTAATTTACACATTAAGTAACAAGAAATGAAACACAACAATATAACAATCCAACAATATAATGTTTTTTCCTTCTGTTCAATTGTGTTCAATTTCTGGAAACTGCTTGGACAAGTCCCTGCAGGTTTTTTTGGCAAGGTTTTTCAGTAGTGGTTTGCCATTGCCTCTTTCTTAGGGCTGAAAGAAATTGACTAACCCAAGGTCACCCATCTAGCTTTATGGGTAAGAAACTGCCTGAGGATTTATTTTATTTTATTTTATTTTATTTTATTTTATTTTATTTTATTTTATTTTATTTTATTTTATTTTATTTTATTTATTTTATTTTATTTTATTATTTTATTTTATTTTATTATTTTATTTTATTTTATTATTTTATTATTTTATTTTATTTTATTTTATTATTTTATTTTATTATTTTATTTTATTTTATTTTATTTTATTTTATTTTATTTTATTTTATTTTATTTTATTATTTTATTTTATTTTATTTTATTTTATTTTATTTTATTTTATTTTATTTTATTTTATTTTATTTTATTTATTATTTTATTTTATTTTATTTTATTTTATTTTTTATTTATTTATTTATTTTATTTTATTTTATTTATTATTAGTATTTTATTTTGTCAAGCGTGTATATGATTACAAACAAAGTATAAACAAAGTATAAACATGATTGTGAATATATAAGAACATGGTTATGAGTACAAGAAATTTTACGAATACATGGGTACATTAGGACAGGAACGGTAGGCATGATGGTGCGCTTATGCACGCCCCTTACAAACCTCTTAGGAATGGGGTAAGGTCGATGGTAGACAGTCTAAGGTTAAAGTTTTGGGGGTTTGGGGAAGAAACTACAGAGTCAGGTAATGTATTCCAGGCATTGATCACTCTGTTGCTGAAGTCGAATTTTTTGCAATCAAGTTTGGAACGGTTTACATTAAGTTTGTATCTATTGTGAACTTGTGTATTGTTGCGGTTGAAGCTGAAGTAATCATTGACAAGTAGGACATTGTAGCAGATAATTTTGTGTGCTACACTTAGGTCAGATCGAAGGCGGCGTAGTTCTAAATTATCTAGCCCCAAAATTTCAAGTCTGGTGGCATAAGGTATTCTGTTGCGAACAGAGGAATGTAGTACTCTTTTCGTGAAATATCTCTGGACATTCTCAATTGTGTTAATGTCCGATATGTAGTGTGGGTTCCAGACAGATGAGCTGTATTTGAGAATTGGTCTAGCAAATGTTTTGTATGCTCTGGTTAAAAGTACAATATTACCAGAGAAGAAGCTACGCAAGATTAGATACGCAAGGATCTTCCAGTTTCTGCCAGTTAAGCCTGATGCCTTAACTACTACCAAATTGGCTCTCAATAATATATTATAATAGTCAAAAAGTAAAGGAAAATTATGCAATGGTAAATCCAACTTTTCTGAGTTCTAGAGATGGCTTTTTTTTCAATTATTATTATTCGCCATGTGGTTGGGCCTTCCATTAAAAGTATAAGCATCCTGAGTATCTTCCTGCATTTCTCCAAATGCTAAAAACAGTGTTGTGCCATCTTATTACAAGCTCCCTCCCTTTAGTACATGTGGGCTACTCCATGTGGGCATTACTGAATAATAATAACAAAAAACCTTACAAGCCAAATTTCAAGCTAAAGAAATATGTTTCTCACCCATACACACTCAACATTTATACTGTACAGAATGTCTTGTTGGGCCTCTGTCAGGGTTTAGGCCTACAAGCTTTTTTCCAGAAGCTCCTGAAGTCACCTTATTGTCAATTAGTAGATAAGCACATTTAATTCATTTTAAATATTTCTTAGCTTATCTAGTGCAGGAATCAGAAATGTCCTGTTAATCCACATCAAGCCTTCACATACTATGTTTTCTTTTCATCCAGCAGCTTAAAGAATCAATGAAACTTTCCATCATTTGGCATAAATTTTTTTCATAGCTACCATTTCATAACTACCATTTATGATTAAAATATGACAGTACATTCCTTGCGTAAGCCAACAAGAATATCAACTTCAATATTATTTTTACCTTAGTTATTTTTATAGATGTATGATTTTTCCCTAGTGGATTTGTTACAGCTGAATGAGAATCCTACTCCCAAATTCCCAGGCAGAACAGTGAAAATTACAGCCTTAGCACTATTTTTTTTATAAGACTTTATTAAGTTTCAGCAGAAGATAAAATACAAAAACACAGAAAGAAAAAATTAAGGGAAAAAAAGAGGGTCAGGGAAAAAAACAAAACTTGTTACCAAACTTGCAGTGAACTCTCTGTAATTGTGACAGCAACTGACTAGGGAGCCTTGAGAGTCTGTCTGGACTCAAATCTCATTCTTAAACAACACCTGGAATGCATGGCCAGGTGTTGTGATACATCAGCTTTGGTTGATACATTATTCGTGGCCCTGTGTAGCCCTGGAAACCTTGATAGTACTAATTTCCACTCCTTATTACATCTTATTGGACAATGCAATCTTCATTGTGCTGGGAAGTTACAAGTGGTACAGAATGTAGTAGCCAGGCTGCAAGTAGGAGAAACCCACAACTTTAAAATAATATCTATTACACAGTTACTACACTATTTACCAACAGACTTCTAGGCCCAATATAAAGGGTTGTCCAGTGGCTCCAAAGCCTTATCCTACATGGCATCAAGTTAATTTAGGGACCACTTTATTCAATATCCCATGAGTATACATAGGAATGATTGTGGAAATCTCACTTCCACAAGAGGTGAGGGACATGGATTAGAACAAAGATACTCTGTGGTTGCTCCTACACTGTAGAACAGGGGTGTCAAACTCAATTTCATTGAGGGCTGCATCAGGGTTGTGTTTGACCTCAGGGGGCTGAGAGGGCATGGCCAGAGTGGGCATGGCCAGCTTGATGTCACTTGTGTCAGGGGTGCCACAGGCGGCCCAAGCACTTTGCCAGTGAAAACAAGCTCCCGAGCTCCATTTTCGGCTGCAACAACCTCCTGCAACCTTCTGCCAGTGAAAACAGAGCATGGGAGACCACATGCAGCCCTTCCAAGCTCAATTTTTGGCTGGGACAGCCTCCTGCAATTTTCTGCCAGTGAAAATGGAGCTTGGGAGGGCCATATGCAACCCTCCTGAGCTGCATTTTCACTGGCAGAAGCACTGTGGGCCTGTCCTTCACTGTTTCCAGGGCAGCCCTGTGGATCTAAGCACCCCATGGACTGGATTTGAAATGTACTCACTCCCTTACTCTTTTCAGGTACTGAAAATCTTTCTTTGTACATTTAGGCATTCAACATCTTTTGGGGAGGAAGATTTGGCCAAGTTTATTTTGATTTCTGGTGATCACATGACATGCCCCTCTAGTTCTGTTGGCAATATTTTTGGAAATGAGATAGTGTGACTAGCCCAAAGACACCAACTGGATTCCATGCAGGTTTCCCTACACCTATTTCAGTGCTTTAACCACTGGACATAAGGCAATAATTTGGCAACCATTTCAATAATGTTTCAGTGAGTGGAATTCTTTTAAAAAATACTTGTGAAATGATTGCACCTCATTATTATATTAAAGATGCTTCAGTGAAGACAGCCATTCTAACCTTGATTGACCTTAGAAAGTAAGCAAGCTTGGATTGGTTCAAGCAAGTCATGGGTTTCATGGGGATCAATGGCTATTATACTCCTGATAACAGTATAATTGCCTCTGAAGGCCATCTGCTGGGACACTATAGATTTTCTTGTGCAGTTGATTGGCCACCATGAGAACAAACTGCTGGATTAGATGGGCCAGGGGTCCAATCCAGCTGGGTACTGCTCATATTCTTAAAATTGGCACTTGAAGGGGACTGCTGGATAATCCCAGGCTAGAATGGAAAGTCTCACATTCCAGATGACAGCAAGGATAATCCTTCTCTTCAATGCTTTCGGGAAAACTGTCTGGATGCAATCACCACAGATCTTGATAGAGAGGAGGCTGTCCTTTTCCTTTTAAAATGTATTCACCTATTAGAACAATTTACACAACTGCCCAATTGATGTGCAACTCAGGATTAAAAACATGAAAAAATATTATAATAAAACACATAAAAACTTCAAGCAAATGCGCAATAAGAGCCACATTTGGTCTAAAACCCAGTGCCTGGGGTAAAGCCATGACTTTCCAAAAGTCAGGCAAGGCCAAGACTGTGAGAATCTCAGGGAGATGACAGCTTTTCAACAAGGCAGGTGTGACATCAGAAAAGGCAGGTGTCCTGGGTTCCAACAGCTGACACTGCTTAAGTAACAAGATCTGGAGTGTGATCACCTTGTCAGATCTTATTGGATGTATAGAAGTCATGGGAGAGAGGCAATCCTCAGGGCCTGTGGCATTTAATATTTGAGAATATCAAACAAATTACAGTTAATACCTAAAGATCTTCAACAGTAATTTAGCAGATACTTGTCAGACCTGCATGTCCCAGGCCATCCACACAAGATTGGAAGAAAGAAGAGGCATTTCCATGTGGGAGCTGCTGCCTTTCATCAGATATTCCATAAATATCTGGAATATATTTATGGACTATCAGGCTCTGCTCGATTTGCAGAAAGTGTAACAATCAGCTAGAGAAAACCCAGCTTTATTCATTTGACATTAATTACATAAACTTCTCATTTTCTGTAAGTTTAGTCAAATGTTGGGTTTGAGCTATATTTTATTTTAATGGCTCTATTTTGTAGCACTCAGCTGGTTTTAGATTGCCAATAAATTGTTGTTTGTGTTACTTCTGGAAGCTTCTCCTGATTTTTTTTTTTAATCAACACAATAATTCTCCCTGTGCTGTGACACCATAACGCAAGGTATGGCAAACTAAGGGAATGAATTGTGTTCCACAGTGCTTTCCTTATCAAGCATTTAAAGCAATATGTCTTTTCCTCAGTGTCTTTACTAGTTCATTATCCTTCTCCCCTGATTATTTCCTCTCAAGGACATACTGATTGCTTTTGGGATTTTTTTTTAAAGTGGCATATTTACCTTTTGGTCTCTAGTATGGCTCCATTCCTCACCTGTCTTTTCTTTTTTCTTTTTACTTCATTTAATTCATGTCAGACTTCTCTGCCATTAATTTGATTAACAAAACCCTTCAAGATTGACTGTTAGTTACAAAGGAGACAAAATATTGTTTGTTTGTTTATTGTGTCCTGTGTTTAAATGCAACTATGTAGAAAGCAAAATCTAAGGAAATAAATGCCAGACTGTTTTTTACAGATGGACAAACCTGTCAGTTTCATTTTTTCTTCAATCAGTCTTTCAAAAAATGAAAAGAGAGAAAGTACTTCATTCCATACTATTTGTAAAGATATGTGCAAATTCTGGACATTACCTTGAAAATCAACTAAACAAAACTCTCATTTTCACTGGTCAGATTTATTAGGTACAACTGTACCATTTGGAAAAAAAAGTTACTGTTATATCTGCCTGCCATTTAACTGTGAAACCTAATTTAATATAAACCAATAAAGGTAAGATAGGAATTCAAGCCAGAATTCCAAGAACTAATCTAAGGGATTTCTTGTTCTTAGGCTATGAAAACATATAGAATTTTGTTAATGTACATTAGTGCTCTCACAAAATGGCTTCCAGGACTCAAATAACAGCAAAGTACCAGTTATGCAAAATGTCACCTATCATTCTCTGTCATCCCCTTCACCCATAAGCACTTTTATTCCTGCTCACTTTTGTAATGTTTTTTCCAGGGAAGTTAGGCACATGTCCAAACAAAGCTGTCATGCAATTCTTGTCATTTCTATTTCCTAAATACAAAATTGTAACATGCCTAGAAATAAAGAATGGGCTAAGTTTGGCACTTAGCTTTATGCCATGCCACTTTCTTAGCTCACAGAGAGAAAGATTAAAAACAAAAAAAAAAACTTATGAAAAAGAGTAAATGATATAATGGAAGCTAACTCATAAAAGTAAAAAGATTTGAACTAGATTAGTGTTTCTCAACCTTAGCAACTTTAAGATGTGTGGAATTTAACTCCCAGAATTCCGGGTTGGTTAGGGAATTCTGAGAGTTGAAGTTGCTGAGGTTGAGAAACACTGAACTAGATTTATAAACTACATTTAGCCAGACTTTATTTTCTTAACATTTCTCCAGTTCACTATTTCTTAATCCCTTTCTGCACTTTGCATAACAGTAGTTAAAGTCTATTCTTACCAGTACCAGCCTGATTAGATCAGACAAAAAGAAACTATTATTGATCCCTCATTTTCAAGCGAGATGGTTTTGCTTTTCCATGGTAGCACTGCAGCCTCTGGGTGGTGGTTAGGCTGGATTGCTCCCTGTTAATTTTTCAGAAGTCTTTAAAGTCAGAATTGTTTCAGAGAGCGTTCTCCTGATTTTATCATGCCATCTTTACTTTCTGTTTTATTGTTCATAGTGTTAATATTGTTTACCTCAAAAAGCAATGGTGGGATTGGTGTGAATGTCTATGAGTATGTATCTATAGTCTCAGAAAGGACAAGAATAATAGTTGATGATGTCAAAGAAATGTAAACCTTGCAAGGTAGTGCAGAAAGAAGCATAGCCAGAAGTACTAAGTCTATTTTATTTTAAGCTCTATTTTATTATAAGATCAGAATCTTGCAGATTTGATCTCTCTCTCCTCACCTTTACAACCAAAAAACTAGGGACAGTCCCTTCTCAAATGTTTGCCATGCCCTTATTCCTTCTGTGAGTTTAACACCTCTTCTCCTCTCTTCCACATTTCTCCAAAGTCATTCCGACATATTGTTCCAGGAAGACATTTGTAGGCATATGCATATCCTTGGGCACCTTTGGGAATCCAAAGGCAAGCACAATAAAGTCATCTGCCTGAATGGAACAAGCTGTCCATTTCACCTCCCCCATCCTCCCTTATTTATTAATACTTGCATTCCATTATTTCTATGTGATCTAAGTAAGAAAAGTCCTGAGCAAAACATTAAACAAAACCCTAGTCTATTATTAAGCTAAATTTATTTATATTCTTGTAAGGGGAGGGGCGAACTCATTATGCTTCACAAGAATGACCATATACCTCAAATGAGTTTATAAAAGTATAATAGTTTGCAATCCTATGCTTTTTATTGCTTATGTTTAGATAGTAGTGTGGAATATATCCCTGACGAAGTATGCATAAATTGCATCATAAATGGCTAATTGTGTTTATAATGTAAATTCATTCCTGTACTTTCTTTTCTGTGATTACTATTGTTAGCAAGGGTCTGCAGGATCTTAGTCATAATTTACCAATTTTAGCTCCCATAAATTGATTGTGATTACACTTGTAACATTGCAGTACTGCATAATAATTCAACATTTGGAACAAAGAAGAAAATGAACATCAGAAACACACCATTTTATCAAGCAGAATTTTAGGATTCAAAAATGCATTTTAACAAGCTAGACTAATGCTCCAAAGCACAAGACAACATCCATGCATGCCAGATGAATATCAGATAAATGTTATTTTTATGTTGCTTCAAACTGTTGGTTGAATGTCTTAAGGTGCATACAAATTGACTTGCTGCCTCACTCCTGGCCAGTTTATATTTTTTAAGTTTTTGAAAACAGAATTAGCGGAAACTTGGAAACAGTAGGGAAAATAAGAATTGTCCATGTGCTCTTCCTATGTTACACTTGTGTGTTCTGAGGTCATCTGATGCTGTTTCTGTCCAGTGAAAAGTGATGGAAATTTGGAACCAATTACAATCTTATTTAATACAAATAACTGAATAGCAATAAGTGAAGTGAGGTAATTCTAAAGGGTTGTATAGAGCAAATAGTGAATTGTTTTGTCAATAATTAATAACTGGGTGGAATCTAAAATCAACATGGAAGGCCCCACCTTGCAATGATTTCTAAAAGTAGTGGAATTGTGTGTGTGTGTGTGTGTGTGTGTATCAGGGCTTATTAATCAAATTTCAAAATCTCTGGACAGACAATACTCTTTGTGTAGACAATTTTTTGAGATCTCTAGATCTATCAGGCAAATGATGATAATAGGTGTTAGTTTTCCATTGATTCACCTGCTACCTATGAGTGGATTGCCTATAGATATAAACTTTGTATGGATAAATATAATGAAATATTGAACTCATTTATACACAATAGAGTAGGGTAAAAAGCAAGATAATATATTCTTTTTTTCCTGTCGAATCATCCTGGTGTACCCAAATATGAGACAAAGCATACTGCTGCTTCCTTTTGCCTTTCTGCCCATCCAGGCAGTTACTATAGCCGACAAACTATTTTTCTGTATGTATGTATGTATGTGTGTGTGTGTGTGTGTGTGTGTGTGTGTGTATAGGTTCAAATCCCACTAAGGGTATGGCTATCTGACGAGAGCAAAATAGCTCAAAATAGATCTATAATAGTCTCCCTTTATTTTCATTTATCAGCAAAAAATGTTACACGTACAGACAATATAGTTGGTTGGCTATAGAAAACTGCCTGGATGGCCCTAGGAGGGGCCGAACGGCAAAAGGAAGCTGTGATGTTTCCTTCCATACACCGGGATGACTCGACAGAAAAAACATATATAACCCTTTGCTGGTGAAGAGCTGATAGGGAAGAGAACCTGTGGCCTAGAGGTTAAAACTACTGCCTTACAGGCAGGCTGCCCAGGTTCAAATCCCAGTAAGGGTATGGTTAGCTGATGAGAGCTAAATAGCGTGAAATAGATCTATACTAGTCTCTCTTCATTTTCATTATCAGTAAAAATGTGTTAGGAAGAGCCAAGGTGGCGCAGTGGTTAGGGTGCAGCACTGCAGGCTACTTCAGCTGACTGCTAGCTGCAGTTCAGCTGTTCAAATCTCACTGGCTCAAGGTTGACTCAGCCTTCCATCCTTCTGAGGTCGGTAAAATGAGGACCCAGATTGTTGGGGGCAATATGCTGAACTCTGTAAACCACTTAGAGAGGGCTGTAAAGCACTATGAAGCAGTATATAAATCTAAGTGCTATTGTTATTGCTAATTATATATGTGCCAGCTGGACTGTTTTTAGTCGACATTTAACCACTAAAGCACGCTGGATCTCCTTCTATCAAGTGCTTTGAGTGTGACAAACCCAGAAAATATCACTTTGATTTCTGAAATAATCTTTATTATTGGTACTGTAGAGTAATGTAAGAGAAACTTTAAAGTCTGCCAAACTAAATTTTTTTTAATCAACTTAAACATAGTGTAATTAAGGTGGAGTTTATTTTATTTATTTTATTTATTTATTTTTGTCAAGTACGTGTTGGTAATATACATAGATATAACATTGTTTATATACATAAAATGAGTACTGATAAGAGGGAACATTAGGACAGGGACGGTAGGCACGCTGGTGCACTTATGCACGCCCCTCAGTTATTCTGAAAATATCTTTTCTGTAATGGTTTTACCCCAGGGGTGAAATCCTCCCGGTTCGCTCTTACCTGTTGGTCGTCGCAGAGCCAATGGAGCCAGTGGCGGTCGTGGCGCAGGGATGCCCCCACCCGCTTCCCCGCCCGCCTGGATGCCGCCATTTGAGTTCTTTTGCCCTCTACACATGCGCAAAGCGTTCTGCATGCGCAGAGGGCAAAAGAACTCAAATGGCGGCGTCCAGGTGGGCGGGAGAAGTGGGCAGGGGCAGCCCCACGCCGCAACCGCCACCGGCTCTATCGGCTCTGCGACGACCAACAGGTAAGAATGAACCGGGAGGATTTCACCCCTGTTTTACCCTATTTATGTATTCCCAAGATGTTATTCTATCAAACATGTACTCAAACACATACATACACCCACTAACACACACACACATTGGTTCTCATACTGGCCCTTATTCAATAATTCTCTGGTAAATATGGCAACTCTAATTGGATACAAATGATTGCACATATTCAATTTGAAATCTCTACTGATGAAATATTTCTTATGTGGAAGTATTGTAGAAAAGTTGTGGCATAATGGATATATAAATATGTAAAAGTCAAATGTAAGAAGTAACCTGGTGGAAGGAACAAAAGTTTTGCAAAACAAACCTGCATTGAGCATTGTTATAGGAACAACTTGGTAGCCAGGAAATTTCCAACATAGATATTGCTTCTTGTTAGATTGACAGTACTATGGAGTGATGTCCTAGTTATGTCAACATGATTCAGAGCCAAGAACATTAATAAAAAGACAATTAGGTGGTACAAGTGAAACTTTTTAATTTCATCTACCAAATCATAAACATAAATGTTAATTCTATCTTTAGTAAAATTCAAATATTGTTAATTTATACTAAAAGATTTCAGAATGTTTATTGAGTTGAACTACATTGCATTTATGTCCTGCATCTCATTTAAACTTCATTATCTTTTTGATGATGTTTTTGTCATTATATTGTTTGATGATATTTTGTTTGGACTCTACTATGCAGAAGTGCATATTATTGCCCACTTACTTGGTTTACAATTACGAAATCTCTCTCTCTCTCTCTCTCTCTCTCTCTCTCTCTCTCTCTCTCTCTCTCTCTCTCTCTCTCTCTCTCTCTCTCTCTCTCTCTCTCTCTCTCTCTCCTCCCTCCCTCCCTCCCTCCCTCCCTCCCTCCCTCCCTCCCTCCCTCCCTCCCCTCCTCTTTGTCTCACACACACAAGATCTTGGCAACTCAGCTCTCATTTTCCAACAATGAAGACCACCTCCCATTCAGAAGACTACCAACTTTCATAAGACAAAATCTAATATTGTATTAATCTAATACTGTTACTTCAGACCGAACAGAGCCAGGCTAGATGACATAAAATCAGGCTCTTGCTTATTTTTTTATTGTAAAGTGTTGTGTTTATTTTTACATTTTATTCTATATTATGTTAAACAACCTAAGTGTGACAATACAACAGAAAAGTAAAAAAAATAGGATAATAGAAAAGGAAAATATGATAAACTGATTTCAAAATAAATTTTGGAACCTTTGTAATTTTATTGAATTATATTAATTCGAAGATTCACACATGACAGCTTCATTGGTCAACATCATGTGTTCATCCAACATTGTAACACAGTTCTTTTCTACCCCAAATGCAAAGACTTCATGTGATCTTGATGAATTCCAAATATTGAGGAAACACAGAGAAGGACACATGCATCCTTTAAAAGTAGCAATCATTTTGAAGTCATGTTGGAACTCCTCTAAATTTCAGCCCTGAATAGAGCAATAAAAGAACAAGTCATCACTTGTGAGCTTTGTAACTAAGTACAAATTAAAGTCTAGAAAAACACATCAAGCTGAGTCTAACATTACAATAACTATACAGTATAACAGTAATGCAAGGTATGATAATGAAGTTCTTTCAAGTATAGCCAGGTCAGTCCTGATTCTTCAGGTTAAGTAGTTGACTAGCTACTTCTGTCATGGAAGAAGATGGCACCTTTGAACTTCCATCTTTTTTTATATATTCCTAAGGATACTTGCCATTTTTCCTTGTGTATAGCACTTAGCCTTTTTAATTTCTCAACTGACTCAAATGTTACATATACAAAAGGCATAATTCATGGTGCAACAGCTTTGCTTCTCAACAATGTTCTGGAAGAGACATGATATCAAATGAAACCAGCAAATAAACAGGAACTGGCTAATTGATCAGCACACTTTAAGTAAATAGAGATGAATTTATTCTTTGGCAAAATTTAACCAAAACAATGGTTTCCTTACAAAACACAATCCTATTAATAAAGCATTGCATGTGACTGATAGGACTGAAGTTATAATAAGGAAAATGGGTGTATGGGGTGCTCAGGGAGGGGTAGTACCTCTGGTGTAGGGGCATGTCATGTCCTTTTACGGCAGCTCATTTTAGGGCAGCTTTTAGGGCAGCTCGTTCACCTTTGGTCCCCACCTGTCACTCAGCTCTCACCTGTGGCTCCTAGCAGCTGTAGCATGCGCAGCGGCCACAATCTGGGCAACAGCTTTGACAGGCTGGCCAAACCAGGTTGAGAGTAGCCATTGGGTCATCGACCTTCAGTGAGATAGGGACTTGTCTATCCCAAGCATGTGAAGACAGATTCTGGCGGACTGAGCGGATGAAATCTACTAGAATAGGACAACGGTCATGAATGCGGTCTCTGCAAGCGATGTGGTACGCTAAGAGCATGGCAAAACATGAAAGACGCTCTGGTCAACCACTGCGCCCAGCCCATCTCCAACTGTCTCGACTCTTGTCCTGCTATTTGGAGCAAGATGGAATCTGGGAAGAGAGAGTAAAGCTGACTATGCGCACCTCTCCCTCATTTTAATCCAATTCATGTGCAAGTTTTGACACCCGCCCCAATGGATAGATGTCAAGGTCCTCTTCGAATACGATGGACAAACATCAAGGAAAATGTAATAGTATTATGTCAGCAACTTTACTTTCTAGAAGGAGGATTTCTAAGATTTGCAACTATATAAAATTGTATTTTCGGTAATGAAAAACATACTTTTCTTTGCCTGCTTTAATTGCCCAATCCTAACAGAAGTTTCACCAATAAAATTAGTGCTCCATCAGTTTTGATTTACATAGACAAGTAGAAATTCAAACTGGGGGGGGGGGATTAGCCTGCATCATTGTTTGCAAGTTTTTTTTAGTGAATGGAATTAATAAACAAAACAGCAATAAAAATGTAAGCTATTCAGGAAGGCAATAATAAACAGATGTTCTTTCAACAATGTTTACCTGCTCTGAATTCCTGATTTGTACTATTTTTGTTTTCAACATTTCAATCTTTACTTTTTTAGTGTGAAAATTCAAGAAGAAGAAGAAAGAGAAGGAGTAGGACAAGAAAGAGAAAGAATAATTGATTTTGTTGTTTCACACATTCACCACAGTTAATAGTCTCAGTCTCCTGAGATTTTTCTCAGTCAAAACAATGGGATGTAGTTGAACTTCACCGTTTTTCAGATTGTAGTATTATGTTACATTTACAAAATCAAAATCAGTACTCTGGCTGAAGTGGTTCTTTTCCAGAGGGAGAAAAAAGCAGAACCGTTGAAGATACTTTAGAGCAAAGTTAGCTGACAGAATTATCTGTATATTCTTTCTTCTTAATGCTTTAATCTCCTGAATGTTTAGGCAGCAATGCCACAGGCTAAATTAGTTGAGGGGGTTGGGAGTATATAATTAAAATTACAGAAAAATAAAAGTTTCGAGGAAGGACTTCTGTTATTGGAAATTCTAACACAATCACCAACATTATTCAATAGCTGAAAAAGTAAGATGGAGGGGCCTTATGAGGGGGATAATAAATAGTGATTAAATGAAAACAAATACATGCTAATATTAGATGATGTTTATATTATAGTGATGATAGAGACACACTCAAGTCCTACTATATTGCCTCACTATGATGGAGGGGTGTTCCTGGGAGGATGAGTGAAGAACTCTAGGATTAAATGCCAACTGCATATGAATCATCTAAGGCATAAAATACATCCTACAGCCCTGCTGAAGCAAGCAGACACCTATTTCTGACAGTAGTGATATAGAAACTTGTTGGAGGTAGATGATCACTTTAGTGTCTACAGCAGAGGTGCAGAGGTGTCCTTTAAACTACTCAGAAAAAGGTAAACCCTCCTGTATTTTATACCAAGAAAACCAGAATGATGGACAATATGAACTGATATGATGTAGTGCCACATAACGAGCTCCTCAGTCAGATGACATTCAACATACTGGACTGTAAGAAGCTTGAATATGGCCATTCTCAACAGAGTTAATCAACTACATGATAATATATCGTAGTAGGAACTGAAAAATAAAATAGAGTGGATTTGACTGAATAATATCTTCAATATGGCAGTTATTTAAGTTTATTTCCCAACCAATGATGCAAAAGAAGAGGAAATTGTTGAGCTTTATGGTCAAATAATATTTGAAACTGGTAGGACATGTAAACAAGATGTGCTTCTTCTGGTTGGAGACTAGAATGCCACAACTGGAAATAGTAAGGAGGTAAATATACTTAGATGATGTGGCTTAGGAAACAAAAAATGAAGCAGGCGTATGGCTTATCACTTTCTTCCGTTCCAATGATACATTCACTACTAGGTCATTTTTCAAAGCCACACCTTGAAAAATGGGAGTCAGCAGATGGAGTACTATCAAATTAAGTATATTATTAGTACAAAGAGATGAAAGAGTTGAGTTTATAGTAGCAAAAACATGGTCAAAACTGACTAGACACAACTAGACACAAGAACAGTTTTTCCCCGAACACCACCACTCTGCTAAACAAATAATTCCCTCAACACTGTCAAACTATTCACATTAGGCTGCATTACTATTACTATTACTATTAGTCTTCTCATCGTTCCTATCACCCATTTCCTCCCACTTATGACTGCATGACTGTACCCAGTAGTGGGTTCTAAAATCCATCGCTACTGGTTCGTGCATGTGTGCATGCGCAGAAAAGTCCCGGGTGGGTGGGCGGAGCCTCCCGCTGCCGCCAATACTGGTTCGCCAAACCGGGCTGAACCGGGAGCAACCCACTGCTGACTGTACCTTTGTTGCTGTATCCTTACGATTATATTGATATTGATTGTTTCCTAGTATGATTTGATTGCATTGTACGCTATGACTATCACTCAATGTTGTACCTTATGATTCTTGACGAATGTATCTTGTCTTTTTACACTGAGAGCATATGCACCAAAGACAAATTCCTTGTGTGTCCAATCACACTTGGCCAATAAAGAATTCTATTCTATTCTATTCTATTCTATTCTATTCTATTCTATTCTATTCTATTCTATTCTATTCCATTCCATCCCATCCCATTCCATTCCATTCCACTCCACTCCACTCCACTCCACTCCACTCCATTCCATTCCATTCTATTCTATTCTATATATCTGACCATGAACTGTTCATAGGCTTATCTAAAAGTCAATATAAAATGAAGGAACAAATTCAATCAGTTTCTGTGACATGATCTCGACCATGAATTCACCCTTTTCAAGGATTGGAATGTCAGGAATCATTTTGAAGCCCTAAACTTCATTCATAGAAAGCCAAAAGAACTGTGGAATGAAGCCAAAGATGTTATAAATTTATAACCTAGACCAAGAAACAGAAGAAAACACAAAGGGGTGGAACAGAAAGTTATAATTGCCAGGAAGAGAAGAGAAGCTAAAGCCAGGAAAGAGAAAGATCTCAGGAAAGAATTAAAAAAGACAACTGTTAGAATAGACAAGGAGTAGTATTAAATGACCTTTGTAAATCATTGAAGTAAATAGGCCCAGAAAAGTAAGAAAGTCTCCCAAAAGATCTCCAAACTCAGAAGGAACTTTCAACCTCAAGCTGGTATGCTAAAGGATGCCAATGGAAAAATAGTAACCAATTCAAAGGAGATAAAACAAAGATGGACCAAGCAAACTGAAAATCTGTATAGTGGATACATCAATATCCATGATACCATAGAAAAATTACCTACTTATAAGAATCTCTAATCTTAAATTTTGAACTTAAATCAAAACTCTGATCCTTACAAAGTTGAAAACCTACAAAAATTGATGGAATATCTACAGACACATGGAGAGCAGCAAAAGTATCAATAAAGGTTCTAACAAATCTATGCCAGCTAACAGATTGTAAGAAGTTAATCTACATGCCAATACCAAAGAAAGGAGACTGAACAGACATGCAAGCTGTAATACAATATCCTTGATTTCACATACTAGCAAAATAGTGCTTTGTATAATCCAATCCAGATTAGAGCCCTTTATGGAAAGGGAGATGGCAGATGTTCAAGATAACTTTAGGAAAGAGCAAGGAACAAGAGACATTATTGCTGATGGACACTGCAAAATTGAGTTAAACAATACAAAAGGAAAGCAATATGTGCTAAATTGACTGTAGAAAAGGTCAATTGTGTTGACCTTGTCAGACTATGGAGTGACTTTAGGAAAATGTGAAGCCCAGATATCTTCATTGTCGTAATGTTAAACCTATACACAGGATATGAAGCCAGACCAAACATAGAAAAACAGACTGGTTTCAGGTGAGGAAAGAAGTGAGAAAAACACTTTCCATTTTCTCATTATTTATTCAACCCAGTAGTGAAATCCAATTTTTTTTTTACTACCGGTTCTTTGGGCATGGCTTGGTGGGCATGGCAGGGGAAGGATACTGCAAAATCGCCATTCCCATCCCACTCCAGGGGAAGGATGTTGCAAAATCTCCATTCCCACCACACTCTGGGGCCAGCCAGAGGTGGTATTTGCCGGTTCTCCGAACAACTCAAAATTTCCGCTACCGGTTCTCCGGAACCTGTCAGAGCCTGCTGGATTTCACCCCTGATTCAACCCATATGCTGAATATATATTGAAGAGGGCTGGGTTGGAAGAAGATAAGCATGGTTTTTAAGACTGGAAGAAGCAGCATCAATAATTGTGTTGTGCTGATGACAGTACTCTGACAGCAGAAAAATGCAAATCTGCAAGCTATAGTAGTAAAAGTCAGGGAGTACAGTGATAATTTGGGACTGAGATTCAATATAAAGAAGAGCAAGCAGATACAGCAACTATGATAATGAAGACATTGAAGTAGCAGAGTAGCTTCTGCCTTTTAGGACTGACTATCAACAGTAAAGGAACCAGCAGTAAATAAATACATAACAGACTAGAATATGATATAATAGCAATGAAGGTCATGGAAAAGCTAATGAGATGCTCTGATGTGCATAGGCCTACAAAGATCAGAATCATGCAGAGAATGGCTATTCCCTGTGATAGTCTATGGATGTGAAAGCTGGGCTTTGAAGAATCAGGGTAGAAAGAATGTTGGCTCTTTTCAACTTTGGTATGGAGAAGACTCTGGAGTATTCCATGGGCAGACAAAAAAACAACAACCCCAAAATAAATGGAAAGGTGAATTGATGAAATAGGAAAACTGAGCATGAGGTAAATAAATTATTCATCTAACATATTCATGCTTACCCTCTAGAAATACCTCAGTAGAGATAGAAATACCTCATATGGAAAACATATCTGAACGGGAAGATGCTGTAGATTTCATATTTAGAGATGAGAAAGTATTCAGGCTACAGTAAATTATTTCGGCATTAAATTACCTTCAGGGAATATTATTATCACTTTCCTGCCAAGGAAACTATATAGATATAATTATGAAGTCAATGTGTATTCACCACAAATTAAGCTTAGTCTAAAAAAATCAACATTGTTTTTATTTACATTAATTCTTTGTTAAACTCTTGCCACAGGAAACTAGACATTTTTCTTTTGTTTTTAAAATTAGTTTATAAAGAATAAATCCATATGGAAGAAAGGAATTGCTATTTTTTTTAAAAAAAATGGAATTTCCTGAATTTTTTGGCATTTGAACTTAATGCTGTGGCAAATTCTATTTTCAAATTTTCAAAAAAAAAAATTTCATCCAGAAAATAAAATTCTGCATTCTACCTCAGTACTAGATTGCCACATCTTATCCAACCTCATTATTTTTTGACCTGAAATAGTCTCATGAGAAAAATTCTATGTGAGGTACCTTTAGGATTTAATTTAAATATTGGAGGAAAGAAAGCTATGGATTGTGAAATGAAGTGTGCAATACTTACATATCACCCTATCTTGTGTCTAAAATACTGTATTTTTCAGAGTATAAGATGCTCCAGACTATAAGACACACCTACCTTTTTGGGGGAGGAAAACAAGAAAAAAACTGCGTTTGCATCCCAGCATTCATCTGGTATTCATCTGGCCATTCGCCGCCACCCATTCAGCGCTGCTGCCGCCCATTCCCCACCACTGCCCATTCACTGTGGCCCATTCGCCACTACCCATTCAGCGCTGCCGCCACCTGTTCACCACCACCGTGGCCCATGGCCCGTTCGGCATGGCCCATCTGCTTCTGCCCGTTTGCCATGGCCTGTTTGCTGCCACCACGGCCCATTTGGCATGCAGCCCATTTGGCATGCGGCCCATTTGCCGCAGCCTGTTTGCCGCCACTGCTGCCTGTTTGGAACGGCCCATTCACCACAGCCCATTTGCCGTGCCCCGTTTGCCACCGCCGTGGCCCATTTGACATGGCCCATTCGCCGCTGCCGATCCCCGCCACCTAGAACTAGCTAAAAATGCGATGCACGGAGGCCAAAAATGGAGCGTGTGGAGGCTGAAAATGTGACGTGCGGAGCTGAAAACAGCCAAAGGGTGGGGGCCAGCAGGTGGACGGGGCTTTGGCAACATTCGGTGTATAAGACGCACTACAATTTTCACCCACTTTTAGGGGGGCAGTGTGTCTTATACTCCAAAAAGTACGGTAATCAAAACATTGCTGTTCATCCATGAGAATGTCATGGAGGGGAAAATCCACAATTTCTTTTAAAATTGAACCAGTTTGATTTTTTTTTAAAAAAGAAAAACAATAGTTACATTTTTAGAACACAAGTATGAAAAGCTTCCAACAATGCAACTAGTGTCAATTCTTGATACAATCTGGCTCTAATATTTCAGCATTCTTCTCTAAAATCAGAGTAGACTCCTTGGAAAAAAAACCCCTATCTATACTGGCTACTTGTGACAAGCAAGGGTTTGTTTTTCAGAGAAGCCTTAGCAATTTTTAAAATTTGGAGGGAAGGAAGCAGACCTGTGCTTCAGATATCATTTCCAGGTTTTGGCAGCTGTTCTGAAATGTTTGCAAGAGTTCTTTGCTGATAGTTTTACCATACAATCTCATCAAACTCCTCACACACTCTCCCTGCCATTTACTTAAGGGAATGCCTCTTTGAAATAAAATAGTGAGATGTATACTTTACGTGCCAGGAATATTTCAAACAGATTTATTTTCCTGAAGGACGACAGCATTGGTTAACAAGTTATATTTTTTAATAAATATATTTGTTCTTTCTAGAGTGATTGTTCTACCAGTATTTTATTTTTCAGATATAACTGCCTATTGTTGGCTCTCCCAGCCATTCTTGAATTATTTTTCTAAGTAAGCTGAACTGTGCTACCAGGGTGATGAGCTATTTCTCCCTGTTCTTTGAGTCCATCCATACCAGCAATTCTAACATTTGTCCTGCTGACACAATGACTTTAAAATTTAATAAACATCCCTTAGTGCATTATTAGACCAACCAAACTCATGGGATTGTAGGAAGGACGCCCACAGAGCAGATCAAAAAGGAGAATTTTACTCTCTATATTCACAAGGGAAATGTATTTTTCTCTCTCTCTTGCTCTCTGAATGGCTGCAGATTGATTTGTTAGCAGACAGACTATAATATCAAGTTTAAAATCTCATAAAGTCTTAATGTGCCATTATCATCATATTAAATCATATTATCAAACTTAGCACTTTTCTTGACCTGAAATAGTCATTTTACAATATAGACATTAATTTATTTCCTTTTTTCACAGGGTGTCTCTTAAACTTCAATTTAAAGCAAAAAGAAGTTAATAACCTCAAAGAAACTATTCTGTAGCAGGGCAGCATGGTAGTTATATTGTTTGTCATCTCTATTTTTATCCTCAAGGAGATGCTACCTCCAGTAGATCAGTATCAGAACACTAATTTAAACCTTCCTACAAACCCTCTGATGAATGAGTGAATCAGTATACAACACATGCATAAATTTACATGCTCATAACTGTCACTAGTGGCTTGTCATTAGCAATAAAATACTGTTTCTCGAAATATTTCAGAAGAGCATAAAATCATGAAGACATGTTTCTGGTCCCACTTCAACAATTTAGCTCAGGCTATTTCAAAGGAGCCTCACACCAAAATTATAATCTTGCTTCAAAAATTCCAAAGCATTGTATCCCCTCATTAATCAAGGGGATCAATCAAGACTGCAACAAGTTCTTTAAAAAGATATGTTATTCTTTGAGATAATCAAAGGCTATTGACAAGAACAGAAGCCAGCTCTGAATAAATGAAGCTGACCAGATATCAGGGGATGGAATGTGTGCGTGTGTTAGAGAAGGATCAGAAGCAATTTTCTTCAGATTCATTTTTAAAAGATTATTAAGAACTAGTGAAATATAGGAAACAATTTGCATACCTCCTTGGCCCTTCTGAAAAGTTAAATGTGCCAAACATCCAGTCAGTGGATATAGAAACTTCTATGTAAAAGACTCTCTGGAAGGGCCTTAAAACCTGACTCTATTGGTTGACTTGGACTTGGACCAATGGGACTGTGCTCTGCTGGAGGTGGTTTGCTGAGTTAAAGACAAAGTCCACCCCTGCACCATCCATGCTTTTGATTTTAACCTTTTATTTAATGTTGTCAACCCTGAAGCTGGCCTGGCCGAAGCCATCTTGGAGCTTCAGTGCTGCCACACTGGAGCTGTGGGATAGGGAGGGGGCAGGGGTGGGTTCCTACTGGTGCGGTCTTGCCTGTTCGTCGCCGCAGAGCCGAAGAAGCTGGTGGCGTTCGCGGCGCGGGGCTTCCCCCGCCCGCTTTCCCCGGCCGCTGGGACGCCGCCATTTGCATTCTTTTGCCCTCTGCGCAAGCAGAACACTTTGCTCATGTGCAGAGGGCAAAAGAACGCAAATGGCGGCGTCCCGGCGGCCGGGGAAAGCGGGCGAGGGAAGCCCCGTGCCGCGAACACCACCAGCTTCTTCAGCTCTGTGGTGACGAACAGGCAAGACCGCACCGGTAGGAACCCACTCCTGGGAGGGGGGGATTAGAGATACTGGGGTTGTGTTGTCAAAATAAAATACTTTCTCTTGGAAACCAAGGACGTTCTCACACCTGGCTGAAGGAAGGAGGAGTGATGCCACCAGACCACCAGGCAGTGCCTTGATTGGACCATGTGACTGATTGTTTGGGGTTAAGGGAATTTTTTTTACTTTTAACTATGTAAAAACCATGGGATCTTTCAGAGTCAGTTTTCACCAGATTTGTACCAATATGATATATCCAATAAAGCTATTCTTTGAGGAATTCATCTGCCTCAGAGTTTTGCTTAGTATGGTTCTGTTACTTGGAACCCTGACAAATGTGTTGTTAATCTTAATGTTAATGCCTTTATGGTTTTATGCAATTGTAAGTGACCTAAAGTAACTTGAGACAGTGAGATGGACAACATATAAACTTAATAAATAAATAAATAAATAAACAAACAAACAAACAAATAAAATATAAAAGCAATTTGGGAACATACTATATATGGAGGTGGCAGAAAATAGAAGTGGCCTACCCTGTCTTTCTGTTACTTTCTTCTATTTTAAAACTGCCTTGCATCTAGTCAATTGCCCTCAGAAGCTTGCTTCGTTCCTACTGCTGACAGGGCTTAGCCTTGTGACTAATTCAGAAAAGATTGGTCATCTTTAATTCAATCAGTTCCTGTTGAAACTATCACATCTAAAAGGTTACATAGCATATGCATGTGTTGAATGGTGCTATTTTGGTGTTACTGTACTGATAAAATAGTAAAATAAATATTTATTGGACAATCAGTTCTTTATCTGCCCTGCAGTCTCCTGTAGGTTGCCCAGATCTGCTCTGCATCCTTGGGAAATCCTCTGGACCAGTTTTGGAGAGTGCCCAGAAAACTGTAATGACCACATAAGGAAGAGAAACCCCTGTGGCAAAACATAAATCTATTCACAAAATAATGGATAGCGTCCATTCTATTCATCCCTTGACCCATAATTTGTTCGGAACATCTGCATGACTAATCCAGGAAAAAGAAATGATAAGCACTAGAAAAAAAGAAAAAGAGAGTGCCAAACTGCAGCAGATAACAGAAATAACGGTAACCCCTGACAATAAGAATTGGAAAATATACCATTGCGTATGTATAGCAAGATACATCTCTTTGTGGCAGCTGCATGTGAAATATGTCAAAGATCCAGGATTAAACTTCTCCACTGCCATGTACTAGAATGCATCATGACAATTTTGAGTGAACGGTGACAATATTTTTTCTGATATAATGCAAGATACAGAATTCAAAGTGTTGATATGCTCTTGCTTTAGCTCACAGCAGCTCTGAAAGGATGGCTCTCCACAACATTTCTACGGCCTTTTGCAGTTTTTGCTTCTTTGCCAGGTCTACGCTTTTAAAAACAGCTACAAGTATTGAAAGTTTGGTTTAAAATACTGAAAACCAAACAGGGCAGAATATTTGTTTTTCTTTTAATTTACTCAATATACTCATTACTGGAAAAGCAGATTCAATTAAACTACTTTTATATGCAAGCTGTTTGACAATCAGGTTTGTGCCTCTCAAGGTCAAAAGCACAGCAGTTTATATCTTTATTCTGTCCCCACGAAGCACACAACCACACAAGCAGTTTAATGCAACACTTTTACTAATAAACCTTTTATCAGTAAAGGATGCACACACCACGTTACAAACAGTCTTTGTTGGCAAACAACCAGCTACTAATTAACTTCATTAATAGCTGGTATTAGTTCAAAGAGGTCGCAAACAATGATGAGTAAATTAAGTCCAGTTATCTTACGGAGCTTGGCAAAGTTCCTAGAATTCAGTCTCTGATAACAAGATGACGAAGGATAAATATAAAACAGGTATCACGAAGCAAACTCTGATCAGACAGGTTTTTCCAAAGTTGTTCTCTGCAGCTTGTTAGCTGCAACTGATTACCTTAAATAGACTAGGGGCATGGCCAATTAGCCCCAAGTCTTACTCCCAAGTAGACCTCCTCCGGAGTAAACCTTTATTCCTCCTGCGTGCTCTTGCATTCAGGAAAGGAGTAGCCCCTCCTTTCTCAGCACTGCCAAGAGGTTCCAAAGGTTCCAAAAGCCCAGGCTGCACAAGCTGCGGGCGGGCCACAACAATCTCTATGTTTGATACAGTTGAGTCAGGGGTGGGTTCTGGATTCTGCTACTGCCAGTTCACTCAGGGACGCATCGCGTGGGCGGGCACACATTGCGTGCTCTGTGCGCGCATGTGCAGTACTAAAAAAAAGTTTCTGCTTTTTTGAAGCAAAAAACAAGATGGCAGCTCCTACAGTGTCGCCGAGAGAACCAGCTCCGGGGGGGGTGGTGGCAGGCCTGGGTCGCTGCCAGTTCCAGCAACCCAAGGCCAAAGTTACTAATGGTTCTATAGAACCGGTCTGAACTGGTAGGAACCGACCTCTGACTTGAGTAATGCTTACATAGTAATAATTTGTTTTCCTGCTTTATTTTTTTTTTGGTGGCATAAAGGCTGGATGTGTTCTTGCTATCTCAGAGTAAGTATTTCAAATGCAGAAAAAAATCATAATCTCTTCATCTATATGAAAAGTGAAGCACTGCAGAAGCACCAAAATTGTATTTCATTCTACTCTCACTGGAGGACAGGACAGGGCAGGACAGGACAGAACAGGACAGACTGGGGTGGGGTGGGGTGGGGTGGAATAGAATAGAATAGAATAGAATACTTCATTTGGCCAATTGTGACTAGACACAAAAGGAATGTGCTTCCGGTGCGGAAGCTCTCAATGTACATGCAAAGCAACAGAGTAATAACAATTGTAATAATGATACCAATAAGAGGGAGTAGTAGAAAAGATGAGAAGGATAATAATAATACTACAGTCATATAACATGGGTAAATATACTTAGACATAAGACAGTACTGTGGGAATTAGGTATTCAGCAGAATGATGGCATGAGGGTGGGAAATTGTATCTGTGTATAGTTGTTTTGGCAGGCAATGCCCTGTAGCACTGTAGCAGCATCCCGAGGGGAGGAATTGAAACAATTTATGTCCAGGATGTGAGGGGATCTGTAGATATTTTCTCAGCCCTTCTTTTGACCCACAAAATATTCAGGTCTTCAATGGAAGGCAGGCTGGTTGCAATTGTTTTTTCTGCAGTCCTAACTGCCTGTCCTGTTTGGTCAACAGGACAGGCAGTTGGTCAACATCACCATCATGATCTCAGCATTAGCTTACTATCAAGTATTCAGGAATTCTCATTTATTGTGGGGGAAAAGCACACTGACTTGGCTTAAATAAAACTGTCTCACACTCATTTCCTTAAGTTGGCTTATGATAATTATGTGAACTTTGGAGCAGAAAATAGAAGAGACATAAACAGATAGCTTTCTTTAATGTTGTAATGATGCCTCTAACACCAAAATTCACAAACAGCTTATCTCCCATCAAACTGGGTATTTTTCTTTAGTATGAAAAATATCCAATGACTACGTCTTCTGCTTTGGTTCCTCAACTTTTGGAGAAATCCATTCTGAGGCTTCTTCCCATGCTTCTGTTTCACAAAGTATGAAATTGGTTGTTCTCATGCAACTGTTTCCCAATGTTATCTATGTGACCATCTATATATCAATGTTAACTACTCAATGTAATGCAAAAAAAAAAAAGGCTTGCAATGGTTCAGAGAAAACATCATCAAAGTTATGATCCTAATAAAGATATTTAAAGGAGAAAAATAATTTGATATAATAAAAATATACACTAACTGATCCAATGATTAGAATTGATTAAAATTATCATCTTGATTAAGTAATGGTCTCTACCATTATATTTTAGGGTAGACAAAGCTGTGCATACCACTCCATAAGCTACTTAGTTCAGTTCATCTAGTTAGCTGTAGACAAAGATTAGAGAAAAAAGATGACAACAAAGTAGATTTTCTGTATAATCTAGAGTTGGGCTAAATGTCCCCAAGATCCTTCCAATTATGACTTTCTAGAGTAAACATACATTGACAGTGTTGATGTAATTCTTCTTTTACATCAGAATGTTCTGATGTAACATTCTTTTCTTGCTGCGCTCTCTATCTTTTCCTGATAAAGCAATTTCTTTAGCTACAAAAGAGTTACTGTTTTGTTTTTCATCTGCAATCTAAATAACTGAGAAAAGGAACACAATGGATAAGAAATTAGGTACATCAGATTTTAAAGACAAAATTTTGGATTTGTTGAACTAAAAGACCACCATTTTTAGGCACAGCATGCCTACAGAATTGAAATATGTACTGATACTTTAGTACAGAATCTACCACTTATCCTTTTCTGTTGCTGCATTGCCCTGAAAACAGCATACCCCTAAAAAATTCAGATGGCTGTGACCTGTTGGCTTCTATAATGCTCCCATGGGCCTTTGGGCCAGGAATTTAAGCCAGTTCTCTTAGTTGGTTTGTTTAGTTACTGAAGTTATATTGATCCATAGTAATATGATTTTTTCAATCCTGATCACATGTTATATCACTACTCTTTGGATACTGATTTTTATAAATTGTGTTATTGCAGGTTTTGTTTGTTTTAACCTTCTGTATGTGCCTGGACTCAGTGTGAAATGAGAAGCTATATAAAGTGTCCAAATAAATAAATAAATAAATACTCAGAAACACAAATTTACATTAGGAAAATTAATGCAAGCATGCTATATCAGAAGAAAGTTTTACCAAAAAAGGCCTTTTCCTGTACAAAAAAATCCTCGCAAAAGATACGCACACTAAACAATGTGTATGCAAAGTGTTCCAAATTGAACCCTATTGAGTGAAATCCAACAGTTTAATTCTGTAAATAGAAGCAGTTCCTGAAATTGGAATGAGAGAAATTGTTTTTTCTCACTACATTCCTTGCTTTAAGCAATTTCAAAATCTATGGTACAGGATCACTAAGGGCTATGAAAGATTTGGAGATCTATTCATTTCTTCAATAGGAGGAGATATAGGGAAAAATATCTTTACATGAATTGCTTACATTTGTCTAACACTGAATTCCACACACTTATTTTATTTATGCATTTATTGAATTAGTTCATAAATCCCCGCAGTTGCTGAAGCAACCATACAGTAGATTACAATACACAGTCTTATAGACCATCTACCCCAATCTCTCCCTGAAGGCATTAAGAAGATTTCCAATATCGCTTTTAAATTAAAATAGTAATAGAAAGAGGGGATAATGATAATGAGAGTTAGTTTGGTGTAATGGTTTTTTTTTTTTTTTTTTTCCAAAAAGTTTTATTAGTACAAAATTACATAGATAATAGCTAAACATTAAATAGAAAGTACAAACATTTTTTTTAATTTTTCTCCCCCCTAACCCACCCCTTTCCCTCCCCCCCTCCCCCCCGGACTTCCCAGAGAGAGTACAGGGCATAATATCAATAAAATAAATTTAAATTAAATTAAAAATTTTTGACTTCCACCTTATTTTTTTAAAACTTCAACTCCAAATTGTACACTAATAAAAATTCCTTCCTCCTCCTTTCAATCATCTACCCTTCACAACATTTCTTCACTGTTAACTAAGAATTAAATGATTATTACATAAATGATGACTAAGTATTAAATACAAAAACCTTAAACTTCATCATAAAATCAATCAGTATATAAATAACATACTATTACTATATATCAGATTATAAGCACTAATTCCAAACTTTAAATAACCTTCCTCCCAAAAAAAAAAATGTTAAATCTAATTGTAATATTTTATAACTGGATAGATAACAATTCCAAATCTTTCTCACAATTAAATAAAACTTAAATTGATATTACACAAAAAATAACTAAATAATAATACAAAAACCTTAAACTTCATCATAAATTCTACCACTCTATTTGTAACATAATGTTACTATGTATTAAATTATTAGGTTCAAAAAAGTTCTAAATCTTTAAAAAGAATTAATAATACTTTGAATAAGCCCCCCCAAAAAAACAAAAGAAAAAAAAAGAATGCAAGAAGTAAAGAAAAGAAAAAAAAATTAAGGAAAGAAGGGAAAAAGAAAAGTACAGTCATAATGGCAACCATCTGTCCAATAAACTTCAACACTGCATCTTGTTGTATCTTGATGATGGTTGCATCTTTTTGTAACTTGATAATTTTGTAGTTGTCAGCTCGCCTCCCATCTGACCCCGATCTTCCATCTCCTTTTCCACACTGTAGACATCTGTCTGGCTCTGCCAATCATTTAAATTTTGTAAATCTGTTTCGATTTGAAGAGGAAGGGATGGCTTTCCCTCCTCCTCCTCTTTTGTTTTCATACATCTTTCCTCTGGAATCTTGGATATATCAGCCTTTAAGACGTTGACATAAAATTCAGTAGCTTTCTTTGTTGTATTAAGCCGATATCTTTTTCCCAGAAATTTCACTGCAACTCCTGTTGGTGCTTCCCATTTGTAATGTAAATTTAACCTTTTAAATTCATCAATCAGAAAGGTATAATCTTTTCTGGCTTTGAGCATTTTAGAGGGAATTTCTTTCCATATCATCAGTTCCTGGCCATTCACCTGCAGGTTATTCTTAAACGTCGCCTGTATAATCCTATTCCGTAAGGCTCTTGTAGTAAAGTATATTACAATATCCCTTGGTAGGTGTTTTTGTTTTGCATACCAGGAGTTGATTCTATATATTTTATCAATTTGCCTGGCTAGTTCTTCTTTAGACAGTCCAGACACCTGCTCCAAAGCTTCCACCATCCTTCCTTTCAAATCTTCATATAATCCTTCTTTCAACCCCCTGACTCTTATGGCAAATTCCATGGATCTGAATTGCGTCATTAACACCTCTGTTTCAAAATTTGCAATGTCATTTTGTATTTTATCTATGTATTCTACTGAAGTTGTCAAAACTTGTTTGTTTTCTTCAATGCGGTTTGCCAAAACTTCAATATTTGTTGCTAGACCTTTACATACCTCCAACACATCATTTCTAATTTGTTGGTCAATATTCTTTAAAGCAGCCTGCATTTTATTATCTATTTCACTAATTTTTTGGTTAAATTCAACAATAAGTTCATCTTTCATAATCTTTAAGGTACTTATTAAATTTTCAGGTGTTAAAGACTTTGGGGGTGTTAACTCAGTGGTAAGTTGCATTTTAGAAATATAACCAGATGAATAATCCATTCTTTTATTCAAAACAATCTTTCCAGATTTTGAAGCCATTTTAGTATTTCCAGTGGTGAACAAAGAAAAAGCCAAGCCTCTAGTTAAAGTTCTTTTAAATTTCTTTTAAAATTCTTTCAAATTCCAAAGCCAGATAGAATTTTATTTTTAAAAAATTGTCAGTTATTATTTAATCCAGAATCGGGAGACAGAGAGAGTAAAGCCAACTTTCAAAATCAAAAATTTCCATAAGAAAAAAAGCTGCTAGGGAAACGAAAGTTACTTTCACTTCTCCTCCCACTTTCTCCGATCGCCATGTTGTAGCCTAATAACTGTTACTTAGTTTCTTCCGAAGTGAAAATCAGCAGTGGAGTTGAAAGAAAAAAAAAATCTGTACTTGCCCTTTAAAATCCTGTCTCTCTCTGTCTGCTTGTTTAAACAATTAAGTAGTTGTAATCCCATTCACGAAGCAGCGGGTGGTCACGGCATCTTGCTCCGCAAAAGCGGAGGTTTCCAAGTCCCCGGAGCAAGAGACAGGCTGGCTGGGGAGACCTCACCTTTCGCGCCCCTGGCTGACACTTGGGGCACTAGGGGGGGCTCTACCCCACCTGTCCGGCTCTCATCTCTCCCCTTTGCCCGGGGCAGAGACTTTCAAGCCGCCAGACAGCTGTTCTGGCGGCTTTAACGGGGAAAAGGAAAGGCGCTCAACGAGGAGCGTCCGCGATGCAGCGATCCGGAACCGGAAGTCAGTTTGGTGTAATGGTTAAGTCACCAGTCTAGAAATAAAAAAACCCTGTGAGTTCTAGTCCCACCTTAGGCATCAAAATGAACTGGGTGACTTTGGGACAGTCACTCTCTGCTCACCTCACCTCACCTCATAGGATTGTTGTTGTGGTGAAAATTGAAAGAGGAAGGAATATTAGCTGTGTATGGGATAGAAATCAAATAAATAAATCATAACATGAAACATTTGTTTTGTGCATTTCAAATCTTCATGGGAGGTGTGTGTTATATTTTTTCATGTTGTGTAGATAATGCTACTGTTGGAACTATTACCACTATATTCTCCCCATGCAGGGACAAAATACATGGGGCCAGCAAGTTTTCAAATATTCAAATATTATAACAGCACAGCTACTATTACTGATTACTGAGTCAGAGGCTGAGCTTGGATTTTCAACATGTAAACTTGAAGTTCTACTCCAGTGAGCAATGGATTGCAGGTTACAGCACAACTGCATCACAAAAAGGAGGGTGGTGAAGGCCGTAAGGATTGGCCCAGATTTTTATATTCAACTACATCTATAGTATGAGTCTGTCCTTGAAACGATTAGATGAAATGATATTTTTACTCCAAGCAAGAAATATAATATAAATATAAATATAAATATAAATATAAATATAAATATAAATATAAATATAAATATAAATATAAATATAAATATAAATATAAATATAAATATAAATATAAATATAAATATAAATATATATATATATATATATATATATATATACATATATACATATATACATATATACATATATACATATATACATATATACATATATACACACACACACACACACACACACACACACACACACACACACACATATATATATATATATATATATATATATATATATATATATATATATATATATATATATATATATATATATATATATATATATATATATATAAGTAACATTTTTTTGCTGATAAATGAAAATAAAGGGAGACTATTATAGTATTATATTATATATTATATATTATATAGATATATAAATAAAATCACAGGAGTTATAAAACTGCCCAGGTCAGTTTGCATTCATTTCACCATTGACTCAAATAATAAAAGAAATGGAAGGGGAAAAAAACTAGGGGGAAGTAGACATGGAAAAAGGGAATACTTCACATATATCTTTGGCCATAGGCCTGTTGGAAGAAATATCCATCTGGTTCAGTTCCAAGCTGGGAGAAAGATACTGGAAACATGGAGGCTGATTGGAAAGATGGTTTAATGATGAAGCAGAAGCACATGTGTTCTGGGCAGCTGACCATGTGGAGTTGAGAGTGGGGGGTATTTATACCTTCTCTTGGGCTTTGCACTTGAACTTCCTGTTCCTGTGCAAGAACATGTATTCTATTGGCTATTGTCAGACTCCCATGGGGCCATGTACAAATCTCAGCAGTTTGTCTGAGCAAATTTGGTTGAAGTTTGAACTGCTGGGGGTGTTGCAACTGAGATGATGTAATGAAGGGGCTTTGGGCAATTCCTATTGTGGCTGAGGGCTAATCCTACCTTTATTGGATCTTGGGTGAGGGTATTTGTTTATGAATAGAGCTAGCTATCTCTTTATCTCTTGCTGACATCTGCTGAGGGCTATTAAGAAAGGTGGGGGCTGCTTTCCAAGAGCATGTTTCTCCATTTCTCATCCAGGGAAATATAATATTTTGCCTTTTTTAATATTTCTCAAAATATTACATTCTTCTAGAAGAGGGGTGGGTGCTAACTTTCTACAGGGCTCTTAAAGTCTTAAAAGGGATTGAAATGAAAGCCTCCCACTAACTTTCACATCATTTTAAATCTCTGCTTCATAAAAGTACATTTTAATTTACCCTAATTGGATACATGTGAGCATTCCACTAGTTTGTCACTAACTCATTTATTTTAAGTCATCAGATTTCAAATAAATTTTAAGATAACATTTTCGCATGGGGTTTTACAGACTGTATCTACTTTGGTTCTGATCAGATAATATATTCAACCAAGCTAGACTCCATTCTCATAACCTTTGAAAAGTTAAATTGCTGGTTTTTATTTCAATTGTAATCATGTTGTTGCTTTATACTCCCTTTTTTCCTGTTGTAAGCTATCTTGAATTTTCAAACAAACAAAACAATTCCAAATATTTTGGTTATTAATTCAACAATAAAATCCTACTAACTAATAATTTGATGCCACTTGATGCCAATAATTTTTATAACCGTTTTCTAAATAACCAATATGGTTTATTGTAACTTGTTTAATCTGTCTTTCGTGTATCTATATCAGGAGTCAGCAACCTGTGGCTCTGGAGCCGCATGTGGCTCTTTCATCCCTCTGCTCCACAATTGATAGGGCTTTCGGTTAGGACAGGTAGAGGAAAAAGGATGCCGCACTAGGAGGAGACTCTATGGTGGGGGAACCGGACTTCCGGTTGACTTCAGAATTGAACGGGGAGCTTCCAGTTAGGACCTTTATGGCTCTTTGAGTGTTTAAGGTTGCCGACCCCTGATCTATATTCTATCTATATCTACCATGATCATATTTCATTCAAAGAAAAACTTTCAAAACGGTATAAAAACAAACAAAAAAATAGGTTATAGTAACTGTATTTGGAACTTTATCTCAAAAAGAAAAAAAATAACATGCATCACTTGTTTTTTTAAATGTGAACTTAATTGAATGAAGAAATAAAACTTATTTTATTTAACACCAATTTTCCTCTTTAACTTCCCCTTTCTTTTTCTTAGCCTACTTGACCTTATATTTCTTTTCTGATTGTGCACCGAAAATATCTGCCATGGGATATGCTCAAAGGAAATGGAAGATTCTAAGGCAAACTTCTGCATTATTTCTGCTAAGCTCCTTAACTAAATCCTCCTTTCTCTTATAATTTGCCTTATCTATTCTATAGATTTTTCCTGAGTAATTTCTGTTGTTAGCTTTAAAAATAAATTGTGAATCACACAGACTGTACAATGTTGAAGTAGTAATAATTCCTTTGAGTATTCACTAAATCTTAAATTACTATAGAAATTCATTTGGAAAATTATGTTACAATATATTAAAAATAACCTCTTTATCTATTAATAAGTAGGATAGATACATTAAAAGAAACTGCTAGATTGCCTACCTGATAGATTCCTTTAATTGAGCTTTCTTCAAAAGATTCCCTTTTTTGTTCACTTGAAAAGATAATTCAAAACATGCCAAAATGCAGTACCTATATAGTCCTGGTGGTGATAGCGGTAGTGTCAGCAAGCTAAAAAACCTGTTTAACTGCTGCTTATACTACCATTTTACTGCATCGCATGAGATTCCTTATCCAAATAATGTGATAAACGTGAACTAATTTGAACTAACTGCCACTGGGTTTTCAGAATCCCAGGACTCAACATTTATTTATTTACATATTGATTTATTTGATTGGTTGATATACATCTACCAGTCATACAATAATCACTCTGGGCAGCTTAAATTTTTTAAAAAACAATACAATAATGCAACATAAAACAAAACAACAGCCAATGATTAGTCTATAGAAACATTAACAACAACACAGGCTCGGACTAATGCTCCAACCCCAACCCCCCACAGCCATGAATGCCTCCACATGTTAAGAGCCTTCTGAAAGGCTAGTCAGGGATGGGATGTTGAGGGAAGGAATGATTTTATAAAGAATAGGTGCAACCACAGAAAAGGCATAATTGCTGGGTCCTCCAAAGTGACATTTGTTGACCAATGAGACTGCAATCTGGCTGTGAATTTAATGGGATGGGTAAAAATAACTGGGGAGAGGGAGTCCTGCAAATAACTAGGCCTTATGACATGAAGGGAATTGCAAGTGAAAAATAGAACTTTGATTTGCACTCAGCAAACCTGGATTAATAGCAATAGCAATAGCACTTAGACTTATATACCGCTTCATAGTGCTTTTACAGCCCTCTCTAAGCGGTTTCCAGAGTCAGCATATTGCCCCCAACAATCTGGGTTCTCATTTTACCCATCTCGGAAGGATGGAAGGCTGAGTCAACCTTGAGCCGGTGAGATTTGAACTGCTGAACTGCAGCTAGCAGTCAGCTGAAGTAGCCTGCAGTGCTGCACTCTAACCACTGCGCTACCTCGGCTCTTATTAAGGCTCCAGGATCCAGAAATCCCACATGTGGTTGTTTTGAGTTGGATGATGTGAGATTTCTGGATCCTAGGGCTTTAATCCAACGTTTGCCAGGTGCAAACCAAAGTGCTGGTTATCACCTGTAAAGCTCCTCATGTCTCAGGTTAATATTATATATCAGGGATGTCAAACTCACGTCATCACGTTGTTGTCACGTGACATATCACAACTTTTTCCCCTTTGCTAAAATGGTGGTGGGCATGGCCAGGATGTGACGCATATGGCCCACGGCCGTGAGTTTGATACCCCTGCTATTAATGATGATAATAGTAAAATCCAACACAAACTAAAATAAAAAGAGTACAGAAAGGAGTAATGGGTGCAAGAAAAAAATGAAAAAAGGAAGGAAGAGAGAGAAAAGTAGGAGTATAATAAAGAAAGAGAAAAGAAATATATAAAAAAGTAACTTCCAACCTTCATCACAACAAGCATAAACAGATTTAGTGACACTTCAACCCTTTTAAGGTTACATTTATTTCTGGCACATGTCCCATCTCTTATCTATAAACAAATCCATAAAACATAATCTTTTCAGTCCAGCTGTCAGCAGGAAGTCTGTAAAAGATTGCCAAAGGTAACAACATAAATTTTAACTGTCATCAAATAAGTAAACTTTATATTCCTTCCCTTTATTTTTAAGGGAATATTGTCATAGGATTTTATTTTTCATCATTATTTTTGTATCTAATTGCACAGAGTTCATCAGGGCATTAATAAACCTCTTTTGTAAAATCCAGTAAGAAAACATTATCCAGGTTACTTTCTTGGTTTCTCATTTGTATTTCCCTTTTAAATTTTAAAGACTGAATTTCTTTTGTCCATCCTGTAAAACATCCTTTTCTAAGTCATTCTCTTAGTCTGCCAGTTGTAAATCCAGTTTATACAGTATATCTTCTCAATATTGTCAGCTAAAATTTCTTCTACATCAGTTTCTTCAATAACACTTTAGGGACATATTGTATCCATAGAAATAGGCATCCTTATTGACATTGCTGATATTGTGGTTACTATATTCCTGATTCCATTTTTCAAAAGTCTCCTTCAGTATTTTTATTGTTAGAACATTTTGCAATATTTTGCATATTTGTAAATCTTTCCTCTACTCCCCTAAAAACTTCAGTCCCCTCTAGCGTCAAGTTCTTGATTTCAAGTAATTGTTTATATTTGTTTTGTTTTGTAAAAACGACCCCAAAATAAAAACTACTTCCATGAAAAGCTGTTTGTTCTTTATAATTAATTCCAAAATCTTACTGTAAAAGTTTCAATATTCCAATTTTTTTCTGGACCCTTAGTCCATTTATAACTTTTGAAGATCGAAATCTTATCTAGCTTGTTTATTTCAGATTCTTTAAATTCTTAACCTTATAATTAAAAATTTCTTTCAGTGAGGATTGAAGGCAGACTCCCCAGTGTTTTCAGACTTGTCAATCTAAAGGTGTCTGATAGCTTAGAAATAATTAATAAGCAATTTCCAAAATTGATTATAAAGTGAGGTTTGTGTCTAAGAGTCTCTGCCACAGTTGTGAGTAAAATGGCTAATCCTGTCTTCTCCCAGTGCTTAAACCTGCAGAAAATTGTTCATCAGGCCTTCTCCAGGTCCCAGCACCAAGTAAATTTCAATGGCACTTCACATTTGTTAATGATTTTTTAAGGGATCTTGGGATGTGAATGTATATATGAGAACTTTATTTCAGAAAAATGACAGAGAAAAACAGCCACTTAGAATCAGTTTTCATTTTTCCTTCAAAATTATGAAAATATATTACTTTTTTTTTCCACAGACAGATCTTAATTTTGGTGTCCTCTGAAGGGGCTTAAAGACACCTGTCATTACAGACTCAAGGATAATTCCTAGTTGACTCAAGACATCTAGACAATCTAGACTCAAGACAATCTCTACCTGAGATTCCATGTTCAGAATCTGACCAGATTGGCAGAATAATCAAGACCAATTAGGTCACCAAACTGACTTTGTAGGCACAGAGCAAAATTGAGGTGTACTCATATCAGACCACTATTAATAAAATTTACTCCACAATATTGCTGTTTAATGATCAGGATAATCCAAATCATGGGTTTTTGAGCTATCAATGTGATAAGCAAATTTTCTTCAGAATCGTGTCCAGAAAACTAAAATGGTGTACTGACAGAGAGGGAAGGAAATGGAATATTTAGGGTTCCCCCATAATTATATTACTAAAATATGAACCTATCATGTTCTTTATGATATTTTTATGACTTCTCAGATATCATAAACATAGATCTTCAAACTTCTTTTTTCCACTTACCATTTATCTAGCAGCGTTTAATCATGATTCTCATTTAGAAATGGTAGAATCATTATTAAAATAATAGTCAATTTCAATCTTTAAATTCAATGGTAAATTGTATCTACTTCATAGTTTCGTAGGCAACATGCTACCTTGACCCTCCTTTCCCATTCCATTTACCATCTACACTTGTCTTGTGGACGGGGTAGGATTATATAGCTGTCATGCACCTGCACGACAAGGAATATCTGCCTACAATATCATAGTTACTTAAAGACAGTGATACTATAAAAGGATCAGGATAGAACAAGCTAACATACTTCCTCAACCAATTGTTTCATTGAAATTGCCAAGAGTAATGGCTGATTAATAAAACTGATTATGAACTAAGGCAAGCTCCCCTGAAGCAGAGCCTTAGCTCTTAATCAATTTTAACTCCTACATATTTCATGATATGTTCACCATATTGGAATATGGAGTGACGTTACAGGGCAAACTAGATGAAAGAAATTCAGACTAACAAACTAAATAGACAGTTACTATTATAAAACCAATGTTGCACCAGATGCATCAAGTACTATATACTTGAAAGTTTAGGAATATTAAAACTCAAACAAGTTGGTGGTATCAGAGAAAGAAAGCAGTATTATAGTCCAAGTATCGTTGCCACACTAGAAGACAAAGAATTCACTTAGATGTTCAGAGTTCTAGAAAATCAATATAGAATGAATCTTATCAGTGCATATTACTAATTTAATTTTCCCCTAATAAAGCACACTACAGAGGTTTTGGATAATAAGTACCATCACTCTACCTTAAAACCTTATAACCACGCTATCTTGAAATTAAGTTGGAAGTTGTGTCTAAGGCATCTAGAAGGAAACAGCCTGGAGAAAGTAGCATTAAGTTATGGGCAGAGTAGATAAATGAATCACAGTTACATACCAATCATGGACACCTAGAATCTCCGCTATCAAAAACTCCCAATCCCATTATTTTTTAGGCTAGTTGAGTAACTAAGGAGAGAACCAAGAAGCTCATGATAGTTTTGGTTAATTGTAATAGGAAATATGTTATTTGGAAACCTCTCATAGATAGAATTGTTAATACAGCTAGTTGTCATTCTTTGTCTGTAGATACGTTTACTTGATCATTGTGTGTGAACTTGTTATGATGGATATTGATATATGCAATATATGTGCATTTTTTTGACAGTGAAGAATATTGGAAAAGAAGGATAAACCCAGTAAAATGTACGGTTATTTTAGGTATCTAACCCAAGTACAACTTCTCCTAAATAAAGACTGTAGACCCAAAACACACATATATATCTGTGCAAATTCTTACCAATTGCCATTTTTCAAGCTGTATCTAATTATTCTAGCTGCCACACTTTTAAATACTCCTCCTAACTTCTTTGCCCTATGGCCTTTTCCTTTGCTCTTGAATATGATGCAATGAGAATCTAAGCCCAAGCATCATTTGATTAATAGCAATGTATGTTTGCCTACATTGCTTTAGCCTAGTTACAATAAATATTGCTTAGCAACACAGTGCTTTCCATTTCTTTGTGCCTAATTGGAATGTTGTGGACTCAATTTCTATCATTTCATTGTTTCTGAACAATAATGTACACCATATATGTCTAAGACCATCCAGAGGTCCTACATACAGAATATTTACTACTCTGGGGACTGTCGTCTTCACAATTGTTCAACATTGATGCAGGTGTGTACAAAATATTTGGTTATTTGTTGATTATTTATTTGCTGTTGCATGGTTACCTTGGGAAAGACTTGGTTGTATAGTACAGTAAAACATAGAACTATATCAGCCAAAGTCTTTACATGTCCTCAGTTGAACAGAGAAGCAACTGCAGATATGGTATCAGTTACCCATATAAGAGACATATGAAATAGGACTCAGCATTAGTGAACTCCTTTGACCTATTCTAAATGAAAGACAGACATGACATATAGTACTATGCTAACATACCAGGGAACATGTTTTATTGTAGCATACTCTCAATTCAATTGAAGAAAAAATATGCAATGTAAATCTGAATCTCTTAAATCTGAATGGGGTTTCTTTAAATTATATTTCATTTATTTATTTTATTTATTTTATTTAAATGGATTTCTATGCCGCCCAACTCCCGAGGGACTCTGGGTGGCTCACAACACATATTCATGTGTTGCAATCCGTTTGTTCCTGGGTAAAATAGCAACATGGATTATGCATTTTCATAGAAACATACGGAATACAAATGGATTTTGTCCATTGTAGCCAAATTCTACTAAACTGAGGTCTGTTTCTACAGGATACCTTGCATTCTGCACCCTTATACAAATACCTCACATAACATTAGGCTGCACGTCCCGCAGAACACAATGGAACTTCATTTCTATTAACTTTTATTGTATGCTAGTCATCTTTTCTATGCATATAAATTGTACAGCTATAAAGTGGAATAGACTGTTCTACTTTAAAGGTTGGTATGGGAAAAGCAGTCATCACATTTTACTTTTTTTTTAATTAAAAAAAAGGATGCAAGTAGACAAACAGAACACAGGGAGAAGCAGTGAGGTATTCAGGGAGGGGTCAAAACAGCCAAGTTAGCAGTGATGATACTGCAACTGAAAACCTGTCCTTTTTCTACACGCAATGACATCACGTTCACATACAAAGGGATTTGGTGCTGTGACTGTCATCTTGGTTGGATACTACCCTCCTCACTCCCAGGTCCTGCTGAGACCAAATTGGGACTGTTAATTTCTCCTGTGGATTTTTTTATTTTATCTGTGTATCATTTTGTTTTCTTTTGTTATGTATGAAAATGATCGCCTCCATTGTTAGGGGTGCAGTCCTGATTTTCTGTCAAATTCTACTCTATAGTTCCTCTGCCAGTTGAAACCGCAACTAATGTTTGAGTGACTGAAACTATTGCCTTTTATTCAGGGGGCGCGCTTCATATTATCATTGCATAGCATTTGCATTACATGCTATTGTAGACTGATGGCTGAAGGTCATCAAATGATTCTTATTTTCTATATGCAATGATCTCCTCCAGAACACCATGTTGATTATAACAGGACTAATGTAAACTGTTCTATGCAATGCAGAAGAATGCACTAATTGTGCTGGATTTCTTTGGTGTGCCTACTTGAGATGTTGAGTAGATCATTCATCACTGAAAAAAAATCTGACCAATTTTGAACGGCTGGAAGTGATGATTGCTCAAATCTTTCAGGCTGGCTTTCATTCCAGCTCATTGGCATTGGTCATAACACTGCCCTACAATAAAGGATTTGATTTCCAACTTTAAATACTTCAGATACAATCTTGCATATGGCTGCTTAAAGTCACTGAAGCCAGTAGGCTTTATGTAGCCTTATTGTGGAAAATTGTATCTTTATTCACCAACAGAGTGATTCATAAACATCTTTTTGTCATAACATTATGTTTTATAGCCAATGGACAATATCTTTCCCCCTTTAAGCCTTGCAAGCCATTTATGGTTTGCAATGAATGTCAGTTAGTTAAAATAAATAATAAATATTCCACTTTTTTAGTACAGCAAACTACGTTAAAATCCTTGCTCAATTTCAATCCCTCAAAATGTATTTTTGGGCATTTTCCAGAGGACTGGCATTCACATCACTGTGAATGTTTTCTTTTTGTTTTCATTCATTTTGAATGAGAAAAATCTCAGTGTAATCAGTTAATGCCTTCAGGCTATAAACCTATACATTATGGTCTGGGAGAAATTCTGTTGAAAATGACGGACTAATTTATGAAGAGATACACATAGAATTGAAGTACCAATAGAAATAATAGTACTAACTGAAGGATGTCCATGCGTATGTGTGTACACATGCCCGCCCCCACACATACAGTATGCGTATGCAGATTTTAGTAAATTAAACGACCGTTTTCTTCCAAGTTTCCCATGTTGCAAGAAATTTTGCTAGCTAAGATTTAATATTTTTCCTTGTGTCGAAGGAAAATGAGTGCTCTCACATTTGTGATAGGTATGCAATGACGAACAAAGCCCAGAGGGTCATACAGGACTAATTTATCTGGCTTACCAATCAGATTTTTATGTAATGCACACTGCAAATTAATTATAAACTAATCTAATAGCTGCAAGTGTCTTAATATTTTTATTATACTTTTAATTCCAGTAGGTCAATGTATAAAATCAGAATAATTACATTGGAAAACACCTACTGGGAAACACTGTGTTCATTAAATATGGTGCAAATTAAATTTTATTAAGATTACATTTTCTACTTATTTTCCAAGGGTATAATCCTAAAACAGGTTATATTAGTGCAGTATTGTAAGTCCTATTGATTTTAGCTGATGGGCTTGATGAACACAGTAAAAGGCTTAGAGACTACAGAATGTCTTTCTTGTACAAGTGTCTTTGATATATTTCCCATTGTTTGGAAGATATACTTTGGGGAATATACTGCAAATTCACCTAGTTATTTCAAGAATAGCTAATCAGTAACCTTAATATAAAGAGTTTTAATAGCAATAGCACTTAGACTTATATACCACTTCATAGTGCTTTACAGCACTCTCTAAGCGGTTTATAGAGTCAGCATATTGCTCCCAACAATCTGGGTCTTCATTTTACCAACCCCAGAAGGATGGAAGGCTGAGTCAACCTTGAGCTGGTCAGGATTGAACTCCTGTCAGTGAGCAGAGTCAGCCTATAATACTGCAATGAACGCAATACTGCATTGTAACCACTGCACCACCATGGCTCCCTTATTTTAATCTGATACAACAGCGTGGCATGTAGTTGCCATCAGTTATTACTGCAACTGATTATGCATGGATCTACTTTTGAGGATGACTTAGAAATTTGTATTAGTTCAAATTATAGCTGCCCCAATCTGACCAACATGGACACTAGGGTTTGTCATCCATTAGGTATCAGCATATTTCTGGCACCAATTCAAAGTATTGGTACTGATCTATAGAACCTCAGCAACTTGAAAGCAAAGTATTTCAAAGAGTATCTCCTCATGTTTCAGACGTTATCCTTGAAAGCCTTTTTGAATTCCTCCATCAAATGAAATTGAGCAGATGGCTACAAGGGCAAGAATCTTCTCAGCTGGAGAGCTTCATTGGGGAATACTATCTTCTGAGAATCACATCTGGTTCCTTTGTTCCCACTCATTTTTATAACTAGCTTCAATTTTAACTGACCACATAACTGACCATATGGGAGAATTCTCCCAAATATTGTTTTTATTTTCTTATCTGTTTCATGTTCTTGGACTCTGATGTCTTTACTGACTAATTATTTTTATTGCAGCACAGTTCATATGTTTTGAACTTCTTGAAATCAGCCAATGAACTCTGGTTAGTGGCTGGATTAAAGGTATAATAAATAAAATATAGGATAAAATCAGTGTAGCTTTTATATGATATGTCCTGTCAACAGAAGCAGGACTTTTCTATGTTGAGGTCTATAATTTGTGGCCACGCTTGGCCAGTTTTGTCTGGTCTCTGCAGGTTTGAACCTGGTTAGTGCTTGGCTTGAGAACTATTACAAGTACCAGGGCTCTAGGCTAAGGTGAGAAGTTAAACTATATCTCAAGAGAAGGCAACTTCCAGGCATTCCCAAATGCAGTCAGCAGGAATTGAACTCATCCTGAGAGTGTCCTTATCTATACTTTTTAGACTAGGCCATCTAGAGAGAGAATATATATCTTTATTTGAGTGGCTCCCTGCTTTCTCTTAAAAACACAAGACAGACTGAAAACAACTGTAAAAAAGATGCTTAAAACAGTCAGTCTCAATGTCAATGAGACCACATTTATTTCTCTTGATTTCCATCATGTTTTCTGTACCTCCATCCAGCGTTATTTTTATCTGTATGGGTTCTATGCTTTGAGTAGCATTTGCAGCAACTAAGAAAGGCAAGGGGGTATAGAAATAGATATGTTATTACTAGCCTTATCCACCATGATAGCACTTTACGAGTGAGAGGAATCCAACTTCCCAAAGCAACTTTCTTTTTTTGAGAGCAGCTGCATTTGCTCTCAAATTTTCAAATATGACCACTAAAAGGCAAGGTTGGTTCTCTGGCTTGAGGTAACATGCAAAAGGATACATATATTTGCTAATACCCTTCTTTTGTGCACTCCTTGAAAAGCCACCATACAAAGTTCAACCTAATTGTCACAGATTGGGAAATTATATAGAGAGGAAGAGTTAGCAAGCCTGGACTATGCAAATGGTATATATCTGTGGAGATTCTCATAATCCAGGACATGGTTGACCCAAAGGTGCTTTTTGTTCAAGAGGCAACTGGACTTTCTTGGGTGAGAAGCAAAACATCTTCAAAGAAAAACAAGAAAGTCCAGTTGCCTCTTGAACAAAAATCACCTTTGGGATATGCAAGTGGGTAGTTCCCTCTGTTCATATATCAGTATTTTAGATCCAAATACATAAGCTGTAGATCAGGGGTGTCAAACCTGTGGCCTGCGAGCCAGATACGTCACGCGGTGGCCACGTCCCTGCCCAGTTTAGCGAAGGGGGAAAAAGTCACAATACGTCACGTGACGCTGCTGTGATGCTGCGAGTTTGACACTCCTGCTCTAGATGCTAAGCCATGTGTTTCTGGATTGCAAACCCATGCACATTCATGGATTAAATATATGTTACTGCATGCATTTAGTATATGTCACACTAAAAAGGATCTTAGAATAAATCTCGCAAAAAATAATAAATTATTATATTTCTCAAACTTCCGATAAGCTGTTAGAAAGAAGGAGCACTTCTAAAAACCATCATCAATACCAATGATACCTACTGTAGCAAACTACATAAAAGCAAACAGATGCTTTTGCTTTTGGAAAATAAAACATACAAAGAGCGGTTGCAGGAACTGAGCTTGGCCAGTCTGGTGAAGAGAAGGACCAGGGGTGACATGATAGCAGTGTTCCAATACTTGAGGGGATGCCACAGAGAGGAGGGGGTCAGGCTGTTCTCTATGGCACCAGAAAGCAAAACAAGGAAGAATGGATGGAAGCTGACCAAGGAGAGATTCAACCTGGAAGTGAGGAGAAACGTTCTAACGATGAGAGCGATCAACCAGTGGAACAGCTTGCCAGCAGAGGTTGTGAGAGCCCGATCACTTGTGACCTTCAAGGAGAGACTGGACTGCCATCTGTCTCAAATGGTGTAGGAACTCCTGCTTGAGCAGAGGGTTGGACTAGATGACCTACAAGGTCCCTTCCAACTCTAATAATAAATCTAAATCTAAATCTCGATGTACGGACATTGTGATAAATATCATGGAAATGTCCTGTTTAGTGCCTCAGCCCCCTCAGAGAAAACCTCTGTTATACTGATAGATGCATCTATGGAATTATTTATTGGTATTATTAATAAAATAAAACATTTTCACGATTAAAGCTGAACTCCTCTGAAAGATTAATATTTAACAAGGGAAGTTATGTTTCAGCATTACTTAATTACAGATAACAGAACTTGGTATTTTCTCTCCCTGCCCCCTATTCAATCATGTCCAAAGACTGTCTGGAAAGTCCTTGCCATTTTCTTAGCAAGGCTTTTCAGAAATGGTCTGCCATTGCCTCCATTCCAGGGCTGAGAGAAATTGACTGGCCCAAGGTTACCCAGTTGGCTTTGAGCCCAAGGCATGACTACAACTCATGGTCTCACAGTTTCTGCCTGATGCTTAACCATTACACCAAACTGAGTCTCCAACCTAATTAGAGAAAAACAGAATTTTGGTATTTTCTACTGAAACATTAACCAGAATTTGACTGAGAGAACAATTCATAAGCTGAAGACTCCATTCAACCCCCCATTTGGGGTGGGGGAGGATTCAGAATCTTATCCAAATATGCTGCTAAATTTCAAGAGGGTGATTGTTGAAAATCAATATTTTCCTGTCTTCTGAGGTGAGAAGGTCATGAAAGCTGAAAAGTCAGTAAAATGGACTTAATACATCTAGAAACAGAGAAGCCAAGGGAAAAAAAATCCTAACTCTTATAGTAAGATGTTACTCTGTCTTTTTCATATTGCCATCTTACCATCTAAGTCCTGTCCCCCCACCCAAACGACAGACTACTGGCATCTAGATATGTTCCAGTCTGCGGGCATTAAAGAAGCCACCTGCTGATTTTTGGAGCTGACTTTCTTATAGGTCACAATAATTTTTTAGCCACAGAGTTTTAGTCAGCCATTTTTAGCCATTGTTTTAGGAATAAGAGTTTGTAGACTCTGGGAGAGTGGAATGATGAATATTTAGGAGGTTCTGCTTGAAAGATCAAATGAGAAAGCTGCTGTTGATTCTGAAGCTTTTGTGTAGGTCAGGAACATCTAAGTAGCTGTATTTATGCAACTTTTCCTCCATGTTCTTGCCAATAGTAGAGATTGTATTAAGAGCAAACAATGAAACAAAACTAAACCCATCAAAACTGAACCAAAATTTTGTTCTCAGGATCTACATCTGGTGCATGGATGAAGATATGAGGCTTGCTTCCCTGGATCTTACCAAGAGAAACCTGAATTGTGTGATTATTAAGCCATCATTTGCCTATTTGGCATGTTTAATGACAATGCATTATCATCTCCCTCTTCCTTTTTATTTATTTATGTTCCTTTTGTACTTTTTTATAATTATAGTCAAGCAACAAAATGGGTAATTTAAGCATTCAGAGTTCCACAGTTAGGCTTTTGCATCAAGAGTTTTATATGTTGAACAAGGAGTCCATAGAAAATTGATGTTACTACTTTTACTTTTATTTCTCTTTCTCCTTAATTATCCATTTATATTACCTTTGTTTTTGAATATATTTAAATTTAATGTTAACCGCCTTTTTTACCCACCAAAGTAAAAAAGCAAAGTATAAATCAAATATATAAATTCAAATGGGAATATGAATGGTATGTTTTGATATGGTATGATATGGTATTTTTTTAAAGCCTGCCTTTATTGTTTTTATAAATAAATCATAGATTTGGCCAAAATATCAGTTCACAAAGATAAAACTCTAAGAATATTCATATAGCCACATCTATCTTCTAGCATGCACAATAGTCTCTATCACATCAACTCACTTTTGTTGTTTTCATATTAAGTTACACATATTTCCTAACAAGCTTTTAATTACTTTTTAAAATTTTATTATGCTAAACTCTCTTGTTGGAAGTTGAAAAGTATATAAATTTAATAAATCAATCAATGAAAATGCTCAAAGTAGCATAACAAGGGAACAAGAAGAGAAGACCTGGAAATTATATTGAACAAATGTATCCCAAAGCTAAAACCATATACCTTAACAATGTTTTAATATCTAAGAATGCCTAGGAAGGTCATGGAAATATATGTCATGCCTGAGGCTGTCATTGTGGTTTGCAGCAAACCAATTTCCTACTTTTGAAAATTAAAATAAGCTAAAAAAATCAAGACAAGCTTTAAGTCCCAGGAAAGTTTCTGCAGGAAAATTCTTGTCCAAAGCCCTGCCAAAGTTTTCCAGTCTAACATTTCATAGGCTGGAATGAATAAGGGTTGTTAACCAAGAAAGAGGTAAGGAAAATTTGGTGTCAGTAATAAACTACACTGAAAAGAATGGGAAAATAATAACATAAGAGAGAACACAGCTTAAGTATATCAACACATACTTTGCTGCACACTTAAAATCCCAGGGTCAATCCTTATACATTTAAACTTGAGAAAGATTCTGATAGCACTCAGAGTGGAAAATGCAAGGCTTGATGCAGGAATTTGGCCAGGCAAAACACAACTTGCTATTTTATATGTAAAGGTGGGCATAAATGGAACAAAGACATACTTAATGCATGAGGGAGGAAGTTACCTGGCAAGACGAACCCACCAGATTTTTAAACATGACAATACATGAATTATAGCACAGCTCTAAATTTATAGCAGATCTTCTCATATTCTAATTAGATCGCCTTTCCTCACCTCTAATAATTCAATCAGTACAGCAGTATAGTGGTATTTATGTACATTGGAAAACCTTCCATCATGTAAGATGTCTAAATCTAGAGATTTTATGATTAGATCTAGATGAAAATAATCTGAAATTGTCATTAATCTAATCAGGCCACTTTTCTTAAGCAGAACCTGCAACAGAAATAGCAGCATAGGCATCTATTTCAAGCCCTAGTGACGCAAATTATGGTGGTAACTGATGCAAATTGCATAATCATTTGAGAAATGATGCCATGACAATTGTGATGTCATAACGACCCTTGCCCACCCTTTCAATGTCCATAGATAGCAGCATTTGAAATGTTTCATCACCGGCACGAGAATGTATGTGAAATATGAATATAGCTGAGGTACATTGGGAGGTTACATTAATTAAATGCACAATCTTGCCTTGTTAGCAGGAGCCACATGGAAGTGGCTGTCCTGCACAGTTTTGTAAGTCTCAATTGGATAGGGATATCATAGCTCAGGAATCATTGTGGCTGTCCATTAAAGTTTCTATAACTCTCAAGTAGCAGAGAAAAGAAATACAAGAAAAAAAAGGTATGGACTAACTTCAAATGTGAAATTCTTCCACACAGAGATGCAATATTGTTTGTTTACCTAGTTATGAATGCCTTATTAGCCTGCTGTATTGTATTTGAGTTGCGGGTGCTATATTAAATTTTATTTTGTGTATTATTATGATTTTGCTTGTGTAAAATGTGAAAGTTTTCTATAGGGTTATTAGAAAAGGCAAAGTCAAATTTTAGTTAAATTGGACCACATGGACACATCTATACAGTTTTGTTAAAAGCAACATGGAAGTGGTTTTCCCATTGATTTCTTTCAGTGTGCTTTTTAGACTTCCCAGCATAGAATGGCTTTGATTTTTCTATGTGTCTCCCATCCAAGTTTGGTCAGTACAAGAAATTCCTTCATATGTTATAAATAATAATAATCTATAACAATATATCTTAAGGAATGTAGGTAAAAATTATTACCTATGTTTGTGTTTGTGTTATTTATATTGTTATTTATATATCATTTATAAAAATAATTATTAACTCAAGGCAGAAGAATATTCCTTCCTTCTCCTATTTCCCTCACAAAAACAACAACAACCCTGTGAGGTGGGTTGAACTGAGAAATAATGACTGGCCCAACATCACCCAGCTAGCTTTCATGTCTAAGGCAGTTCTAGAACTCACAGTCTCCTGATTTCTAGCCTGGTGCCTTAACTACTAGACCAAACTGGCTCTCTGATTGAAATATTGCTGACTGACTAAGCAGCCTGGTAAGGCTCTGAGAAGCCCTTGGTGCTCTCTGAGCTTGGTTGTTTGCTTGCAGACATTTCATTAGCTAAATAGGTAACATCATCAGTATGAGTGAGTAGGGAGTTTGCTTCCTGTTTATATACAATGGCCTACAAGATTTGGTGGGGGTTGGATTTCTCCTTGACTCTTGATTAGCATATTGTTTTCTGATTGATAGTTTGCTTGGTGTTGATCCCTGTGCTACATATGTATATTCTCTTCTCTTGTGATTAAGTCTCATAAGTAATGTGAAAGAAAATCTAGGCTGCAAATGTGATGTCTGACATTTTCAAAAATGTGATAGTATCTAAAATTGCATAAAACTGCACCAATACAGCAGGAACTTACATGGTGTAGTGCAAAACCAAGCAGTGTGCCCTGTAATAAATGGTGGTTCATCGGTAAGTAACATCTGGACATAAGCTGAATTGGAGTGATCAGGACATCTGCTGATCAAAGGAAGGATCAATTTGGTTCAAACGCCTCCATAAAAGGAGCAATGAAAAAATACATGTGCCATGGTTTCCACCTGTCCAGAATCACAGGGACAGAGCCTTTCAGCCAGTTACTTTTTAATATTTGTCCTGTAAAACCACAGAGGGAAAAGCATGAAAATAGGCAAGGGGGGAAAAAAAGCTTTTTTGTGGCTAGGTGTAACTGTGTGACTAAATGTCTATGAAGATTCCCAATCATCCAGGTCATGGTTGTTCCAATGGTGCTTTTCAAAAATGCAATTGGATTTACTTGTTTTTTTTTCTTTGAAAATGTTTTGCTTCTCATCCAAGAAGCTTCTTTAGTTCTAACTGTCAATTAGAACCGAAGAAGCTTCTTGGATGAAAAGAGAAACATTTTTAAAGAAAAACCAAAAAAGTCCAGTTGCCTTTTGGAAAAGCACCTCTGTGACAGTGAGCTAGAGTAACTATGTATCTACTATTTGCTGATGAAGGGAAGACCAGAAACTTCCTTAGGGGTCTTTTTTCCTCTTGCTTCAAAGTTTGTTTATCTGATCATATTCTATCTGAAGGACTGAAGAGGAGAAGAAGCCTAAATTTAGGAGTTTAGAACTAACTTGGGGGGGGGGGGATAGAAATTTGAATCACTCATGTATCTTACTATGTCATTGATGTAAAAATTAAAAAGTACAAGAGCCATACTGCATCTCTGTTTGATCCCCTTTTGAGTTTTAATTGCATTTGTAAGAAACCTTTGCCTATTGCATATGTTTCAGATTTAGAGAAGCTGAAGTGAGGACTTTCTTAGTTTCAACACAATGCTTTATTGAACTATGGTTCAGAAGAACCTTGATTTTTCACTTGGTCCAAAATTAGGGATTGCAAGCTAAGAAAGATGTCAACTTCTGTGTTATAATTTTGTAAAAAGCCAAAGGAACATATGGACGGTTGGTCAATACAATGGCCAATCAACAATTCTGTAGACAATTCTGTAGTCCATATGGTTTGACATCTTGTTCATTCTTGTGCTACTGAAAAAATTAAAGGGCTAAGCGGGCCATCAAGTATACAGTGGGAATTGATCACTATCCAGGTGAAGGAGCATTTTGAAACTCTCCATAAGAAGAAAAAAAGTTCCCAGTAATTATCCCAAAGGTGCTTTTTCAGGAGGCAACTGGACTTTCTTGTTTTTTTTTCTTTTGAAGGTATTTCATTTCTCATGAGAATCTCTACAGACATTTAGCTATACAATTTGGGATGAACACTCTTTGAATGGTGTGGGAGTAGAAATGGATTTTCAGAGGAAAAATTGCAGACTAGAGGAACCAGGAGCACTACTCAGGTGACTTTGAGGACACAGATAAACCTCCAAGTGCTTCAACACCCTCTAAAAGGATGCAAATTACCTGCTGTCTGCAAGGTATATAAATCCTTCCATTCCCCACTATCCTGTCAGAGCTGAAGAAGCTTCTTGGATGAGAAGCAAAACATCTTCAAAATAAAAAACAAGGAAATCCAGTTGCCCCCTGAAAAAGCACCTTTGGGACAACCATGACCCGGATGACTGAGAATCTCTACAGACTTTCCCAGTAATTAACATGTAATTCATAGAGGTTGTTTTGGTCCATAACATAAATGTGAGCACAACTGGATAATTTTCTGCCATTTAGTATATAGAGACTAAATCTAGTTACCATTTTTCAAGGCAAAATTCAACGTAATGTGATCTCTTAGCTGATCACTTAAGTTCTGATCAAGTACAACCCAGCTTGCTTTTTTTTAAAAAAAAAAACCACCATTCAAAATCTCAATAGCTAAATTCCTTCCCAGTGCAAAGAAAGTGCCATCTCTTAATTTTTTATCATGATGTCAACATTGCCCCATCAAACTCTGTTGATGGTTGATACTGTGTCCTTTAAAAAAAGTCCTTAAATGCTACTGTTGCTGGAATTTTTTTTTAAAGAAATGACTTTAGATCTTATTTTTAATTGTGTTTCTATTGTTTTAATTCTATTCTAGTCTATTGTTTTAATTCTATTCTAGTCTAGTCTATATAGCTGAGAGAATATATTTTATAAAGTGCATATAATAAATGAATAAATATTAATCAATAAACCTGTTGGTGTGTTTTTTTAAATTTTACTTTGTGTAAACCATTTACAGCAGTAGTGTATTAGAGCAAATTATTTAAGTAAATTAAATTAATAAATCTCAAAATGAATAGCTATTTGGAGATGATTTCCCAAGGGCAAAAAGCTTATATTTTAGCTTTTTGGTTATCCCTTAGAAAAATAAAACCTTTCTACGCAGGCCATATTTCAAAAATGATTCTTTGCTTTCCTTAACTGGCTGGTGTTTCTGGCATCCAGCATTTTGTTTTTATCTGTTGTATTGTCACTGTTGACAGTAAAATCATCACTGAGAAAGTTGTTTTTTCCTTCCATCTTCTCCAGCACTGTTCGTCCCTCCAGTGATTTCCCCCCCTGCTGATATATTATATAAGACTCTATAGGCAATGGTGATTATCACCTATGCATGCACGTAATTCAAACCTTCTCTCTCTCTCTCTCTCTTAAAAATGGGATACCATTTGTACCAGCTTCTAATAGTATGTACTACTGTCTCCCCTTTCAGAACCAAATTGGCAATTCTCATCTTGAATAGCTTTAAAATTGCTCATAGCAATCAATGACAACTGAGGCATCACTAAACAATTTCTTTTCTCTCCCAAGCTTCAATTTAGATCAGTCATTAAGCTTGAGTAAGCTTGAGCTGTCAGAACATTTTCCCTCTTCACATGCTCCAAGCACAAAAAGTCAACTTCAAAATCAAATTTGTTTTCTTTCGTACTATACTTTGTAATGGTTTAGTTTGAACAATAAACTTAACTGAAATAGTACTGTCAATCTTTGGTAACACAGGAACCAGCTCTGGCTTTTTATCTAGGCACACCTCAAACAAACTGCACTTTCATTGTTTTACATCAACTTTCTCACGTATATACACCGCTCTATCTTGTTAGCAATATATAGGCTGATAACATTTCAGCACCAGGAACTTCCTGCTGCTGAACTCAGGGATAAAGTGAAATTAGTTAAAAAACAGAGAAACAAAAGAAAGCTACTGAAATATTAATTGGATTTTTTTTCCAGATTGCAAACAGGTTATGGGGCTTAGCACAGAACTCACTGCTGTGAGATAACATTTGACCCTTGATTGTACTGGAACAGAGCGATTCAGATTTATATTGCTTCCTTCTCATTAAAATCAGTAAGATTAAAAGGACTGACACTCAAATACTTTGATTTAGCTTATTCCATCCTTGACTCCAGAAGCATGATAGATGGCTAAGTCTACAATTAGTAAAGCTACAATCTGTTTCAGGAATATCTCCAATCAATGTAAACGTGGGTTGTTGAGATAGGAGTGGGTGATGTTTGCCATCTACCCTCTGTAAGTCACCAATTCCATGTAAATATAAAGCATGGGAACATTTTCTAACTGTTGAAACCCAAGAAAACAAAGAGCATGAATGTAATCTCTTTTAGCAGAATTCCAATCTTTCATGATGCTACAGGAAATTCTATCATTAAAGCTCCAAAGCTAAATGTGTATCGACACTATGTGAAACATCCAACAGGTTAGAATGAAAACATAGCATCCAGGCTGAATTTCACTTATAGTAGATCTTTAGAAATTAATGAAATTTAACCACTTGAAACCTATTAATTTCATCAAGAATCTGTAAACTGCAGGGCTGTGCAACATTTTGTATTCCAAGATGCTTCAGAGCATATCGAGGAGACACCATAGCGCTTGTCTATAACTTTTGTCATCTGCTCCTCTTTCTAGGAATGCCAGAAGTAGGATCAGGGCATGTGTATGTGTGCAAATGATAAAAGCAATATTGTGCCTTCCCACCAAAAACGCTGCCCTTTAATATGTACATCAGGACATCTCACACATGCATGCATCATAGAAGGGTAACTCCCATCCCAAGAGCATGATGCTACTTTCATCATTTTGACAAATGATGCTTTTCTACTGCAGATGCCTCTGATCACAGCTGCAGTATGATCCTGGGAGAATACATAGTTGGTTTAAGGAATTCTTGCCAGGTGTTAAGTTGGCACCTCTGTATGCTCTCAAGCACTTGCCTTTGAATCTGAAGCATTCCACAGCCCTATTTAATAGGATTAAGACCAGATTTTATCCCAAAGCAATAGAATAATGGAAAGATTCCTAATCATGAACCCTAGAAAAATTAACCATCTCTGCCCAAAATATTAATAGCATGATTCTCTTGAGATAGCTTCTATACATATCTCATTTCAATTGAAGAATATCAATATGGTTAAGCTAAAACATCTGGCATTATGAGCAACTACCAACCTTCCTAGGTACTATTAATTCCATTTAAGTACTGAATTTTGAAAATATAAAATTAAATAAAAGGAGAAAACACAAGTACCTGAATTTTAAACCAGAATGAATATATATATATAGAATTATGTTTGGGGTCCAAATATCATTTACACACATCACTTTTTAGCAGTGATTACTCCAAAGTTTAACTATAAGAGTTATGGAATTGGGAGCTTTACACTGTCTTTGTTCAAAGCAGAATATTGATTACATTACCAATACGTTATAGCTTTTCATTTCTGAATGTTAACTAGAAAGTCAGAAAAGGGATAGATAAGGACATTTTATTGGGAAACCAATGTATGAATCTATAAACTAACTTGAGTGTTCTATTGTTTTCCAAAATATGAATTTCATGCATTATTAGTTGTAGACTAGGAAGTTTGACCCGTAGATAGTTTCTAATGAACATATTATTATTATTTGAATGCCCATTTTTTGTAGATTTATTAAAATTACTGTACTGTCATGCAAAAGCAACCAGAACCACTTGTGAAGTCTCAATAAGAGTTTATTACAAGAATGTCGCCAAAGTGACTGCGTTCCTTTGGGAATGACAAGGTAAGTCTTTAAGGATTTTGGGGAGAGGTCCAGCCTTTGCTGCTTCATGAAGTGCAAAGACTCCAAACTCCAGCTCTCTTAACCCCTCCCTCCAGTCCAGCTGGAGATTCCTCCTCATGTAAAATATAAATAATAAAGAAATTTGCAGTTGAATCCAAAGTGGCTGATAATATTAGAGCTATATAGAATAAAATGTTGCAATGTGAAATGCTTCTAGCACTTTAGACAACATCCCACTTCATTTCATAGACATTTCCTTTCTCTTTCTTTAAAAGTCACAATTCCCTGTCCACTGAGCATGCTCAGTTCTTATTAGGGTTTTAGGTTATCCTTTCTTCAGAGTTTGTTGATATGTATGCATGTATGCATGTATGCATGCATGCATGCATGCATGTATGTATGTGTCATGGCCCCATCAGAGCCCAAGTCTAAGGAAGAGGAGAAGATGGAGCCAGGGCCAATGGAAGGGATGAGTGCAGTCCCTATGGCCCCTGAGGAACACCTGGGGATGAGGACGAGGCAGTCCCGGGCTCCTCGGGCCTTGGAAAAGTAGGCACGGAGGAAGAGAGGGTGCAGGCTGACCAAGGAAGTGGGGAGGAGATGGAAAGGGCAGGCAGTGGAGCAGAGGAGCAGCAGATCTCCAGAGATGAGCAAATGCTTCCCCTTCCCGATCCCCAAGTGTGGAGAATGGAGGGGAGTTAGAGTCAGTGCAGGGTGATCCAACTCTTTGGGAGGAAAGCGCCCCACCCCTCCTCACGAGGATCACCTGGAGAGTAGCATTTAAGGAGATGCTGTGGGGAGGGGCTTTTGTTGGGAAGTGTATTTTGGAAAAGTGTATTTTGCAGCAACACTCTCCATGGCTCCTAGAAGAATTTTGTTCCAAAATCCTTGCTGTTGTTGACTGAGATTTGATCCTTTGCCTTGAAGTTGATGGACTTTCACTGCCAGGAAGTTGCATGAAGCATGTGCGGGTACATAGGTTCGAGCCTTGCTCTTGAACTATAGGTGTGCCCTCTGGGTAGAGACTTTCGGGAATGGACCGGGAATTGCTGGATTGTGGGCATTTTGGGGGATGGTGGTTGAATAAAGGCTGACAAGCTTTCACCTAGCACATATTGCTTGTGCACCAACCCTGGGACATAACAGTATGTATGTATGGATGGATGTTGGAATTCCCTCAATCCTGCTATAAATTTCTTCTTTCTTCATATGTGTAGATGGCATTGTTTGGTAATGTATGCAGCCACAATGTTATTATATCTTATTTTTGGAGATAAGAATCCCATGACTAATTTATTGAAACAAATTACAAACATGCAATTTGAAGAGTAATCTACATTTCTTCTTTGTCATATTTTCAAAAAAAGTGCTTTTGATCATGAGTTCTATAATAAAGAATGAATGGAGGTGTTTGTATGATCCATTCTGAAATATTACTGTCATGTCCTTTTTACTTCCTGAGACTTTTCAGATGCAGGGGAAGAGGTTATCTCTTTGATATCTAATTCATTTTGCCAGTTTATTATTCTTAAGATTTTCCTTTGCAATTCCATAGGGAGATATTGTGTATTAAAAATTAATAACACACATATCTCCAACACAGTATAACAGCCATTCTCTCCACTCCCAGGAATTGACTATTTTGTGAACTGTGTTATTTAAAAGATGCTATTCACTGACTTGAATTTCCATGTTCTGATCAAAAAGAAACCCATACAGAAAGAACTCATCATATCGGGTGCTATAAGAATATGTTTGTTCAAAATCATTTCTGCTTTTTAGAGGGGCTTTCTGTACTCCTTTAGAAACCCACACAGGTCAATTGTCTCAATGTTCTTCAGGTCACCCAGCTTAATATTAAAAATAGTGGAGAATTTGGGAAAAAGATCACTATTTTTAGTGGAAAGACCAAAAGTATTTAATTTGTGTGGGGAAAATATTTGAGAAAGAAGAGAGCAATTGTTCACAACACTGAAAGAGAAATTGTTGAAAATTTTGGAAATCCCACTGCGAAACAATGTATTTTAAGATTGCTATCATTACTTCTTCATATTTCATTACAGTTACAACATAAGTCAGATGAGAAATGCTGTAATATTAGGATTTGATGACTTTTAAACAGATGCTACTTTATATACTAAGAATGTAATATAAGGGATTGAAGGATGACTTTAAAACAGAATCAACCATTGAAAGGAACCTCAGAGATAATCTAGTCATAACCCCTGTTCAATGCAGGATCCATTGAGTATCTCTGACAGATGACCATCCAGCCTCTGTAGCAGCAAGTTCTAATAATCTGAAATTTAAACCTCTTATATATAGTTGTCCTCTTCATGGATTACTGCCTTGTTGTGGTGAAGGGGCTTGCCTAGCTCAATGAAGTTATGAACTATGCCGTGCATGGCCACCCAAGCTCTGACAAAACGTGATCCACTGGAGAAGGAAATGGCAACCCACTCCAGTATCCTTGCCATGAAAACCCCATGGACAGTACCAAAAGGCAAAAAGATATGATGCTGGAAGATGAGTCCCTCAGGTTGGAAGGTGTCCAATATGCTACTGGAGAAGAGCAGAGGGCTAGTACTAGTAGTGCCAGAAAGAATGAAGCAACTGGGCCAAAGCTGAAAGGACGCTCAGCTGTGGATGTATCTGGTGGTGAAAGCAAAGTCTGATGCTGTAAAGATCTATACTCCATAGGAACCCGGAATGTAAGATCCATGAATCAAGGCAAGCTGGACATGGTCAAACAAGAGATGACAAGACTGAACATTGACATCTTAGGAATCAGTGAACTAAAATGGACAGGACTGGGTGAATTTAATTCAGATGACCATCAGGTATACTATTGTGGGCAAGAATCCCTCAGAAGAAATGGAGTAGCCTTCATAGTCAATAAAAGAACAAGAAAAGCAATACTGGGATACAATCCCCAAAATGACAGAATTATCTCAGTTCGAATCCAAGGCAAACCATTCAACATCACAGTAGTCCAAGTCTATGCCCCAACCACTGGTGCTGAAGAGGATGAAGTTGACTAGTTCTATGAAGCCCTACAGCACCTTATAGAATTAACACCAAAAATGATGTCCTTATCATCACGGTAGATTGGAATGCTAAACTAGGAAGCCAAAAGATAACCAGAATAACAGGTAAGTTTGGCCTTGGAGTACAAAATGAAGCAGGGCACAGGCTGGTAGAATTTTGTCAAGAGAATACGATGGTCATAGCAAACACTCTTTCCCAACAACCCAAGAGATGACTCTACATATGGACATCGCCAGATGGTCAACACATAAATCAGATTGACTATGTGCTCTGCAGCCAAAAATGAAGAAACTATACAGTCAGTAAAAACAAGACCAGGAGCTGACTGTGGCTCAGTTCATGAGCTTTGTTGGGTCTTGGTATTGAAGAGGCTAGAAGCAGGCTTAGTAACAAACAGCTCTTTATTGTACTTCTGCAAGATCCAGCCAAGGAACCAGGCTGACAGCTCTCCCTTTTATATAGAGCTGTCAGATGGCTCAACCAATCAACTGTCTCCTTTTTCCCATTTGAATAGCGGACCTTGGAGTAAACAATATAGTCTTAATACATAGTCCATAGTCTTGGTTTAGTCCAACCCATTAGCATACATAGTCCCATAGGTAGGCGAGGCGCTGAGGAACCCTAGTAGACCTGCGCAGAACAGTAGGGGAGTTGGCTTCGGACAGAGAGGATGGATTTGTCATTTCTGGCTCTACCTGTGGAACCTCCTGGAATGGCCTGGGTGGGGCTGAGGATTCTACAGGAACCAGTTCCAGGATGTCGTGCGGTGGTGACTCTGGCTCCACAGGTGAGTGTTCCATCGCCCACGGGTTTGAGTTTGCTGTAGGGAAATCATGATTAAGGGTTTGTTTGTAATCTGTATTTAATGGGTGGTGGCTGCGCTGTTGGTCGATGTAGCACCGCCATTTTCTCCCATCGTTGATACTACTACATAGGATTTTGGACCCATGGTTTCAGGTAGCCATAGGGCCCCTTCGGAAAAGTTACTAAAGAACACTGGGTCGTTTACCTGGAACGTTCTGGTTTTTGTGGAAATGGTTTGCTCTTGATAAGAATAGTTTGGGTATAGTCTATCTAGCACGGACTGTAGTCACCGGCCCATGAGCAGCTCGGCTGGGCTTCTCCCAGTAACCGTGCTGGGCATAATATGTTGTACTAGGAGAAATTTGTCTCTTCCCTCCCTTTTATATCAAACAGAATTAAGGCAGAGTCAGTTTAAGTTTCTTCTAACATTTTATTCATTTCCTGTTTTGCCACATTTCTTCTCCAAGGTCTTCCCTGCGGTTCTCTACAAAACCTAAATGAAATTGGCTCTGATAATCCATTTCTTCCAGAGTCCTCTGTACCTGCAATTGGACCATTTTCTTTCACCCAAAAGATACAATTGGAGACTGGATGAACATTTTCCAGGATGGTATGTCCAATAATTATTTGTGATTTAATATCTCATTTTCTAAAGTGTCCTATCATTCCTGGGAAAATTTTCTTCTTCAGGACTTCAAGTGATTAGATTGGACCTGCTTTCTCTCAGGGTTAATCAAAATCAATTTTTCTGAAGTCCATTATACAATTTCTCTTCTCAGTTCCTCTCCTTGGCTATCACAAATACAAGGATAAAATGCTATCTTTCCCTCAAGGTGCGAGTTACCTTCCAGTTCTTCAACTAAAAAGAAATGTTTGTATACAGAGGAGTTCCAGAATAAAAGACATCTTTGCTCTTACTTCTACCTTTAGGCCAATTAATTTGTCATCAAGAGGACCTTCTTTTTGGACCTCTGAATCTTGGCAGTTTCTAGATATTAGGATAATTGAAATAACTAATTATCATTATTGCATACCTTTTTCAACCACTGGTGAAGAAAGACCTCACCCTTCCTAGCTAAGTGTAGCACCTTTCCACAAATTCTTGAAGGAGTAAAATACTATAGTATTCATCTATACTGGTAAAAGCGATGAATCATATATTATCTCTATCAGTTCTCTTTTATACACTGTAAATGTAGCAAAAATATATTACTAGAAAGTTACAAGTAGGACTAGATAGCAATAACAATGGGAAGTGGTCCATTCTGGTTATGTTTTACATGAAAATTATGTAAAGCTATAATTGCTTATCATATATGCCTTAATCATTACTTGGATATTTGCCAATTCATTAAATTAATAAATTAATAAGCACTAATAGTGTAATCATTCCCTCTGCCAAAGCCTCAGAGACCATAGCCCACATTGAAGGACTTCCTATCCTCCTAGGAAATATTACTTCCTAGAAACAGTTACGTGAAATCCAGAATCCCATAGTCCTTTCTATTTAGTCGTCCATTAAAGTACCTGCTTAAATAGTTCTCTCAGAGAGGGACAGTAAACAACTCATAGGCTTTGAATGGTGTGTGTGTGTGTGTGTGTGTGTGTGTGTGTGTGTGTGTGTGTGTGTGTGTGTGTGTGTGTGTGTCCTATTTTCTTCAAAACATTGTACATTCCTTCAGAGTTCTTGGGTATTGGTGTATCAGCATTGGTGTCTTGGTACTGGCACTTGATAATGTACTGACTTGTTAATTTCTGATCAGATTGACTTCTGTGCTTTGGACCTTCCAAAGTGCTACATGCAACAAACTCTTCTAAATTGTTTTTTTTTTTGGGTGGGGGGAGGGATTGAAAGCATATTTTACAAACAGTTTTTAGAAAGATAGTTTTGGTAGCCTTTTGTGTCAAAACCGAAAAAGAATCTTGTGGTCCCTTAAAGTTCACAAACCTATTATTTCATGACCATTGATGGACGACAGTCCGTTTCATCTGATGAATGAAATGCATCAATGCCTTTTTGCTTTAGTTATTGTTGTTTAAACATTATTCTTCTGAAAATTGGGTCACCTTCATTAAAATATTAGCCTTGACATTATTTTGACATATTATTTTGCTGGCAAATAACTCAATATTTAAAATAAGGCTCCAATTCTCCCTTCAGCTTTCACATGAAAATCTCATTATGCATGTGTATTAGGCACACTATATGTCTTATCTGGGCATTGAATTACATGAGATTTAAGAATAGGGGATCAGAATTAACTCTTGCCACCTTAAGCTGGATTGTACTGTGCACTATTATGGATTGTAATTCTATAATATAAATTTAAATTTTTTATTAAAATGAGGTGACATAAGGATATTAACATTTAATTAATGTTTATTTAAATTTATTCACACATACTTATTCTCATGCTCCTTAGCTGCTCTAAAAGTACATGTGATTTAGACTCATGCCTAAAAAAAAGGATTACTCATAGTTATTTTCAGATACTAAAAAGAAATGCTCCACATTACAGTTAATCTTAGTGACTAATGCTCTCCAACAATGTTCAGCCAGAGATTAAGAGCACAGTGTGAAAGTTAAACTTGCAGGAAAACTTTAAAACAATTCTGCAGGCTACAAAAGCTTAATGAAAATAAGACAACCTATTTACCAGTGACAAAAATTAGAAGCAAACTTAAATTGAGGCATTTAGTTTCTATGAAACATGTCTGTGGGTTAAATTAATTGACACATGGTGGGTTCCCCCTCCTCTTAATTTATATGTATGCAAGAAGTCTAGGGAATTCTTCCAAGAATTAGCTTTCTGTTGGTAACACTGCATAGGAGTCAGGTATATCTTAGCACAGTTAAATGGCATGTTTGTAACCTGTTCTGTTTTAATGGAATTGTCTGCTTTTTTTTTTAACCCACAGTCTCAGATAACCATGGAAGCTCTGCCAAATGACTTGCATATTTTTGCATTTACGAACTTGGGAAATAAATCTGATGTGCATCAGACTGCATATTCAAATGCATCACCAGATGCAAATGTTCTCCTTTTGTCCAGTGGGATAACAACTGAATGCTTATTTGGATGGATATCCTTAACTGCCTCTCCTAGGTTGTGCTAGATATCCATGTGTCATTTCTGTCCTCCCGATAGATATTATGTGACAGAGTGTGGGTTGAGTAAAATGTCTATATTAGCAGAATCTCAGTATCTGCACTGAGAGTGGAATCTGCTAAATTAATATACATACAATGTCATGGAAAATTCCTTAACTGGCAGTGTGCCATCAAAACTGAATCAGTTCAGCCTGTAAATCTCTCCCTACTGCTTCTGGAATTCTGTAGCACTTCAAATATAAACTAATAGGGCTGTAGCATTTCAGATTCAATTCTAAAAATGTGACTTGGAGTATGCAAGGGCACAAACATACTACATTCATGCTCCCATGTATTACACAACATTTTTTCTGGAATCAAATCCAAAGCACTGTACAGGCCTATCAACCTATTAGAGGCAACTTAGTCAAATACTAGTTCCCATGTTAAAGTTTCCAGATATGGCTAACACAAAGAGAGACATATGCAATTACATAATGACACATTAGCTGATCATTATGTAATTGCATATGTTGTTTTTTTTATAAAATCTGGTTATTTCACTCAAAACAATGTGAGTCAATCAAGCCCTTTATTTTTGTTTTCTTGAAATGTGCCATAACATAATTTCTTGCATCTTCTATACAGCAGTGAACCTTTTTCTCTTCTCAAGACAGTTTCATAACTTGAGACTACCCAAGCCAAACAGAACACATCAAACTTTATGTGACAGAACAGAAAATAATCATATACCTATGCTACCTGTGTGGAACTACAAGCATAGGCTTTATCAACTACCTGTCAAGCCATGAATAGTGGCTGCATCTAGCATGGTGCATCATAAATTGTGTGAGCATGCTCAAGGGCAGTATGAACAATTTCACTGCCCACTATTCTCATTATTTCCATCGCTCCTTTGCTTATTTCTCCTTCACTTTTCCGATTCATCCAGCAAAGCAACATGACTCTTTTTCAGTCCTCAGGTTTGCAGTCTCAGTATTCCTTTCCAAGACTAACAGAAATCCCTTCCTGTTTTCCTTCTCCCCTGTGAAGAGTTAACAACAAAGAACCACCAAAAGGAAATTCAAGACTCCTTAGAGAAATAAAACAACAATATCTTTTTTCAATACTCAACTTTCTTTTGTGGATAGCAATGCATAGCAAAGTCAGTTCTTTATAATGGCCACTGTAGCCTGTGAAGGAAAGAGTGAGAGAAGAAATATCTGACTGAGCAGCAACCCAAACCATAGATGATTATCTGCTCAAGAATCATCATTTGCTACAACATTTACAAGGTAGAAATGGAGTCAAAGGTAGACAAGGTGTGCCCCCATAGTTTATACTAGATTTAGGAAGAACTCGCAAGCTAAACTGGGCTGGTTTACATAGTTTGAGGAACTGTAAATAAGAGTTCCCAAATTGCCTTGAAAGAGAGCCACATTGGTGCAGACAGCAGGCAGGAAACTAGAAGACTATGAATTCCAGTCTGGCCTTAGGCACAAAACCAGCTGGATGACCTTGGAATCTCTCAGATTTAGGAAGTAGCCAATGGCAAACCACTTCCAAAATCTTGCCAAGAAAACTGCAGGGACTAGTGCGGGATTGAACACGAGCTCACACAAAGACACAAACAAATAATCAAAGTGCCCTGAAGCAAATCCGGCATTAATGATGACACAGGTTTGTAAATCTTACAATACTTACCAATTTTTATAGAGGGATCATGCTACAGTGCAGAGTGGAATGGAGTAATAGCTGGGCTACAGTTCTGTGAATAATGATCTGTAAATGATGAATCTAGCTTCTTCATCAAAGAGTTATGCCATCCAACTGCTTGTTATACCTCCTTAAATCAATGTTAAAATTGCTGAGTCTTCATTAATCCTTTAAAAATTAATCAAATGTCTTATTGGGGAGGTTCTTTGACGATATATATGCCATATTTATATAAATTATCTCTACTAAATACAATACAGAGTTATGATTATTTGGGTAAGCAAAGAAAAATATTTTCCTTTTTAAAGATAAAACAAAACCAAATGTTAAGGTCACTACTTTTGCTAGGTATTTATCTCTTTGAAATGAGTGGTCTCTTTAGAAGAATTTATTATGTTTCTATAATTTGTAACATTCTTCCATAACTTTAAAACATCATTTATTAAAGTTGTCTTAAGAAAATTTCTACTTTGTTAAAGAAAGGTTTTTTTTTAATGAAAATACTTAGAATAATTATTTATTAGGGTTATGTGAAGTTTCAAACTGATGATGGAATTTAACAAAGCTTTGATCAAATTATTGTACTGAAACAGATTTGCAAATTGAAGTAGTGACCTGATTAAATCATGAATTAGGTAACTCTGGATCATTCTGGAGTTTTCTAAAGCACTTCTGTGATTTGATGGCTTTTTTTGTGTTCTTTGGGGGATTGTCACAGAGAATATATAATATTGCACCATATGGAGAATCCTAAGCAGGGGATGATTGAAGGGTGTGGTGCAATCTCTGATATTGACAGGAGCAACCAATGAGATTAATCATAACAGATTCAAAGCAAGACTCAACCTAAGCAAAAATACAGTAAGAGATCACCTATCTGAACTTAATGAATACAAAGCACCAGGACCAGATTACACCCCAGAGTCCTAAAAGAACTAGCAGAAGTCATTTCAGAACCACTGCACCACATCTTCCACAAATCCTGGAACACAGGGGAACTACTTGAGGACTGGAAAAGAGCTGACGTGATCCCCATCTACAAAAAAGATAAAAAAACAGACCCAGGAAACTACAGACCAATCAGCCTAACATCAATACCTGGGAAAATACTGTAGACAGTCTAAGGTTAAAGTTTTTGGGGTTTGGGGAAGAAACCACAGAGTCAGGTAGTGCATTCCAGGCATTGATCACTCTGTTGCTGAAGTCGTATTTTCTGCAGTCGAGTTTGGAGCGCTTTACATTTAGTTTGAATCTATTACGTGCTCGTGTATTGTTGCGGTTGAAGCTGAAGTAGTCATTAACAGGAAGGACATTTTGGTATATGATTTTATGAACTACATTTAGATCAGATCGGAGGTGACGTAGTTGTAAATTGTCTAATCCCAGTATTTCAAGTCTGGTGGAATAAGGTATTTTGTTGTGAGCGGAGGAGTGAAGGACTCTTCTTGTGAAATATTTCTGGACTCTCTCGATTGTATTTATGTCTGATATGCAGTGCGGGTTCCAGACAGGTGAGCTGTATTCCAGAATTGGTCTAACAAATGTTTTGTATGCTCTGGTTAGTAATGTAATGTTGCCAGAGAAGAAGCTACACAATATTAGATTAACAACTCTTAGTGCCTTTTTGGCAATGTTGTTACAGTGGGCTCTAGCACTTAGGTCATTGGATATGAGTACTCCAAGGTCTTTGACAGAGTGAGGGTCATCTACAAGTTCGTTTCCTCCAAGTTTGTATTTTGTATTCTGATTTTTTTTGCCAATGTGTGAGACAGAGCATTTGTTGGTTGCGATTTGAAGTTGCCAGTTGTTTGACCATTCTGCTACATGATCAAGGTCTTTTTGAAGGGTAGCAACATTGTCGGTGGTGTTAAATAGTTTAACATCATCAGCAAAGAGAACACAGTTGCTTATAATATGATCACAAAGATCGTTTATGTAGAGTATGAAGAGTGTTGGTCCTAGAACACTGCCTTGAGGGACACCACTGTTGACAGGAGCAGGATTTGATATGGCACTTCCTATTTTGACCACTTGTTGTCTGTTAGACAGGAACGCAGTTATCCAATCATGTAGGGGTCCAGAAATGCCATAGGATTTTAATTTCAGAAGTAATTTGTCGTGTACAACTGAATCAAAGGCTTTACAAAAGTCTATGTAAATTGCATCTATTGTTTTACCCTGATCAAGTTGAGTGGTCCATATGTTTTTGCAGTGCAAGAGTTGCAGATTACAGGATAATTTTTTTCTGAAACCAAATTGTTTGTTGGAGAGTAGGTTGTTAGTTTCTAAGTGGAGCGTAATGGATTGGTTTAATGGATTGATTGTCTAATGGTGTAATGTTAATAATTAATTAATAATTTGCAATCTTTGTCCTATAAGGGAAAGGAATATTTCAAAGATGTACTGCAGTAGCAAGCAAAAAGTCAGCTTGGTGTAGTGGTTATGGTATCAGGCTAGAAACCAAGAGTTCCTGAGTTCTAGTCCTATTTTAGGCATGAAGCCAACTGGATGGCTTTGGGCCAGTCACACCCACTCAGCTGTAGGAAGGAATGGCAAATATTTCTGAAATATTGCCAAGAAAACTGCAGGGATCAATCCAGGTAACCCCAGTAGTCAACATCACTTAAAGGTGTGTGGGTGGGTGGGTGAGCACACACACACACACACACACACACACACACACACACACACACACACACACACACACACACACATATTGTGGTAACATGCTTGAGATATCTAACTTGACAAGATTGACATTTTCATTCTTGCTGTTTTTATTCCTTTCTGACCCAAAAACAAAGCAGCTTTTTAAGTTTCCCAGTTATAGACCACAAATGACTTTTCCGCCATATCAAATCTGGAATTTTGAAGTAGTTTAAATCTAACTGAATCATGTCCTCTACAAATTTGAATTGAATCACACAGATGTGTCACTTATCTGAAATTTTACATATTTCTTACTTTTAGGAAGGACCTCTAGGTATGCATATTTCATAAAACTTTCTAAAGAGCTGAAGATGATAGCCATGTATTGATTTTCCAAACACAGTTAATAGAGAGATATGAAACTATGGATTTTCCAAAATGAGATTCAGATTTAAATTCAATTTGACTCAATTGGAAACCAAAGCCATCTAGGCCTGATCACACTATTCTTCATATTCCTAGAGAACCATCTACATCATATAGGTGTGCAATGATGTGAAGAGTACAGAAAAAGCAATTTGTTTCAAGTGTGGAACAAAGTAGTCTAACTTTGGAACATTATCTTCTGATGGAATATCCCAAAATGACCATGCTCCTGTGAGAAGTAAAAAACTTGGAAGGAAGATTCTGTGATCTATACAGAAAAAAAAGATTGCTATTTATTTGGAAAACATACAAGGAAAAATGGGAATATGAGCAATTCCTACTTGCCTTGTTTTTTCACCCTGTGCCAACCAAAGCTGGTGTGGAGGTACTTTATGGTAAGTGTTACCCACCATGTAATTTTCACAATTGTGATTTTTTAAAATAGGGACTTCCAAAACATTTAAAAAGTTTCTGTAACAAGGGAAGAACCTTGTTTTCATTTTCTCAGCTTTTCCGCCAAGCTTTTGCAAATTAGGCAAAATATAGATCAAATAGTTTCAATGTGTGAAAATCTATCTCATTCAGATGCTCAAACTGCTGAATTCTATTGATCTAATTCAGATTTCAAAATCTGCAATGATAACAGGGTTAGCACATCATGCAGTTCAGATGCTTGATTTGTTATTCTATTTTGATCAGGAAGATGTTCTGGAACAAAGGTGATGGGGGGGGGGCAGAGTGCCTGTCAGGTTTCCCCTTGTCATCAAGGTATCATTATCTGGTTAAAGATAGATTAGGAGCTACATACACCTCATAGTAACAGGAATTTTCTGCTTGAAATGGTTATTGGATCCAAGTACATTCCAAGAGGACTTGGACAGATTCGAGGTAGTCTGACAGACATACTGTTATTGTCCTGGCTAGTATCTGAATTAGGGGTATCAAAAAAGATCAATGAAACTGCTATGTGAACAGATCTTCTCTGATATGTTGTAGTTATACATATAACAAAGAAGCAGGTTTTCTTTCCCTTCCATATACTGTTCTTTCAGGTTGAGGAAGTTGTACCCTGCTTACTTCTCCCACAGTTTTATTACCATTTAGTTGGGGTCCTTCCAATGAATCTCCTGCAAATAAAGTTTCTTCTGTTTGGGATGTCTGGAGCTTAAAATTGTGAACTACAGGATGATAACCTCCAGGCTTGACTATAGCCATGTGCTCTCCACAGGAATGCTTTCATGATAGTCCAGAAACTTCAGTTAGTATAAAATTCAGTAGGCTGGTTAGTCTGGGAAAAACACAAAGTGACCATATTACACTTATGCTTAAAGCACTGAACTGGCTACTAATTTTTTTCACAAATTGTTGATCATTAGCTTTAGAGCTCTGTGTGGCTTAAGCACAGAGGGAATAACTCTTCCTTCTATATGAACTCCATACTTATTGAGATTATCTGAGTAGGTCCACCTGCAGTTGTTATAAATTCTTGCATTTATAGTTCACTCATCTTTTTCAAACTCCCAGATGAGAATCATACACAGATTACTTCTCTTACATTCTCCCTAACTAACCAGGGCTAGAAAGGGGTGACTGTGATTTAGCAGTACAAGAGTCTTAGTCTGGAGAGAGAGATGTATTAGTGGAGATACTCACACACTTCCAATGCAGATTCAGGGATTTGAGATCATATGTGGTAATGGTGTGCTCTGGAACACCCAGAACCCAAGATAGTCTCTGTTAACCTACAGAACTGTTAAAATAACTTAAGCTTTACATGAGCAGACAGACACATTTTTGATTGTTACACTGAGGCTGAGTGATGCACAGGGATAGGGGAAGACAGGAATACTATTTATTTCTTTTAGCAATTTATATTGCTGTTTATCTCACAGTAGCTACTCTAAGCAGCACATAGTAGATTAAAACCAACACACTACAGCAAATAGAACCTTAAAGTAACAACGTATGCTTGCACCTAAAATCAAACAAATCCATCAACAGGATTGGTTTAACTTCCCACTCCAAGTGCTTGGGAGAACATCCAGTCTAAAGGTTAGAAGATGTGACACCACCCAGATCTCTGTTGTTCCAGAGGGCAAACACTGGGGAAAAAAACCATGACTCCTAGATCCCAAATATGACATTTCCTATTACAAGGACCTGGATATGTCAAACAATATAGATACTTGGATTGTTGTATGCACAAATTAGGGGTTCTATTGTACCATTTGTCCTTTGTCAATCACATTCTGTCAGTGTGCCATCATGTGTTACCTCAGCTGTTCTTTCATTGACCTATTAGGTTGCTGAATGAAATGTAACTTGCTGCATGGCAGTTTGGTTGCTGTCTTGACAGATTGCTTCCCTGTGACCCATTGCATGGCAATTCTTACTGTATTTCTGGTACTTTAGTTCAGTCTTAGTAGTGGAAAAATTTTCAGCTTCTCTATATGTCCACATTTTTTTCCACGTTTAAATTCCATTTACCTATTTTCCCCTATATTTTATTTCTTGTACATTAATGCAGTTGCTAATAGCTACTCTGGTAACAATTTAGAATTTGTGGGGCTTTCCTTATAAAAGGCCCTCAAAACATATTTCTGCATGGGCTTTTAACTACTGATTAGTTTAATTATTAATGTTATTCCTTGTTTTAATTACTACTTAAAAGTTTTAAATGTTCAGATTTTAAATACAAACTGCTGAGAGACTTTGGTGGCCATCAGTATATTAGATTAAATAAATAAAGTGAATAATAAAATCAGTTTGGAAAAAGGCAGTTCTGTGCATGTGCAGAAGCATCCAAATTGTCTTAATTAATTCAGAAGCATCTAATTCAATTCACAATTACATTTGAAAGGTCTATTCAATTTGGAGATTCAATCGAATCATCTTCAAATTGAATATCTGAAAAATATTTTGCACAGTCACAGTAGTCCAGCAATGAGCAGCACAGAACAAGACGCATTTCAAAACCATTCATAAGCAATAACAGAAGCAGCAGCAACAAAAATACTATGTATTGTTTTTCTCTCTCTCTAACACTGTGCTCAGCACACACCTTTGCATTAAGTAGTGATCAACAAATGAAAACTAGGTAAAGAAAAAACTACACAGTTCATGACAAAAAAAATGGATCTTATTCTAGAAGTTATATCTAAGATACTCTAGTAATTTTACATAAGATGCAATCACCATTAAGTGGATATTCATGCTGTTTCAGTTATTACAATCTAATTTGGGTAATCACCTTTCCAAAATGTTTCACAAGATCAAAATTTGTCAAAGAAACTAGTTATGGAAAAATTATTTTAAATTCCAGAATGCTCTGGATGAATTGTCTCTTAACAGACTTGTTACTTGTAGAGAAAATGGGATATGTATCCTCATCTTTTTAAAATAAGAAAAAATTGTGTGTGTGTCTGTGTTTCTGTGTGTCTGTGTGTGTCTGTGTGTTTGCCTATTTCATTTGGGAAAAAATGCCAAAGAGAATTAAATGCCCCTTTCCTATTTGTGTTTCTCCTTTTAATATGCAGCCTCTATACTATTTGTACTGAACATGAGGTGCTCTAAGTTGGTTACTAATCCTTTTAGAACATGGATATATAATATATTTTTGGATTCAGTGGCACTTGAGGATCTTGTGGAATGAGTTAGGGCAGTGGTCCCCAACCCCCGGTCCGCGGCCCGGTACCGGGCCGCAGAACAAATGGTACCGGGCCGCCCTGCGGTTCTAAGGAAAGACCAGCGGCGGGACCAGAAGCCGCGCGGCTAAACCTTGCCGTCGTTCGGCAGAAGGCGAAGCCTTTCCGGCGCGTCCCGGAAATCCCGCTCGTCCGTGCGCCGCTTCCCTCGCGCGCGCCTTCTTTTCATTCCTTTCGGAAGTTTTTGGCGGCGGCGGCAGGAGGATGCTGGAGAGCGGCGGCAAGCCGGTGAAGGAGGGCGTGCTGGAGAAACGCAGAGATGGCTTGCTGCAGCTCTGGAAGAAGAAGTGTTGCATCCTCACCGAGGAAGGGCTTCTGCTTATCCCACCCAAGCAGGAGGCGGCGGCGGCAGCTTCTTCTTCTTGCCAACGGAGAGACGGCGGTAGCCGCCGCCAAGATCAAGCAGTTGCCCTTCTCCACCATGAAGACGGTGGACTGCATGGAACGGAAGGGCAAGTACATGTATTACACGGTGGTGATGGCCGAGGGGAAGGAGATCGACTTTCGGTGCCCACAGGATCAAGGCTGCTGCTTTTCTGACACCTGGGGAAGGGGAGACCCCAGAGACCAGAAACAATTTTCCTGTGATCTTCACGTGTAGGGGCTTTCTTACATATACTCAGTACATATTTAGAGGCACGTGGGGCAATAGAGTATGGGAAAGAAATGGCCCCACATGGACTTTTTATCTTTTCCCACAAGCCCTGTTTAACCTGGTATCCTGCAAAAGTGTGGAGTTACAAGGGCTGCATCTGCTGGAAAATTGGATAACTATCTTTTGCAGATTCTTGTGTTCAAAACTAAACCAGTAATTCAGTTCTTAATCAGCTTCTTGTGTTCCTCTTGCGGTGCACAGGTAGTCCTTGACTTATGACCAGTTGTTTAACGAACGGTCAAAGTTACGCCAAACTACCCAAAAGGTACTTACAACCTTGTTCCATTGGACCCCCCCCCACATAGTCACATGATGGCATTTTGGGTGCTTGGCAACTGGCCCACATTTATGGCCATTTGCTACGTCCTGTGGTCAAGTGACCATGGTAATAATCAACGCGACGCCGCAAAACCCCCCCCCCAGTGGGCCGCGGAAAAATTATCAAACGTTGACCGGTCCACGGCAATAAAAAGGTTGGGGACCACTGAGTTAGGGGACATATGGGTGGGACAAATGAATATGTTTATCTAACTATAGGAGGAATAAGGATTGATAAATTCCCCTCTTCCCCCAGACAGTAGCTTCCTCCAATGTCCATTTATTAGCTTGTCAGCTCTTCAAGGCAGACTTGACTAGGTAAAGAAAATAATTTATGCTAATAATACTTTTATAATAAGAGTATAATAACAGAATCTTGCAAGTCTAAATGTGTTTGTCCTCTCCTCCATCTCTTTATCTTCATGAGAAGTTGGAAGGGTCTTGTCTAAGATGTTTGGTCTGGTTATAGTTCTGGTTAGACTCACATCTCTTTTATCTAACCATTACCCTTGGTTGTGGTTTTTGTTCCTGTTGTTCAAGATTATTTTTTCTGTCTGTTACTGATCTCCTGGAAATTATTTGAAAATTGATTATTATTATTATTCTAAAAACTAGTACATCTAGGCGTTTTTTTTTGGGGGGGGGGTGTCTTATCATGTTTTCTCATATTGCAGCCTCTGCTTTTAAATTTGTTTTCAGGTACTCTTCCCTATTGCATATCATCCAATATTAAAATAACTACATTTCATTTGAATTTGCAAATATTGAAACTTTGTGCTGGGGGCTGAATAGAAGCTTTGCATGGTAACATATATTCCTTAGACTGCAGGTTGTACACCTGTGTTTTAGAGATTTTGCTAAGCTGAAGAGACAACAGTGCATAATTCAAATGTTTTGCCTAAAAGTTAAGCATTAAAAGATAGAAAGGAACTCACATATAGGTCAAAAATCCAGCACAGAAATTTAGCAATAAAAAATAAATTAGAAGAATAAATAGGACGTGCTTCATAAAATGATTGTGAGAATCTGGTGTCCACAAGGGAGGTGAAAAAAGAAAGAAAGCACAACAAAACCATTAAAATGATGCATGTTAAAAAGAGCAGGGCTTTGACTGTATGCTCATGCTAGCCATCTTTAGGGAGTAAAAAAAACCTAGTACAACAAATAAAACTAACATATTATACATTTAAATTAAAAATATAAATATAAGTAAAGCATAAACCTAAAAAGAATTATTGATAATTGGAAAGAGCCAGAAAAGATATTAGAGCACTGTCAAGGGCAAAACTTAGCATCCAAAGCTGCCTTGGATCCAGAATGCAATAGAGTTATTCATTTAGAAATTAAGTTCCATAGCTTAAAGAGCTGTTTAGTGGTAACTAGGGAGAACAGGCAATATCCACTTGGAATGATCTATGCTGGTTTATTTTCCTTCCCTCTGTAGATTACAGCTTGTATCATCACAGATGCCAGTGCTTTTAACTTTTCAGTTCTTCCTCAGGGGAATATTTTTTTTTATTAAACAGAAACTTGCTGTCTGAAACAGAAACAACTTTTATTTTCAAAACACATAATTTTTAATAAATAAATATTAACTGACACTGTTCTAAAATTGCATCCCCTCCTGTTGTTATTGTGTATAATAACCAATATCAATAATGTTTTGTTACAAAAGTTTGTTTTTAATGAAATATTAATGCCCTGTGTTAAATGTGTCTTAACCTGAGCTTTTGTTTTTATATAACTGGGCTATCCTACAGTGTGAAAGGCATTAGATTGCAGACAATTGAGATCACGTATGTGTCCTGAGCTGGAGTGTGTTAAGGAAGTGAAGCAGATGATTATATATAAATTATGAAAGAGTAAGAAAGGGCTGGGTACTTGCTGATCTGTTATATTACTATCTTCAGCAGTTGTAGGTAGTTATTTTAAAATGTATTAATGATTAAAGAGCAAAATATCAAACTTATTAAAATATAGGCAGATAAAACTAACAGTCTAGAGGGAATGATCAGGAAATTAATAGGATTGCAGACCATCCAGGGAGAAATAAGCCAGCCAGCAGGTATTATCAATGTGAAACCATGTTAAATAATTTTTACTTCAATCCTGATGTAACAAAATCTGGCGACCCTACTAGATATTTCTGTAGACTTGTCCGCTAACAAAAATAGAGCATTTTTTTCCTACCAGTCAGCCAAAGCAGGAGATTAATAAAGGCATTAGTAATTCAAAGTTTCATGACTGATAAAAGAAATATTGCTGTAAAACACATGATATTATCTCAAATGCGGCTGCGCGTGCTGTGGTGGGTGCTGTGGTGGGTGTGCCAAGGTACACCCACGTGACACCGATACTCCGCCAGCTGCATTGGTTGCCCATCGGTCTCCGGGTCCAATTCAAGGTGTTGATCACCATCTTTAAAGCCCTTCATGGCTTAGGACCAGGATATCTTCGGGACCGCATTCTGCCTCATACTTCCCTCCGACCGGTTAGGGCCCACAGAGTTGGCCTCCTCCAGGTCCCGTCGGCCAAGCAATGCCGGCTGGCAGGGCCTAGGGGGACAACCTTCTCTGTGGCCGGCCCCGTGCTCTGGAACCAACTACCCCCAGAGACCCGGACCATCCCCACCCTGCTGGCCTTCCGAAAAGCCGTTAAGACATGGCTTTTCCTGCAGGTGGGGGGGACAGCTTAAATCCACCCTAGCTCACCCCCCAAGTATGTATGGTGCTGAATGGATGTTGTTGTTTTAAAATTGTTTTTAAATTTTGTACTTGTTTTTTTTTAACTATATGTAATTTTTGATTATTCTTGTATTTCTCCCTGTTGTACGCCGCCCTGAGTCCTTCGGGAGTTGGGCGGCATATAAGAATAACAAAATAAATAAATAAATAAATAAATTGCCCCATCTGGGCAAGGTTGTAGGTGTTCTTGTTAAACCTTCCAAAACCACTGATAATAAGATGTGGGATTTGGCTACTGAAACACCCTTTGTGGAGGAAGATGGATATTAAAAAATAATAATTGAACAATGAAAAGGGTCTATAATTCAGTAATAAGCATATTTTCTCCTATTTTCTGCAAATCCTCATCATGGACTTATTGTTTGATTTATATGATGGTTCTCTCAAAACTTGACATCATCAAAATTTAATGCCACCCAAAGTCATTTGACAGTGATATGGGCAGCATATAAATTTAAGAAATAAATAATAATAATCGCAATAATTGAGTATGAGGCTATGTCAAGAAGTAAATTTATCAGCAAAGATTAACTCTGCGGAAGCATCATCTGAGGAGAGTAATTTAATCAATATTGCAGTTGGCAAGTTCTTAAACAGGCCTTGATGGTGGCAGAACATTAGTAACTTAATGTATTTAGTTAAATTTATATAGCCTCCCATATTGTACATATGATTCTAATATTCTTTAGATGTTCCATAGCCCCTTGCTCAGTTAATCTTAGTTAATTATAGTCCTTTGCCACAGTTGCTGAGATGTTGATCAAATTTCAAACTTCATGAAGAACACTAGGCTGCTTAGATCTGACCTAGAACATCTATTTTCAAGCTATTTTCCAAAGCACCTGAAGGACAGACAAGGAATAATGGATGGACACTGACAAGGAGATATTCAATCTGGAAATAAAGAGAAATTTTCTGACCGTGAGGACAATCAACCAATGGAACAGCTGGCCTTCAGAAGTTGTGGGAGCTTCATCACTGGAAGCTTTCAAGAAGAGACTGGATTGCCATCTGTCAAAAATGGTGTAGTGTCTCCTGCTTGGGTAGGGGGTTGGACTAGATGACCTACAAGATCCCTTCCAACTCTGTTAATCTCTATCTGTATCTTCATAGATTTCACCCAAGGAGTTAAATCCCAAAAGTCCAATTTTTAGAATCTTCTTATAAAAACCCATCCAAAGCAAAATATGAAAAGTAACGTGTCTTGAAAAGTCTGACCCATTTTTTTTGTATGCATATGTTTTGTATGCATTCACAGAATAAAAGAGTAATATTCTTCCTACAAATATATTAACCTTAGAACAAAGTAGTCAAGCAGTGGATCTGGGGGCGGGTGGGGAGAATATGAATTGAACATTATGATGCAACTCTATCCTTTTTGTATGTGTGTCATGATGTGGGACATGTTTATGTAAGGGGTGAAGTGTGCATTGTGATGTTCATTTTGCAGGCATTTGTTAGGAGAGAAAGAAAATGTCTTTTGTCTCACCAGTTGAAACATAGATAGCACACTGTATAAGCAGATCCTATTTCAGCAACCAGCGGTCTGGGACTTAATTTTGTTTTAATCCCGAACGGCAGGCCTTGAGAGAGAGAGAGAGAAACCCTTGCAGGTCATGAAGCCATTTCTTACAAATAATCTTTTGTTCATGAGGAGGGTGCATTTCTAGCATTGGTTAAAAAGTTCAGGTTCATCTCAAGAGCAAAATAATCTCTTTCCATCCAGAGGAAGTAGATCTGATGGAGTTTCTTTTAAGAGATTTGAATCTCCTCCAATCAGCCCCAGTATTATCAAAGGAAAATCATTCCACAACTTATATTTTTAGTTCCCGATATGCAAAATGCGTGCTAGTCTCAAGGAGAGGCCAAGTATTTATATTTTTCAAATAGTATTTCCTGTATGTGTTTGCTTTTGTCACAGACACTGCCAGTGCCTGAGGGAACAATCTATGGAGCTAAAAATAACATTTCAGTTCCTGGGTGATGGAAATGCCAATGAAGCGGGGGGGGGGGAAATCCCTCCCTCAATTTTTAATAATTCTAAGAAGCAGCTTTTGAAGCCAAGCACAAAACACAGATGGAGTTGTGTTAACATGGGCTCATTACCGATTTCTGACTCTTTGGGGGCTGTACTCCATTTCCTGAGGGAGCCAAAATGTGCAATCATCATGAACACAGATCTGACTGTATGACTTACAGAAGATGTTGGTTAGGTCTGAAGGCCGGTGCAATACTTGATATATAGATATGGTTCCTTTTTTATTTTCCCCACAAGAGCCATGTTTTCTGTACAGCGTTAAGCACAGTTGCTTGGGATGGGAGGAATGCCACCATGTAAATGGTGGCTCAGCCCCAAGACATTTCTTAGAAACATTCATATCTCCCTGGAAATGTTAGTGTTAGGCTATCATTCTCTCGTTCGTGCTGTGTTGCCATCTGTTTCAGCTCACACTTCAAGTTTGCAGATGTGTCCTGCTTCTTCTACCTGTTTGATGCACAGCATTTCAGCAAAGAATGGAGTGGGGGAGGGAAGATCCTCTAAAGTAGCTCAGGGCCACTTTGATTGCTGCCAAAGGCTTGCATTTCATCTTCAATACTGTGTTTGACGTATGAAATTTGGGTTATTTGCCAGGTGCTTTCAAATATGCATCTGTTTTGGCAGAGTAGGAACTTGTTGGCATTGCTTTCTTCCCTTGCCTATCTTTCACTATTTTTTAAAAAAATAAAAAATAAAAAACCCCACAACCATTACAATTTCTTTTTTTAAAAAATAACAATAATACAGGAGTGAGAGATATTAAATGAAATTTTAGTTAGAATGGAGGACGCCGTAGCATCTGTTAAGCCAAGACACAAATTGGAAGATAAGCATTTGAAATAATCTAATTTCCTTAGCATTGTAGAGTTTGTTTAATTTGATTGTATATTTGTATGCAGCCCCTTAAATTGATTTCAGAATAGTTGGCAGCAGTTGCTAGATATTTCCTGGTTGTGTGTTGTTATAATTTTACATTATGCCAATAATTTATAAAGAGATGTAATTTTTTTTAAAAAAACGAAGGGTACTTTTCCCTCACACACTGAGAAGAAACGCTACAAATGCTGAAGCTAGAGAGCCAAAGTTTCTCAGGGCAGAGATGAAAGTTATCTCAAAAACCAACAGCCATCCAGCTTCAATGATGAAAAGCTCAAGGCAAAACATCTGTTAACCATGGAAAAGTCAAGAAAAAGAAACTTGAAATTAGATTATGTAAGAGAGGACTTCTTCATGTGGATAGAGGTTCATCAACAGTTTTAAGTGTCTCCATTTTATTATCCTATCAAGATTGTCATCTGCTCCTGTCAAAGACTTGGGTCTGAGTTGTCAAAGTTTTTATCTTGCGAGACAAAAGCATTTTGCATTTGTACTGAATTCAGTGCTTGGGAATCACTGCTGCATTTTTGTCAGTGAATAAAGCAAGGGCACAATTCTTATTATATTCTCAAGTATAACGTGAACAAAATATTTAAAAATAAAATTTGCTTTCTGCAGAGTTACAGAACTTTAATCTACATTTTAGTATAAGATTTCATGCATACCAGGTATCTTACTGAGGCCAGACTCTGGCAAACATAAGTTGGTGCAGTTCACAACTTAAATCCCATGGGGCTAAGAAGGAAATAAGGTGGGCCAGAACTACCTTGCAACCATGCCCCCAACCACCACCTACCATAGCTGGTCCAGAAACCACTGTTAAAAATTGTATCAAAGGTAGTCAAATAATATGAGTTAATTTTTTTGTCTTTCATTGTCATTTATCAAGGCAAATAATACAGTTTTGGTAATGAACTTGGCCTGAAACCAGATTTATATGCACACTTCATTCTATATCAAGTTGGGTAAACCTTTGTGCATGTGTGTGAACCCCAGGGTCACTTTTGACCATAGCTGCTGAAAATGAAAGGCATAACTTCCTGTCATTTTAAGTTAAGAAACTCAAAAAAATGTAGAATAAGTCCTTTCAAAATCTTAGGAGACTAAATCACCAAATAAAAAAATCCTTCAGAAAATGTATCTATCCTTACTTTAAATATTGAAATGTGGTTTATTATTATCATCAAAATATTGCATCTATCTTCTATCTATTATCTATCTATTATCTCTCTCTCTCTCTCTCTCTCTCTCTCTCTCTCTCTCTCTCTCTCTCTCTCTCTCTCTCTCTCTCTCTCTCTCTCTCTCTCTCTCTCTCTCTCTATCTATCAATCATCTATCATGTATCTCTAACTAGTTGAATGATCTTGATATCATAGATCTAAAATGTGGGAAATCCATTTTCATGTGATTTACATGTGCAACAGAATCACATGAGTTAGAATGAAAGCCTGGGAATTCATACTGAATTCCATCCTAATAAATAATAATAATTACTCCCTCCTCATGGAAAATTAATGTTCCATAGAAAAATGTGATGCTTTCCTCCTTACTCTAGGGATATTTGAACTTGCTTCTCGTATAGAAACATAAAGGCAATAGTACTCTTATACTTAATGTGTCTGAACTAAAATAAGATCCCATGTATGTCTTACAAATGACTATTCAGGAGTTGTCTTAATTGTACAAAAATATTCAGTGAAGCCTCTAATAGTTTTAATGTGTTTGAGGGAGAAATGACAAAAAACCAAATTCCCCCTGAAGAGCAGATGCATTTTAGGAACTGTTATTTATATCTTGAATTTCTCTTTTGTCTGTTTTATGACAGTATCAAAAAGCAACATTCCCATTTTAACAAAGGCTTAGCTTATCCAGGCACATTTTGAGACACCATGCCCAATGAAACAAAGCTACATCATTAAAAGTAATGACTGTTTCCTGAGCTACTATTAATCAGCATAACACCCTTTGAAAATCCAGCTGTTTGGGATATACCCGAGAGCATGTAGGGAGAATGGAGAGAAAATGTAAACTAACCGAAACATTTTTTTAAAAGTTGTGGTGCAATAAAATATGACATCTGCATATTTTACAACTGTTGAGTTATATCTAACACTCCCATTTTTAATGGTAAAGGCAGATATAATGCAAAGAAAAGTCACAATACATCCCTGAAGTACAAGCATAGTCCAGTTTGTTTCAAGCACCACAGTATAAGTGACAGCTGAATATTTCAGGGGATTAAACAGTAGCCTCACCATGAATTTTTTCGTTCCCCTATATTTCAAGCATTTTTAAAAAAACCACATTGTACAAAAATGTGCAAATTCATGTGCAAACAGAAACACTCCTGGGGAAACCTATCAATATTTTATGGGACTAAAACTTTATTACGTAGGCATTCTGATGTTCATAAGAAATTCAGAACAAGGGCTCCTAAGGATAAATGAATGGAACGTTGATTCATACTTTGACCCCCCCGGTTGGTGATTTTTCACAGTTTTCATCCATACTTTTCCTACAGAGTAGAAATATGAAATGAAATGTTCCCAGTTGGCAGCATGTTTGGCTTATACATTCTGGCTGTGTTGTATGGCATACACAGAATGTTTATTAAATTAATCCAAATAGCTTAATCATTGTTTCTCAATTAATTATGTATATCACTGCTGCATGCAATGATACCAATGTCCCCATTCTTTTTCCTGAAATAATAGCAATAGCAATAGCACTTATATACCGCTTCACAGTGCTTTACATCCCTCTAAGTGGTTTACAGAATCAGCATCTTGCCCCCAACAATCTGGGTCCTCATTTTACCGACCTTGGAAAAATGGAAGGCTGAGTCAACCTTGAGCCAGTCAGGATCGAACTCCTGTAATGAGCAGTGAGTTAGCCTGCAGTACTGCATTCTAACCACTGCACCACCATGGCAGAAATGGCAGAAATGCAGAATATTATTGCTTCATAAAAACCTGACCAACAACAAAAATGCCTTCAGGGTTTTCCAACTATCCCTACTTCTGAAGACTCAGGATGAATGCAAGAAGCTTCTCATTAGGTGTTCAAGAAACTTCATATGGTCAGCTATAGTTTTCAAATTATTTAGGTTATATATATAAGCAGTATGCTCCCTCCCATATTTGGGTATACCAGGGTGATTCGACAGAAAAAACATATAACCTTTCCCTGGTACAAACTGATACAGGAGGAGAGCCTGTGGCTTAGAGGTTAAAGGCACTGCCTTACAGGCAGGCTCCCCAGGTTCAAATCCCAGTAAGGGTATGGCTAGCTGATGAGAGCTAAATAGCTTGAAATAGATCTATGCTAGTCTCCCTTCATTTTTCATTATCAGTAAAAATGTGTCACATATATATACAGTATATGTGTGTGTATGTGCATGTGCATGTGCATATGCATATATATATATATATATATATATATATATATATATATATATATATATATATATATATATATATATGTATGTATGTATATATATGTGTGTGTGTGTGTGTGTGTGTGTGTGTCATTTTTTTTGCTGATAAATGAAAATAAAGGGAGACTATTATAGATCTATTTTGAGTCTGTGAATGCTAGCAACTGAAATCCTAGCACACTTGGAAACCAGCAGATCGGGCAAAGCTGATTTAACTGTCCTGTTTTCCATGACATTTACTCAATTTATTTTCTGAAGAAAATATTTCTGAGCGCATCATGCTAGATTTGAAAATTTAAATGTTACCCTTTTGTATCATTTTAGGTATGTAGTTGGCACGGTTTTCATTGCTGCTTTCAGCTAAATATTCTCATTGGATTACAAAGCAAAATCTAAAAGCAAATTATTTAGTTTGTTTTCCTTCTCACATCATGGCTCTAAACACATTAAATGAAGTTTAATTCCTTTGGGCTCCATTTGCCCTCTGGAGTCTTCTCTAGTTTTCTTATATATTCCTTTCAATCATATTGATTAGGCAGCTGTTTTCATGTAAAGATGTACTTTGCTGCTGTAGAATAGTATTCAGCAGGTGTTACAATGCAGACAAGTGTTGACGGCATAAAAATTAAATTAGCACCCAATAAAATTTTAACACCTGGGCTGATAAATGCGAATATCATTGCATTTCACCTTTTAAGAAATGCATTCATGCTTCTCTACCATTACTGTGACTTTGGGTAACATCATAACATTTTGCTCTCTTCAGAAAAAAATGCTTTCATTGTTATAATATCTTTTCAAAGTTTCTGTTGCCGTGTCCCAATTACTTCTACTGGAAGAATAACGTATGTAGGAAGAAAAAAATGAGGACATCTATTTAATTGGCTTCAAAAATCCTGATGATAACTGGGTGGCAGCAAAGAATTAGAAGTTTCTGTAGCACTTTGCCTTCATCTCGTGGCTGTCCAAATATGGTAGTAGGATCATTTAAACAAATGGGCACATTAGCAATAGCAATAGCACTTAGACTTATATATCGCTTCACAGTGCTTTACAGCCCTGTCTAAGCAGTTTACAGAGTCAGCATCTTGCACCCTGACGGAATAAGAAATTATTCCTATCAAAGAGGTGATATAGGATCTTGCTTCCTTGAAGTCATTCTTACTTAGAAAATAAAACTGAGATTCAATTCTAATTAACAAAATATTTATTTTAGTACAAAAATAACAAAAGAATATAAACGTTATTGATCTACATTGTCTCAGCTAAGAAATCACGTCTGCCTCGGGCGAGGCTCACAGGAGAAGAAGGAAGGAGGAGACTCCTGGAATGCACACATGTGCAGTAAAACATATCACATGCCTGCTTGATTAGAAAATACAGTAAACCTAGAAATATGCAGAGGTGCTCAACTGGCAATGTTCACATCGTGACACACCCAACTATCTGGGTCTTCATTTTGCCAACCTCGGAAGGATGGAAGGCTGAGTCACCTTGAGCTGGTGAGACCCGAACTACCAAACTGCTGGCAGCCAGTGATCAGCAGAAGTAGCCTGCAGTACTGCATTCTAACTGCCACCGTGGCTTAAGATACGTTGATTATTTATTGCAAAAAACCATCATGGAAAAATAGGAATTTAAAATAGGTTAAAATAGTTAAAAACAAAAATTGGCTGGCTGCCCAATAGCAATCGCAATAGCACTTAGAATTATATACTACTTCATAGTGCTTTACAGCCCTCTCTAAGCAGTTTAGAATATCAGCATATTGCCCCCAACAATCTGGGTCGGAAGGATGGAAGGCTGAGTCAACCGTGAGGATCGAACTCTTGGCTGCACACAGAGTCAGCCTGCAATATGCATTCTAACCACTGTACTACTATAGCTTCAATCTCCTTTTAATGTGGGAACAAAGTAACAGACAAGTCCTTACTACAGTAACATGCCCCAATCAGAAACCTGCTTGGCTATTCTTACATTTTTTGTAATCTGTATTCATTTTTATTCTTTCTATTTATAATCTTTAATACAATTATTTATAAAAAAAGAAAACCAAAGATCAATCAGAAGTCAGGATGCCTGTCTATAAAGACAAGAGATCAGTTAACCCCTGCTCAATTGCCTGTGGTCTGCATAGCACTACTTTGCTTCCTAAATTACCAGCCACAAAAACAGGCAAAATGTCAGGAAATCTAGATCATGGTCACTAAACCCTGAAGCCCATCATTGCCCAACAATACTGGTCACGAAAACCTATGCCAGTATAACAGCAATAAGCTTATCTGCATGGGTTGTGCAACCTCTGAAAATGACTCAGATGTGCTTTGATGCATTAAAAGAATTGCATTAAAATGTCCCAAAGGTGCCTTTTCAGGAGGCAACTGGACTTTCTTCTTTTTTCTTTGATGATGTTTTGCTTCTCATCCAAGAAGCTTCTTCAGCTCTGATAGGATAGTTCCAGGGGTGGGTTCCTCCCGGTTTGGACTGGATCGCCCGAACCAGTAGCAACCCGCTGGTAACATCACTGAACTGGATCGGCTGGTACCGATCCGTGGGCGCCACCATCTTTTTTTTTAAATTTTTTGCGAATTTGTTACTGTTATGAAGGTTTTTCCTGTTCTGCTGCTTGTAAAAGGGGCCTCCCACCCACCCCCGGGTTTATACTGACCTTTATTCCTTCGCCCGAAGCACAGCTGATCAGCTCCTCAGCTATGTTTCGGGATGATTTCAGCTACAGAGCATGCGCGGAAACAAAATCGCACAGGAGGACACGTGTGTGCACGCGAGCGGAGCATGTGCGTGCACGTGCAAAATGTTGCGATGCGAACCGGTGACGAAGGTACCGTATTTTTCAGAGTATAAGACACACCTTTTTGTCCCCCAAAAGAGGGTGGAAATGTCGGTGTGTCTTATACACCAAATACAGCAATTTTTAGCCTCCCGAAGCCCCGCCCCCGCATCCAATTTTTGCAAAAAGGGCTGTTTTTTTGCAAAAATGGGGGGTTTGCCTTCCCCCACCCCCTAGGAGTGCTCTGCAGGCTTCCCAGATCCTTTGCATGTCCTGTTTTTTCAAAAAAATGAGCAAAAAACGGGCCTTTTTTTTTGCAAAAATTGGGGCATTTTTGCCTTCCCCCACCCCCTAGGAGTGCTCTGCAGGCTTCCCAGATCCTCTGCATGCCCTGTTTTTGCAAAAAAATGAGTGAAAAACGGGCCATTTTTTGCAAAATTGGGACATTTTTGCCTTCCCCCACCCCCTAGTAGTCCACTGCAGGCTTCCCAGATCCTCTGCATGCCCTGCTTTTGCAAAAAAAAAAAAAAAAAAAAAAAGAGTGAAAAACGGGCCGTTTTTTTTGCAAAAATTGGGGCGTTTTTGCCTTCTAATTACCCCATCTAGCATGACTGGAGGAGGAATTCTGGGAGTTGAAGTCCACTAGTCTTAAAGCTGTCAAGTTTGAAAACCCCTGGGTTAGGGGTTAGGGGTGCAAGGGTCTTCAAACTTGGCAAGTTTAAGACTTGTGGACTTCAACTCCCATTCCTGAGCTAGCATGACTATAGGAGGAATTCTGGGAGTTGAAGTCCACTAGTCTTAAAGCTGTCAAGTTTGAAGTTTTTAAAAAGTATACATGGTTGTAAAAAGTATACATGGTTGTAAAAAGTATTCTGCTACACTGGTATTTTATTAAATAATATATTACTACACCATTTGGTTCAGAATACTTTTTTCCTTGTTTTCCTCCTCTAAAATCTAGGTGCATCCTATACTCCAGTGCGTCTTATACTCCGAAAAATATGGTAAGTGGAACCCACCCCTGGATAGTTTCCCATATCTTGTAAGAGCTGAAGAAGCTTCTTGGATTAGAAGCGAAACATCTTCAAAGGAAAAACAAGAAAGTCCACTTGCCTCCTGAAAAAGCACCTTTGGGACAACTATGACCTGGATGACTGAGAATCTCTACAGACTCATTGCATTAAAAGAGCTTCCACACAAGCTTGAAAAAAAGTTGCAGCAGTTCTAAGAGTTGTTTCCTCTTTAATGAATCAACTTCTAAAATCAGCTACAAGTTTTTCCAGGCTTGAATGGAAATGCAGAAAAGACTTTCTGTTTTGATGAGTAACAAAGTGGTGTTTTTCCTCATCTGAGATCTGATGAATTCCTTCTGAATCATTTTCAAAGTGTGCTGGCCCTTAATATCTACTAACCTGATGTAACATCTTCAGATTTGCTTGTAAATTTTCCCACCACACATTCTTACCTTGAAATGTACATTTCATAAATTAAGCCTGATCTCCCATTCCTGTTTATGTCTTCTTAGGGGAAGAACTCACTGATAGGTACATTCTTCACTGTCTCTCCTTTTGCAGGTTATATAGCAATATTTCTAGGGAATGCCTTATTAATTTTTCTGACTTATTCAGCTAGCTTAAGTAGTCTTGTGATTACAAGTATCTTTCATGAACTCTCTCAGTGACCTTAGCTGAAGGGAACTAGCTGGGCCAATTCCCATTAAGACTATTGCAATAAATTATACCTTGGGTGACATTTAAAAATGGTTTAGAAATTGGAAGTGATCCCGAATCAGAGCACAGGATTATTAATGGGACTAATTCTTTTGTTCTGACACCAAGCTGATTTAAACTTGAAAGCCCTAAATTGCTTAGAAGTAGTTACCCAAATCCTGAGTTCTTCTTTAGAAACTCTCCTCTAAGTGCTCCTGCCAAGTAAGGTAGAATGGGCTATCATTAAGGAAGATCTTTTTTTGGTGATGATACCTGGATATTGAAAAAGCCTTTTTCTGACAAGCTGCCATCTTTATTATCTTTACAAGGCCAAACAAGATTGTTTTATTCACCAACAGCTTTTAAATTATGTTAGTCTTTTAACTTGACCATTTTAATTTAAAATCTCAGTAGTTTATGTTTTATCTTATTGTACTGTGTTTTAATATTTGTTAGCTCCTCTTATTATCTGTGAATCTCTGTTACAGTAGCTGTATACCAGAGGTGGGTTCCTGCCGGAGCTGCCCAGTGCGCAGCTCCGGTAGGGAGCAACTGATTGCGCAATTTGCACGCGACCGCTCCAAAGCCCTCTCTGCTGGTCCACCGCGCACGTCGCCATTTTTTCATTAATTTTTGGGCGATTTTGCTTCTGCACATGCGCGGAAGCAAAATCACGCCAAAATCTCTCTCGCGCGCATGCCCCCTTGTGAGATTTCGGCGAGATTTTGCTTTTGCGCATGCGCAGAAGCAAAATCGCATGAGGGGGCGCGTGCACATAGCAAGTGCCCTCCCCGAAACTTGGAGATGCGTGCGCAGCGCACCGGCACCAGTAAGACAGCAACCCGCCACTGCTGTATACATATACTGTAATAAATACATAACTAACATTTGTGAGCTCCTATGTATGCATATAGGTGGGGAATGAGTGATTAAGAAGTTTGATATATAAATAAAATAAGTAAATATATATATGTGTGTTTGCATATATGTCTCTCTCTCTCTCTCTCTGTGTAAAGAGAAAGAGAGATGTGTCAGGATTAAGAAGTCTGATATATAAATAAAATAAGAAAATAGCTCTCTCTGTTGTGCTCTCTCTCTCTCTCTCTCTCTCTCTCTCTCTCTCTCTCTCTCTCTCTCTCTCTCTCTCTCTCTCTCTCTCTCTCTCTCTCTCTCTCTCTCTCTCTCTCTCCCAGTAATGTGTTTGTGCATCTGTGTGTATGTATGTACACACACACACACACACACACATAGTGAAAACCACTCACACATTAATCACGAAATCTCCAGAACCGTAAAGCCTACAAACCTGAAATTTGCCGCATATGTTCCTCTTGCCTTCTAGGTGCTTACTAAGAAAGGATTTTTCAAAATGACCATCAGAGCATGAGTATTTCTATATTATTATTAACAAGCTCTGATGCTAAGTTCTACTCCTCCCTCCCCATCTGAAAAGAAATCTGATCCAAATGCAAAACACAAGCAGAAGAGTTTCAGTTTCGCTTTTGCTTTCACAGCAGAAAGCAGCTTTACTACAGAACAGTTGAGTTAAGCCACGCACAGACTCTTTCCTGTCTCCTTCTTGCTCACACAGCAAATACTGTTTGAGTTTCCAAACACCCCTCAACTCTCTCACACACTAACAGGATGCTAGCCAGATGAATACCAATTTAATTTAATTTAATTTAATAATTTAATTTAATAAACGTTCTTATAGGCCGCCCAATCCCGTAGGATTTAGGGCGGCGTGGATGCTGGTAGGCAGAGACAGATTTTCCCGCCTTATTTTCCTCCTCAGTTCAGATGAATCTGTTCTTTCTACTGTAACATCAATTAAAGGGAAAAGAGGCAAAAAAGGCAGGGAAAGATTTACAGATGTGATTAGGAAAACACAAGTAAGGGAAGCTGCCTGTTTCTCCCATGGCCAGTTCTATGCGGTATGCTCCAGAGTCAGTTCACCTGACAGCCTGGTCATTCTCCAGCCAGAGAGCAAAACCAGGAATGTTTACAGGGAGGTCCTGAGCAATTCATCTGAGGGACGAATTGAAAGTCTATGCTATGCAAATAATGTCTTCATCTGTAACAGACACTTAGCTTACCATCTCTAACAAAATAATACAGTCCCTTTTTTAAACTACCTGTACTCATTAATTTTCAAGCTTTAAGTGTCAATTTATCAAGCCCCATCACATAGTTTTGTAGTGAAGCATGGGTATTTAGCACACACACACACACACACACACACACACACACGTATGCATGCATATATGCACTTAGACTTACTGTATCTACCACTTCACAGTGCTTTACAGCCCTCTCTAAGCAGTTTACAGAGTCAGCCTATTGCCCCTAAAAATCTGGGTCCTCATTTTACCCACCTCGGAAGGATGGAAAGCTGAGTCAACCTTGAGCCGGTGTGAATTGAGCTGTCGAACTGCTGGCAGAAGGCAGTCAGCAGAAGTCGCCTGCAGTACTGCACTCTAACCACTGTGCCATCACGGCACATACATACATACATACATGCATACATATATACATACATACATACATACATACATACATACATACATACATACATACATACGGAGAGAGAAAGAGACAGATGTGTCAGGATTACTTAGATATGGATGGTTCCCCTGCCCCTTTTTAGGATCTCATTGCACTAATTCCTTGATTTATACCAGTACAGCATAACTTATTGAACCCCTAGTGGGCTTTCTGCTATATTATGTAATTGCAAAACTTCCAGCAAAGTTATCACTTTTATTCAGTTCAGCATGGAAGCAATATTTGAATTTCCTACTGTTGGCATGCCAACTTCTGTCTCTCTAACTGATATTTCTCACTGATTTCATCAAGCCCCTCAAACATGGCCAGATACGGACACCCGTAGCAACTGATTGAGTGTTAACTTAGGTCACATATTTAGAAAAGCACATTTTCTTTTCTTCAGTCTTGGTTTGATGAAATGGCTAATATATTTTGAGGAGCCTCAAATATCACCACAGTGCAGGTTAGCTTCTCTCTACTGCTTTTTCATTAGGTATATTGTCAATTTTATTTAGCTCCATTTCATTTTGGTTCACAGCCATAAAACTATATTCTTAAATGTTAATAATAATTTTTATCACAGACTCAGAAAGTGAAGGGCAAAACATATTCAGGAATCAAATACCTCTATTTAAAAACATTCTCTATATTTCTACAAATGGTCATTTATAAAGGTTATATAAAAGCATGAATGATTTGATGGGATGAGATGTTCCTGTAATAATATTTTAACAAAACCTTGTTTTTGCACCCAGCTGACATCTGTTTTTAATGTGTGTTTATTATCTAACTACGTATGAAATAGAATCAAAAGAAATGTTTAGAAGATGCCACAAAAATAAAAGTTGGATTCAGAAGAATGTTTTAACAGGAAACCAGCTTTCTGACAGAAACATATTTTCTATTTCTAATCTAAGAAAGAAGGGCATTGTTGTACAGGTAACAATGAGAAAGTGCCAAATACAAAAGATGTATATCTGTAGACTTGGACAACCCTGAAGAAAAGCAGGAAAATATATCTGTAAACCTGCTTACTATTTAAAGCCCTACACGGCTTAGGACCAGGTTATCTTCGGGACCGCATCCTACCTCATACATCCCTACGACCAGTTAGGTCCCACAGAGTCGGTCTCCTCCAGGTCCCCTCAACCAAACAATGTCGGCTGGCGGGCCCTAGGGTTAGAGCCTTCTCTGTGGGGGCCCCTGTTCTCTGGAACCAACTCCCCCCAGAGATCCGAATCATTCCCACCTTGCTGGCCTTACTGAGCTGAAGTGGTGCAGTGGTTAAATGCTGCGACTGCAGGCTGACTGCTAGTTCAGCAGTTCAGCTGTTCAAATCTCACTAGGCTCAAGGTTGACTCAGCCTTCCATCCTTCCGAGGTCGGTAAAATGAGGACCCAGATTGTTGGGGGCAATATGCTGAACTCTGTAAACCGCTTAGAGAGGGCTGTAAAGCACTATGAAGCGGTATATAAGTAAAGTGCTATTGCTATTGCTATTGCTATTAAGACATGGCTCTTCCTGCAGGCGGTGTGATTGTGACTGTTGCTTGTGTAGGTTTTTTTTATCTTTTAAACTACCATTTTATTATTGTTATCTTATTGTATGTTTTGATAGTATTTGGTTGTTTCTTATATATGCTGTACGCCGCCCTGAGTCCCTAGGGAGCAGGGCGGCCTATAAGAATCCTAAATAAATAAAAATAAATAAAATAAATTCTACCTTGGACTTTGGGTTAGTGTGAACAAAGACCATTGTCAGATGTCTGTTAGGTGGCTGGATTCCCACCATCATCAGTATTTTGTATATTTTATTTAAAATTTATTTTATTTTATTTTATTCATTTTTTAAAGTTTATTTTGTTTTGTTATATTATGGGTTACCTAGAGCCAGTCTGAAGTCAGACATGCTTAATTGAAATAAATAAATTATCGGAATAAATAAAATACGGTAAGGTAAATCACACAAACAAAGCCGAAGATCTGTTCATCACTTAGGCATAGTAACATTATATGATGACAGAGTCTTGTTGAATAGTCGGATAAACTTCCTGAAAGTAAGAAAAATTCAATAGTGGAACCAGTTACCGAGGAACGTGGCGAGCTTCCCTTTGCTGCATATATTTAAACAGAGACTGTTGTCTATTATGTTTTAATTTGGATTCCAGGATGAAACAGAAGAATTGGACTTATGGTTAAAAAAAAGCTCCTTGATTCTATGGAAAAAAAAACTCCCTGTAAAGACTTTGTGCGATACCATTATAAAACATGCCTCTCCTTCCCTGAGGAAACAGAGGCTGCCTACACAGACACAGCATTTTGCACTAAAATAGCTTGTCTGAGCTCACATAGGCAGAAGTGATGAAATTATCCAGAGAATTGGTTGCCCAGCCTAGGAAACAATTCCTATTTTTTGGCATAGAAAACAAGGAGAGTTTATCTGTATATGATATTTTTATTCATAGTTGAATCAAATTTCTTGGTTTCCTGACAGATCCCTTTTTGCTTTCTGCCTCTGAAAAGACACCATGAAGTAAATAAGGTTGACAGAGCTCCATCACTGGTACCTAAAGGATAATGTATCCTACCAGTTTACCTCAGTATGAGCACAAGCCACCCACCATTTCTGGACAGCAGAATGTTTGATGATGTCCCAGCACCTTAGAAGCCGGCCTCTAATGCAACATCCTCCCCACCAATTCTTCAGGTTTTCTGAATGTTTATCAAAAATAGTGTTTTACTTCTTGTGCTGTTTTTGGCATGCTTTCCAGCTTTCATACTGTGCTTCCATACTTTATAAGTAACTCCCATCCAGTCCAACTGGGTACTGTTGCCTGTGGTAGGAAAAGGCCTCCCTTACAGTTATTTATTGCTGCATCCCACTGCCATTGTTTCTTTACAAATTCAAGCTGGGTTTACAAGTTACAAGCTGGGTTGTTTTCTCCCAACAACTTTATTGATCCATCAGACAAGGATGGACCAGTCTTCATTTCTTTTTTTAAAACCAGATTAAATTGATAGGCATGCTGCCACTTTCTCTTCAAGCCCAAGGCACAGGAAAAACTGTAGTCCTCCCTCCCTCCCTCCCTCCCTCCCTCCCTTCCTTCCTTCCTCCCTCCCCCCTCCCTCCTTCTTTCTTTCTTTCTTTCTTTCTTTCTTTCTTTCTTTCTTTCTTTCTTTCTTTCTTTCTTTCTTTCTTTCTTTCTTTCTTTCTTTCTTTCTTTCTTTCTTTCTTTCTTGCTAAAACAGCACAGGAATTTCCAAATCCAAGGCTGTGCTAAACAGAATCCAGACAACTCATCAACCCATCATCATGAACAATGTAAAGGGAAATCTGGAATGAGAGTTCTCAAGCAAGCTTTGTTTACAGATATTTGTGCAGGGGAAACATGCAGCTGAAGGCTGCAGTGCAGAAAAGTTCCAAGTCACAATAGGTGGTTCTTCACATCTGAAGGAAAACAGAGTCAACTTGATCATGTAGGTATCCATCAGAAAAAGAAATAAAAGCTGTTTATTCTTTCACTCAGCCTTACCTTTTGCCTGTTAAACATTATTTTGCCTTTCCCGTTATTATTTATCAAATTTAGAAACCACCCTTCTCACTCACACATTGACTCTAGGTGGCATAGACTCTGGACAGGGTTTACTGTATGTATTCAGTCATTCCATTCAGTTATCCATATAGAACATAGGTGTCAAACTAAATCACATTATGGGCCGGATTGTGACGTATTGTGACTTTTTTTGCCTTTGTGGAGCTGAGGTGGGCATGATGTATCCGACCAGTTTGACAGGCCTGATGTAGGACATGTGATGTAGGTCTCAGTAGACATCATATCAGAGAGGAGAAGAGTGGAGAAAGAGAAAAAATGATCTGAAAGTGTTGTTAATAATATTAAAAATTATAGCTTACCTTGGTGCCTGTGATTGTAAGAAAGAACTCAAGAGAGCTTGTGGGTATCAAACCCAAATATTTCTTCCTTTGTCTCCATTGGTTTCTTTGCCCCACCAGAGAAGACAGCATGCCTTTAACACATTTATGGGAATGTCTCTGGGTCCACCAAGGTCCTTTTGAGATCCAGATGAGAAGTTCACCTTCAATTAAATGGTTCTATGATTGACTAAATCCATCCAGAGAGCTACTTTATAAACCTGCCCATCATCTGTATCCAGAATTCCATTGTGCCTTCAACCCCAAAACATTGCCTACCTTTGGTTTAGAATAGTATTATTTCTATGGGAAATTCAATCAACCATGGCTAAAACAGAAGACTTACCACAATGTGTGAACCCTGTGCCTTTTGAAAAGAAGAGGGTATCAACTTATTTTCCAAAGCACCAGAAGGCAAGACAAGAAACAATGGATGGAAACTAATCAAGGAGAGGAGCAACTTGGAATTAAGGAGAAACTTCTTAACAATGAGAACAATTAACCAATGGAACCGTTTGCCTTTAGAAGTTGTGGGTGCTTCATCACTGGAAGTTTTTTTTAGAAGAGACTAGACAGACACTTGTCTCAAATTGTGTAAGGTCTTCTGCTTGAGTAGGGGTTTGGACTAGAAGACCTCCAAGGTCCCTTCCAGCTCCATTCTGATTGAAATCTTTCTGGCTTATTTCTGATTGTACTCCCTGACTTTTATCATGTTTTCTTTTTTTGTACTTCTTACACTCAGCAGTATTTTTCTACATCATAAAAATGTAGGTAATTTTAGGTGTCTCCCATTCACTTTTCTTCCTTAATTAACTGTTAATCATTAAGAGGCTACAGTATGTTTTCTTGTTTCTACTGTTACTAATTAACACAAAAACCTGTGATCTCCCATCCAAGCACTGATCAGATTTTAACTTCTTTAGCTATAAAGCCATTATTTTGCTTTTTGGCTTCACAACACATTCAAGATTAAAGGTAGGGAATTTTGTGCTTGTGGGATGGTTTGAGTATCTCTCCTATGACACTGGCCATGCTGGAGTAGGATTATGGGAACTGAATTTCAAAAATCTCAGGAGAGCACCAGGTTATCTAACCACATCCTAGAAAAACAGTTGCTGCATTGCATGGTTAAATTGTGAAATTGAACAAGGAGTAGGTGTTCTGTCTAGATCAAGGTTAAATCCATTCTTAGCTATGGATCACTGTGTGTTTTGAGCTAGTCATTCTTTATCAACCCAACCTCTATCACAGATTGTTCTTGGGATAAAATGAAAACCGATTGCTATGTAAGTTAGTCTTAAGGAATGATGAGACATACTTCTAAAAAAAACATTTAAAAATGAAACTTGTTTAACTATATTTCTTTCAACTTCCATTAGACAGCCTAAATATAAATGCTACTTAAAGAAATAAAAGAACTATTTCTTTTAATTATTGCTTGTGTATTTTCTACTTACAGTGGAAGAAACTAATAATCAACCATTCATTGCTATACTACAACAATAGTAGCTTCTTAGAGGATAGTATAAAAACAGAACATAGTCTTGACTTTGACTTCTGAACATAAGGCATTTCTGGACCATACTTACAATGTCAAACTCATGGCCAGTGGGCCGGATGCATCATGCTCTGGCCACGCCCATGCCTGGTTTAGCGAAGGGGGGGAAGTCGCAATATGTCACATGATGCGGCAGTGACAACGCGAGTTTAACACCCTTGATGTAGCCAATGGTTATAATGTAGATTTCTGGAAAACAGAAAGGACCAATTTGCATTGAATTAGAAGCAATTCCCTTCACCAGCTATCACGTGGAACAGATTGCAATGAATCTTTCCAAACGGCAAGTTATCTATCACTGAGAGAAATCATAAGACCATAGGCAGTTAAACTAATCTAGTGTGCCACTGAGTGTATATTTTAAATATGCTACATAATAGGGGGGGAAATTATTTTTGTTTATTTATTACATCTTATTATTTTTCAATCTGCTGATCTCTGAGGGATTGGATTCTACCTGTTAAGGTTACCATCATCAGGCTGCAAAAAGAGGGATGACCAACAAATGGTGGACAGATTGATTTTCTGCCATCTTGTGGCTGTTGAGATTTTTGCAGTCCAGTTCTAATTCCAATAGTAGTGCTTATTTAAGACTACGGGAACTGAAACTACAGTGGAAAGTATTATGGCTTAATGTGCTTCCTTGGGAAACCACATAAAGGAGACTTTGGGTCAGGAACATCTACAGAAGAAGGTTAAAAAAAGAGAAAATAATAGCTCAGACCATGTGATTGAGGCTCTGGCCCTGTTGTGCATGTATTGATGTTACATGCACATACACAATGATGGGGCTTCCATTGTGTCTTTGCAGGCACCATTTTGACATTTTCTACTACACTGACGATACTTCTGCTTTGGGGAATATCATACACCTGCATATTTCTGTTCAGCTGACTAATTACCATTTTTTCTCCAAATGAATTTGAAGTCCTGCTGGTTTTAATAGAAACACGCTACTACTACTACTACTACTACCACTATTACTACAACAACAACAACTACTACAAACAACAACAACAACAACAACAACAACAACAACAACAATAATAATAATAATAATAATAATAATAATAATAATAATAATCAGAAGGCTTGATTCTTGCAGCCCAGGAGCAAGCAATTAGAACAAATGCAATCAAAGCCAAGATTGAAAAATCAGCTGATGACCCAAAATGCAGACTTTGCAAGGAAGCTGATGAAACAATTGATCATATCCTCAGCGGCTGCAAGAAAATCGCACAGACGGATTACAAACAGAGGCACAACTACGTGGCCCAGATGCTTCATTGGAACCTGTGCCACAACTACCACCTACCAGTGGTAAAGAACTGGTGGGATCATAAACCTGAGAAAGTAGTTGAAAACAAACATGCCAAAATACTTTGGGACTTTCGAATTCAGACTGACAAGGTTTTGGAACATAATACGCCAGACCTCACGATTGTGGAAAATAAAAAAGTGTGGATCATTGATGTCGCCATACCAGGTGACAGTCGAATTGATGAAAAACAACAAGAAAAACTTAACCAATATCAGAACCTTAAAATTGAATTACAACGACTCTGGCATAAACCAGTACAGGTGGTCCCAGTGGTAATCGGCACACTGGGTGCTGTGCCAAAAGACCTTAACCGGCATTTGAAAACAATAAACATTGACAAAATCACGATCTGTCAGTTGCAAAAGGCCACCCTACTTGGATCTGCGCGCATCATACGAAAATACATCACACAGTCCTAGACACTTGGGAAGTGTTCGACTTGTGATATAGTGATACGAAATCCAGCATATAAATCTCGTTTGCTGTGTATTACATTTTTTGTGAATAAATAATAATAATAATAATAATAATAATAATAATAATAATAATAATAATAATAATAATAATAATAATAATAATAATAATGATAATGATAATGATAATGATAATGATAATGATAATGATAATGATAATGATAATAATAATAATAATAATAATAATAATAATAATAATAATAATAATAATAATAATAATAATAATAATAATAATAATAAACAATTGTTAGGGAACAATCCATTATAACTTCTCTCTTTTATCCATAACCAATGGTAAAATTCACCATTGAATTATATATTTGTTCTGAACGTTGAATGTTCATTAGGGCCACAAACAGAAAAATTTCATGATGTATTTTGTCATGTTTGTTTTTCATGTTTTCAAAGGTTTGCATAGTCATGTAATAAAATTCTGATCTCGTTTGGTTAACATGTCGTGCATTTCATATGTTTACCCTATGTCTTGATCTCAAGAAATGTTTTTTTCTCATATCAATTTTGTGCACATCATACACAAATATTTGGTATTCAGAAAAAAATATGTATTACCTTTCTGTGTCTACACCTTTTTAAATTTGAAATGTGGCACAGTATGAAAAAACTCTATTATTGCACAACCGGGAAGTCTGAAAGCTTTGGGGAATATCCCATTAATCAAGCAAGCAAGTCCAAAAATCAAGCAAGCAATGCATGAAAGTTTTGGTACCTTAGGGCTTTCAGGTTATGGTGCATCAACCATTTAGAGTTCAAAGAAACAAAAATCATGATTTCTGAAGTGCTATCCAATGGCAAATTAGCTGTGAGTACATTTTAGGAGATAGACATTTTCTCTTAGTGTAGCTAGGCAGTTAGTCTAAAAAAATAAAACAAATGAACATCCTGAAGACCCTTTTTAGACAGAATGCCAGAAAACTGGGTAAACTGCAAACAGAGATAAAGAGTATCTAAATCTTGTATACCGTTGTATACAAACGTTAACTCAGAGATGACCATTTCTCCCTTGCTGAGTTAATGTTCTATCCACCTGTCTTCCCCACTGCCAATCCTTTTAATGCATCTATTGCTTCTATTTTAACTTGCCACTGAATGCAGGTGTCCTTATTGTGTATGTGCAGGGTGTTAAAGAAAATGATGGGTTAAACCCTCTGACTTTGCTGCCTTCCTGCTTTCTGAACATCTCCAGCTGGTAGGAAAACCATCTGCCAAACACGGTGTTGCAGCAGGAAAGGGTTAGGCTTTGACATCTAAGGTCCGGTATCTTTATCATATCATGCACCTTTCCTGTGGACAAGCAAAGGATAGGCAGAATTAGGAAGGGAATTGAAGGGAATGGATCAAAATCAGGGATTGCATTAAATCATAGGGGTGTACACACACAATCCTGTGAATTTACAAAAAAACATAGAGATTGGCTTTCACAAAGATGTGTTTTCCCCTGAGCAGAGAGAGAGTTGATCACTCTAAACTATGTACCTCCACAAACTAACCACGCAAAGTCCCTCGAGACTATTCTGAAGGAGGAGAGGATGACCTAAAAAAAACGACAACAACAATCCCCTTGCAAGCCTATCATTTCATTGTGACTGTTGACAGAATGGCCAGATTTTAAATATCTTGAATTTGCTGTAGGTTGCTTTTGGCTTAAGGGTAAAAATGCTCATTTGACTTTGATATAGTTACGGATGCTTTGAGGCTGTCTCACAGATGGGTTGGCAATGAGAGGAAGGCAGAATTGTGGGGACGTGGCAGAGGAATGATTTTGTTTGGTCAGCTCATGATTAGATCCCATAATTAGTTCTGCATTGGGAAGGGCCATAAATCACCAGTAATGATGTCAAAGCAACAATAGAACAGAGTCACAGAACTGTAGAAGCAAAATTAGATCTTATTTATAGATATTAACATTTTCAACCATGTTGATATGCAATTATGTTTTTAAGATATTGATAACCAAAATTTTCCAAGAATCACCAAAGCCATATCTGTAGATGTTAATTATTCTAATACACTGGCAGCCTAGAAAATAGTTTTCAGAAGTCACAGAGATTTTAAACAGAAACAAAGAATTCAGAAAAGAATTCAGAGTCCCTCGTTCAAAAAAGGGGAGCACGTAGGCATTTCTAAAACTGCATTTAAATGACACATTATCCTTTTCGTGCTTCAAAATTATAAAGAAATGGCATCAGAGATGGAGAAGTCAGCCTAGTAAATTAATTTGTACCTTAGGCAACCAAATCATTATATACGAGGGAAAGAATTGCTATTCCTATTAGGATGTCATAAAATCTGTGCTAAACTAAGGTAAAATTTGTTTAGCCATGCAATTCTCTGCCAGACTGAAAAAGATGAATCAGATGATTTAGAAAACAGTAATTCTACATGAATGAGAAACCACTAGAAATTCCAGTGACAATAGTGACAAAGGAATGCAGTGATAAACCACTTCAATACTGCTGCCATGGAGACATCTTGGAGTGTTATGTAGTCACCAGGAATTTGGTTAGACTCAAGGTAGATTCCATCTTTACTCCATCAAACATTTATTAGAAAAGGCAAGTTGGAAACTTAAAATTTGGCTTAGGTATTTCCATATTCACATGTCCTTTTTCAAGAAAGCATGTTCTTAAATGATTTTGGATGTAAAAATTAAACTGACCATAGCAAACATGCTGTTTGCTCCATGTTAATGTAACAGCCAGCAAATTTTGACAGTTTCCTTCTTTGCAAAGAGGTTGACAGTACCATATGGATTGTGACAGTATCCCAAGATGAAGATACATCAGGAACCAGGAAAGACTAGGTTGGAATTAAGTATCCAAACAAGTAATTATTAATATTGTTAGTAATGCTTTTAACAGTATTTACAAATTAGAAAAGACCCTTTTTATCTGTAAGCATAATAAGAATTGTCAAGCTTTTCAGATATGGGGAAGTATCAATTTTTTTTATGAAAATACTAATGCCTCTCATGTCTAATATAGCCCAGTATCAGGAAGTCTCAGGGTGTGTGTGATGGGTCAACAATTAAAGACCCTGAGCTTGTCAACTGGAAAGCTGACAGCCCAGGTTTGAGACCAAAACACCATGCAATAGGGTGAGCTCCCATTACTTGCTCCAGCTCCTGCCCACTTAGTGTTGTGGACCGCCAGCGACCTGTGCATCTGGCAGCAGAGCCGGACAGCGAGGAGGTTGGTGTTGTGATTTGGCAGTGCCCTGTGCAGCTGGCAGCAGAGTCGGACAGCGAGAAGGCTGGGGAGGAATCTGGGCCAGGTCTGGAGTCTGGAGAAGTATCGGTGCCAGAGGCAGGGATTCAGCCAGGGCCTCCAGAACCTCCAGAGGTTGACATGAGTGAAGAAGAAGAAGAGGAGGAGCCTGTTCTCAATGCGTGCATGCGCAGAGCTGCCAAAAGGCAGGAATGGTTCCAGAGGAGAAGGACTACTTGGGAGTAAGGCTTGGGGATAATTGGCCACTCCCATAGGCTAGTTAAGTGATGAAAACGAATGAGGAATTTGCAGGAAGCAACTTCGTTCATTTCTAGTCCTTGTCTTTGAATTCAAGCCTCTGTTTTGCTCCTGTTTGAAATCATCAAGTTTGCCTGCAAATTGTTCCTGGGCCGTTTGCCAAAGAAAAGCAAGGTTCGTGTGGGTTATCTGCTGTTATCTGAAAGACTTATCGTCAGACTTGTGTTCTTTTGCTTGGACTATTGCCAACTGTTAAGGAGACAAATTAACAGCCGTTGCACAGAAAAGACTGGTTTATACTTTATTTGAATTTAGGATGACTGCTAAGTAAGACAATTAGTAGCCGTTACTATTAAAAAGAGGTTTGTAAGGATGCTGTTTGTGCTGTGGTCTTTTATCAGGAAGCTGGGTCAGAATACTTAGCAGTTTGAAAGCATGCAAATCATCATCAACATTTTTTAAAGACCCCATAATCCCTTGCGGGGTGGAATCTGGGCAACTGAATGGAGCTAGCAAAGTGTTTTAATGGTCAGATGCCCTTCCTGTTGCCAATGCAGTGTTTTGTTCAGCAGATATATATCAGTGTGCCCAGAGAGAGAAATATCTGCCTCTACCTAGGATTGAACTCACAGTCTCCTGATTGTGAGGTGAGAGTTCCATCTCTAGGCCACCACACCACTCCTTTAAAAGCATGCAAATGCAAGTAGATAAATAGGTACCACGTTAGTGGGAAGGTAACAGCATTTCATGTGCCACATGACCACGGAAGTATTTTTGGATAACGCTGGCTCCCTCAGCTAAGAAATGTAGATAAGCCCCCTAGAGTCAGACATGACTGGACAGGGGAAACCTTTCCTTTTTCCTTTATCATGAAGTCTCAGCAATTTTGTAATAAATCTTGCAAAACCTCAATGTTGTCTACCCCCATCAATTGCAATCACAACTACAACCACATTCTTGGGGCAGTTGAGAACAATATCCAGTTTATTAGTACTATGTTGCAGAGCCCTGTATTGTGACAGCATCTATTATCTTGAGATTTAATACTGGCTAACAGCTTGGCTGGCTTCAGAAAAGGATTGGAGAAATTCATGGAAGTCATGGAGATCACCAGCTATTACTTTGATGGCAATGTGTTAGCCTCTGAAAGTTGTTTGCTAGTGGGCTTCCTTGTACAGCTATCCATGAGTAGAGACTGCTTGACTAGAAAGGTCATGGATCCAACCCAGCAGAACACTGCTTATGTTCTTATGAACAGAGGATAGACTTTTCCAAAGATGATTCTTAGTCCATTTTGAAGATGGAAAATGTGTGAGAAAATTCATGAATGCGAAATACATAGTTAGCAAACCTATGAAAGGTGGGATTTTTAAAATTAATCACTAAGCATATTCTTTCTGCATTTGATTTCTTCCCAGAGTCAGAATAATGGTGGATCACCATTATTTGGTTAAGATAAAGAGAGAGAAGTCTTCTGTTTTTTCTTGACTTCTTCCAAACATGTTCAGAATCACTGTGTACTTTTTGAAAACATGACAGAAATGAATTAGAGGGGAATTTTTTTTCCAGTTTGACTGTATAAGGGACAGCATGTAAGCTAACCCACCTTATTTGAAGTCTAACAAGACTTTCTTTGCTATATTTACTGTGACATGAAATCCAGAGAGATTGTTATAAAGATCTCTGGGATTGATAGTCAATATCCATCCTGGAATCCTCCCTGGAAAACACTAATTGACCATCCATTTGTACAGAGGGCAAAACCCTCCTCTTTTTTTCATTCCTATGGGCACCCTCTGGACCATTTTTCCCCTTTTGGTATCTTCATCATGAAATCTTTAAAGAAAAAAAATCCATCAAGGCCACATTTCACCTCAAAGAATTACAGGCCTCAGAGACTTTGGTATCCCTAGGTATATTTATGACATTTGTCTAGGATATGGCTGTCAAGAGGCAAGACAAGTGACAAAATGTGTGTCACAACATAAACTTCACCTCCTTTTGTATGAAAATCCCAGTAAATAGGAAAGAAGTGGTGCTTATAGAATACATATTGTGGCCTCCTCCAGATACTACTCCTCTAGGATACTAATATTTAAACATATTCAAAAGTGGGGTATTCTTATGATTTAGAAATAAATGATCACATGAAGGTACATAAAAACTGTGGAAAACTCATCTAGGCCTGTTTCAATTATATTTCAACCAACCCAAAGCTGTGGAGCTGTGTAGCCTGTTGTGATTTTCATGAGTGTTTCCCAATAAAATTTACAGTTCTAAAAATATTGCTTTTGTTTTAACAAAACAGGAATCATGTGTAGATTGCAATTAGATTAAAATTTCTAGCTTATGCTGGGAGATCTCAAGCACAGCAATATTATCAACTGACTAAATTAGATGCATTCATTTGTCTTAGATTTTTAGAGTTTTTGTGATTAGCAGAAGTCTTGTGTTGTTCACAGGTTTCCAGGCAGGTTGTCTAATATTTCTTGGAATATAATGGCAGAATCTTTTGAAGAATCTAAGCACCTTCACCATCTAGAGCAGTGGTTCCCAACCTTTTTGTGATCGAGTACCACTTGGAGGTCCCGTACAGTCGCCGCGTACCATCTGGTTCCAGAGAAACTAAATTTGATCAGATATCAATTTATTTCCATAATTGTACCGTTCCTTTTTTGGCCCCGCGCATCCAGCAACTGGATTCTCCGGCCGCTGGGACCAGGTGGGTGGCATGTGGCAACAGTTGCAAATCGTTGCCAGATTATCTTGTGTTAGGCAGTAAACATTTTTGTGAAGTAAAAAATAACTAACTAAAAATCGTTCATGACCCCGAAAGTGTTCGCATACCACCTGGAAGGCCCTCGCGTACCACTAGTGGTACACGTACCACAGGTTGGGAACCACTGATCTAGAGAATAGAGCTAAGCTATTTTGAGGCAAATTATCCTTACTTCTAGGCTTCAAATCGTCAAATGAGCCTAATTTGCTGAGCCAAAATTTGGTTGTCAAATGCCCAAGTTTCAACAGTATGACTTTGGGAGATTTTAAGAGTGGGAAATGCAAAAAACACCACAGGTCATCCTCATCCCATGTTTATTTTATTTTAGCCTTTATTTTAGTGGGAAATAAAATCAAATAGTATGACTTAAAAGTGTGTCATTCTGCCACTGAATTTCACTCATGTGATCTTGATGTCTGGGTGTTTGCAAATAGGGTATAAGGCTGAAGAAAATAATCTGAATAATGACAAAACGTGTTAACAATTTCAACAAATTGTTTCATCAAATACATCTCCCATTGTAGAGAAACTCTTTTGTTGCTCTGATTTTGATGAAATGAAACCTTTTTCTTAACATAGAAACCTGTTGGAGAGAGCAGTATATTTGGCCTTTAAACTGTTGAGTGTAATTTTGAGATGGACGCTATAAAACTCTAAAATCATCTGAAAGCTGTATTAAGAATGATTTTCCTCTGGTGGAGTATAATGGCTTTAAGACAGAAAACTTAACTTTACAGAACTAGACATATTACCTTTCAGAGGAGACACTCACAACAGATTATAAAGTAGTAAAGTCAGTGCCTTGTGTAACCTGGCATAACTTTTTCCATAGCATTGAAAAAAAGGCAGTCTGGAGGGAAAAGGGAAGTTCTTAATTGGTAAGATTATGGAGCAGAGGCACTGAAATCCATCAACAAATGCTCATATGATTTAAGCCTGAGATCAGGAGAATCTTCAATGAAGCATTGAGCATTTCCAGGTATATTTGATGAGCTAAAGTTGTAACAATTTGTAGCAAGTATTTTGTATTTCAACTAATTGTGCAATTGCTTTTTATTTTGCAGGAAAACAAATAAACAAACAAATATGTTCCAGTGATGAACATATTGAATAAAAGCTTTTTGATTATTATGAAGAGCTTCTATAAGGTTGTCAAGAATTGACAGGCAGAACTGGCCAGAACTGATTTCCATTAATCTTTCTTAGCATTCCTTGCACAGACTTAATAAATGGATATTTACAGAAATTTTCTTTATACAGAACTGACAGCAATTACTGTACAGCATCTTAAGATAATTCAGAGAGAACTAATAGCATTCCATGTGCATTGTTCATAATTTTTTTAAAATAAAAAAGCTTTTTCAAAGTTGATTGGTCCTAATAACACCACTACTAGAGAAATGCATACTACCATTTTAAAAGTAGTCTTGTAGGAGATGACCAGGCTGAGCCTGAGGGAGGGGTCAAACACATCATCAGTCATGAGTCCCATAGTGTCCACAAAAGATCTAAGTCCAGTCCACCTTGAATTTCTTATCTACCACCAAATTGCTTTGACAGTTAGTAGTTCAGATTCTTGTAGAGAGCTTAAGCTTGCAATAAATCTTTATACCCATTTGAAATGTTTGGATCTCCTGATTTCTCTGGCACTTGAGAAGTCTTTGCTTAATAACCATTTGTTCAATGACTGTTTGAAGTTACAATGGAGCTAAATGACTGGTACTTACATCCAATCCTCAAAGATATTTTATTTATTTATTTATTTTGCTGGATTTCTATGCCGCCCAATCCCTAGGGACTCAGGGCGGCTCACAACATATTCGATCCATTACAAAATAAAAGCTATCATTAAAATATAAAACCATACAAATACAATAATTAAAAATACAAAAAATACAAAAGTTAAAAGAGTATCTCATTTACCCCGCCTGCCGGAAGAGCCAGGTTTTTATCGCTTTCCGGAAGGCCAGCAGGGTGGGGATGGTCCTGATCTCTGGAGGGAGTTGGTTCCACAGGGAGGGAGCTCCCACAGAGAAGGCCCTCCCCCTTGGTCCCGCTAGCCGACATTGTTTGGTCGACGGGACCTGGAGGAGGCCGACTCTGTGGGCTCTAACCGGTCGTAGGGAGGTATGCGGCAGGATGCGGTCCCGAAGATAACCTGGCCCTGAGCCATGTAGGGTTTTAAAGGTAACGACCAACACCTTAAATTGGATCCAGAGACTAATGGGCAACCAATGCAGCTGGCGGAGGATAGGTGTTACGTGGGTGCATCTAGGTACACCCACCACAGCTCGCGCAGCTGCATTTTGCACCAATTGTAGTCGCCGGACACTCTTCAAGGGTAGCCCCATGTAGAGCGCATTGCAGTAATCCAGCCGCGAGGTGATAAGGGCATGAGTGACTGTAAGAAGTGCCTCCTTCTCCAAGTAGGGTCGCAATTGGTGCACAAGACGAACTTGTGCAAAGGTCCCCCTAGCCACAGCTGAAAGATGTTGTTCCAATTTTTGCTCTGGATCTAGGAGGACACCCAAATTGCGGACCCGTTCTGAGGGGGCTAATTTCTCCCCCCCGAGAACCAAGGAGGGACAATTGGTCGAGTCCTTAGGAGGTAATATCCACAGCCACTCAGTCTTGTCAGGGTTAAGTTTTAGCCGGTTCTTCCCCATCCAGACCCTAACATCGGCCAGGCAGCGTCCCATTACGTCTACGGCTTCCCCGAACTGAGACGGGGTGGAGATGTACAACTGGGTATCATCAGCGTATTGCTGATACCTCACCCCGTGTCGTCGGATGATCTCACCCAGCGGCTTCATGTAGATATTAAACAGGACCGAGCCCTGCGGCACCCCACATAGTAGGGGCCTAGGGCTCGACCTCTGCCCCCCTGTCAACACCGACTGCGTCCTGTCAGAGAGGAAGGAGGAGAACCACTGCAAAACAGTGCCGCCCACCCCCACCTCTCCGAGACGACGCAGAGGGATACCATGGTCAATGGTATCGAAGGCCGCTGAAAGGTCAAGTAGCACCAGGATAGAGGAATGGCCCCTATCCCAGGCTCGCCAGAGATCATCCATCAGGGTGACCAAAGCCATTTCCATACTGTAACCGCGCCTGAAACCAGATTGAAAGGGATCCAGACAATCAGTGTCATCCAACAGTCGTAGGAGCTGGAGTGCCACCACTTTCTCAACAACCTTCCCTGCGAAGGGAAGGTTGGAGACTGGACGGAAGTTCTTTAAATCCGCCGGGTCCAGGGAAGGCTTCTTGAGGAGGGGTCTCACCACCGCAGCTTTTAAGGGCTGCAGGACGGACCCCTCTCTCAAAGAAGCGTTGACCAACGCCTGGAGCCAGCCGCGTGAAACCTCCCTGGTGGCCGAGACCAACCAGGAAGGACACGGGTCCAATAAACAAGTGGCGGAGCTCATAGCTCCTATGGCCTTGTCCACATCCTCAGGAGTCACCGGTTCAAACCTATCCCATATAACCGGACTAAGACCTGCCCCAGTCATCTCGGCCTGTACTGCCCAATCGGAGTCCAGGTCTGTCCGAATCTGAATGACTTTATCCGCCAGAAACCGAGAAAATTCCTCAGCTCTGCCCTGCAAGGGGTCTCCGCCTTCCTCCTTAGCCAGAAGGGTGCGGGTCACCCTAAACAGGGCGGCTGGGCGGGAGTCAGTGGATGCAATAAGAGCGGAAAAATGCAAACGTTTTGCCGCCCTTATCGCCACTAAGTAAGACTTAATGAAAGTTCTTAAAAGTGTCCGGTCAGACTCAGCTTTACTAGATCTCCATCGTCGCTCTAGGCGTCTCTTGTGGCGCTTCATCTCCCGGAGTTCCTCGGTAAACCAAGGAGCCCTCCTGGATCCACTTCCACAGAGAGGCCGCAAAGGCGCAATCCGATCCAGAGCCCCCGCTGCCGCCTGATTTCAGGCGGCAACCAGGGATTCGGACGAACTGTGTACCAGGGATTCAGGTATCTCCCCAAGTTCCCTCTGGAATCCGTCGGGTTCCATTAGGCGCCTGGGGCGGAACCACTTAATCGGTCCCGCCTCCTTGCGGTGGAGGCATGGTGCCATGAAATCCAACCTCAGAAGGAAATGATCTGACCATGACAAGGGTACTGTGACTAAACCCCTTAGCCCCAGATCATCTCTCCACTGCACCGAGAGAAACACAAGGTCAAGCGTGTGACCCCCCTCATGAGTCGGACCCTGAACTACTTGGGTCAGGTCCATGGTTGTCATGGAAGCCATGAACTCCTGGACTGCCCCTGAGGCTTCGCCGGACGATGGCAGATTGAAATCCCCCAGCACCATCAACCTGGGGAACTCAACCGCCAGCCCTGCAACCGCCTCGAGCAGAACAGGCAGGGCCTTTGTAACGCAGCTAGGAGGCAGGTACGTTAACAAAAGGCCCACCTGGACCCCTAAGTCCAACTTCAGAAGGAGTGTCTCACACCCAACAATCTCCGGGGCAGGGCTTCTTCGAGGACACAGATTTTGGCGAGCTATAATAGCCACTCCTCCACCCCTTCCCTGGGGTCGCGGCTGATGCTGCACCGAGAACCCGTCTGAATGTTGCACTGCCTCCATGGTCACATGATTAAAATTCAGGCTCTTGACAGCCTGCCAGCCAATCACAGGAATGGTTCAATTCCTCCACCACCTGACTATCTTGTCCCCTCTGCCCTTTTAGCTGTTTTGCATTCCTCTGCCCCCCACTGTTTTGTGCTCTGCTGCTCTTATTGTCCTTTGCTTCTCCACCCTATTGTCCTGTGCTCCATTCCCTTGGCACCTCCAACTGATCTTCACCATCTTCTTCCTCCCATGGCTCAAGAGGTGTGCTCAGTCTGAGGCTTTGCAAGGCAGCTGCTGGCAATGTGAGGCCTTCTCCTTGAGGCCTTCTGAAGTCTTGGGTCATCAGCAGTGGGGGAGCACGAATGTCAGTTGGGGGGCAGTAGGGGCAGTGGAGTTTAGGGCATCTTGCACATGTTTCCAACCCTGGCAGCAGCCCTCCCTAACCTGGCTGCACTCACATAGTGCTGCAATAGCTCTTTGCATGCATGCCCTCCTGCTGGCAGCACTCATGTCATGCTGTTGTAGCCATATACTCATCTGCTGGCCTGCTTGCAAACTGCCTGGAAACTTCCTGTTGGCTTCCCCATTGACTTTGCTTGTTGGAAGGTGGCAGGAAGTCACAAGGAGGTCCTCCCCAACCTGCAATTCTTACTCAATGATGGCGACAGGAATTGCTGGAATTGCTGTCACTAAGTGATGCGGTCTTATGACATTGCACTTTATGTCTATAGCACACTACTTAGTGACAGACATTCTGGACCCAATTAGCATTGTTAATAAAATATTATCTGTAAGTACATATTAAAAGCTATATCGAAGTATTTTGAATCCCATCTTTATCACCCCCCACTCACAATTGAATCCAACTTGATTCTTGCAAACGTAAGCCACTTCCTTTTGTTTCACATAAAAGTGATTTGAATTTTGCAGTAATCTAATAGAAGTCACTTGGTCTATGTAAGAAAGGGTCTGAATATCACTTTTGAATTGCATGCCATCTTTTTTTCTATAACAACGTATAACTCTAGTTCTTAGATACACCCAGCACAAACTGTATGACGAACTGATCTGATGGAATCTCACTTGTGATATTGGCAGGTGGATCTCCTTCCCACTCACAAATATCATAGAATCTGTGTGATATGATATGACCCATCTTTAACTTATTTAATACATTATAATGTTCCGAGCATACATATACGCTGTTATTCAGTGTGGTAAGCTGTCCAGAGTCTTTTGGAGTGGGGCAGCTATAACAAATCTAAACAGTAATAGCAATAATAGCAACAGTAAAAGAAGCTATCAAAACAATGGTCTTTGCAAAGTTAGAAGGTCATCCGTGTGTTTCAGCATACCCTGACTACTTCATCATCAATAATATCAAACTAGAAAATTCAATATAATGATGAAAGTGCACAGGTCAAAAGATCATCAGAATTCTTCGCAATTCTTGTGTTCAGCAAATTTAAAAGCTGCCCAGCTTTGCCCCATAGAGAGTTTGGAAAATAGCTTAGCTATTTGATGCTTTGCAGGGTGCACAGCAATCTCAGCTGGTTTCAGATGAATGCCTTCTTTCTCATAGAAATAACTATTTCCCCCCCCCTTTTATTCTCAGCATCTGTACACCAGGAAGTGTCCCAGATGCTTCTTGAAGTGTACTCTCAAAACAATTGGTCGAATTTCCCTTAAAAATGCCTAATGTCAGAGATTGCCACAACCCTGTTACCTTTCTCTGTTGCTGTCTGCAAGTCAACAGTACATCATATATCACTTCAATGATTTTTCTCATTGCTTTGGATGCAGAGTTCCTGTTCTTTAATTTCAGCACATCTTCCACCCATGGAGTTGATACCGGGGGGGGGGAAGCATTGTTCTCCCCCTCAGAAGGGCATGTCTGGGTTGTAAATGCAGGGCCACTTTTTATTATTTATTTAAATAGTTTTTATTAAATTTATATACATTTAAAAACAGCACAGAAAGAAAAACACAAACTGTACAACAAAAACAACAACAGATAAAACGAAACGAAAAGCAAAACAAAACAAAACATACATAACAAAAACAATACTGTCTATGCTGACAGTCTTTCTAAGTTTATCTTACGGTGTCAGTATCAACGGTATATATTAAGTTTATATGCTATATATGTTATACAAATAATATTCATATTTTCATGATTTCACTTCAACCTTATACTTCATATAAGTATATGCTCATCCAATTTATTAATAATGAAATCACACACACATATATATATTCCTATGATTATTAGTAGTAAATAAAATATTTTACACTCACTATATACAGCTTTCTTTCTATTTCCTCTTTTCTAACCATTCATAAAATATATTCCAAACTTTGTAGAATTTCATGTCCTCCTTCTTGTTCAGTTCCAAAGTCATTTTATCAAGCTCCGCACATTCAGAGATTTTCTTAATTACAGTGCTTTCAATCGTTTTTATTATTTATTTAAATTTATTTAGTGTGAATTCAAATTCACGATAGGTTGTCTTGGGCTTCAGGGATTTTTACTGTAGCAAATACCAGTGATAGTATATTTTGACAAAGTGAACAGTGAGTTTTTATACTTTTAATTCCCATGTTTGTCCATGCTAAGGCCCAAAGAAAAGTATAGTTTGGTGAGTAAAACCTTGTTTTCTTGGATGCATTCAAAATCAGAAGAAATATATTTGTTAGAAATTTCTGTCTGCCTAATAAGTTGAATGAAGCATAGGTGTTTATTTATAATAATCCAGAAAGCCATGGCACTTCTTGGAGTGCCTCAGTTTGCATTTGTGGTGGTAGCTAGATTTCCACCATTTGAATTCTGTCTGTTGGTAGAGGGTTATGGTTTAAGTATGATGTCAAAGACTTGTGGCAGAGACAGAACAGAGCTGTGGCAGTGAAAGCAAGCTCAGTCTGAGGAACAGGTTAGTTATCAGCCTTGGTAACTACATATTTTAATGTCTGGTTCTTTTAAGATTAATCCGTCTTCTTTATTATCAGTTGAAGGATAAAATGGGCTATTGATAGCTCTGAATTGTAACGGGGAGTGTTTTTGAAAGGGGATTGTATGATCAATGGTGGGTGTGGTTGGTTAACCAAATTGTTTGGCCCTCTTTGGCTGCCAAGCGCCAAGCTCTGGAACAGTTGGGATGAAGTGGTGGTTTGGAGAATATGTATGGAAATGTTGGGTGGCTATCAAAGTCAGGGAGGGGGAAGGCAAAGTTGGCTAGGGGGCAGATGATGGCAGGAGCAAAATGGGGGCAGGGGATAATGGTGTGGCTGTGGGCAGGGATGGATATTTGGGAATTTGAGGACAAGATATTCGCAGGCATGGTGAAGTCAGATATCAATCATATCTACCAGTCCTCACTACTAGATCACCAGATTAGTTCACAATAAGGACATGTTTATTTATGACTTAATTATGGAGAAACCAGCTGACCTGGAAAGTATATGCAAGATGTGGTTATCTTCTTGGAGTTGGGTCCACCTGGGTTTGTTTCTGGCATCAGATGTGACCATGTGGCAGGGGAGATGAGGTAAATATTGTCAACTGGGAAGCACTGAGGCTCTGTGCTATAGATAAATGGATGTGAGACCCTTTAGCTGAAGTTGGGGTCTAGGAAGTAATTGAGTTTGCATATTAATTTACTTATTATGTCCTTCAAATCTTTCATATTTGGAGTCTGGAAGATTCACAAATTGATTTGCTGTTCAATATCTGAACATGGTGAATCAATGCTCTGTTTTGATACCAGTAAGTTATTGAAGGGATGGGAAATCTCTGGGAACATTCAAGCATTTATACAAAAATAACAACTATCCAAATCTCACTGAAAGATCTTTTAAAAATAGTCATTGAATAGGATGATTTACCACAAAGCTGAGAGCTTCTGTGAAGATTTTCTTTTCTGAGAAGCTTATTAAACTGAACAGTGGTTTGGGTTAGTTCAGTCTTTGAAGTGTCTCAGAAGGCATGATGTGATGTGATGTTCCTGAAGCAAAGCAAAGGGACATTTGCAAATGCCCCCCCCCCCAAAAAAACAATACCCCAAAACCTTCCCCAAAGATGCATGTGTATTTGCAAATAAAGATTAAATGAGGTTATTTATTACATAGCTATGCCACTTTTTCTTATGAGAGCTTTCTTTTCTAAAAAGGTCTATTAACTGGAACAGTGTTTTCTGCTAGTTCGGTCCCAGAAAATGTGGGCCACCCTCTTTGTATTTACTGCTAAAATACATGGTTTTCTTTTCTGTGAAAGGATGTTATGGGTTACTGTTACCATATGGAAATCCACATTTAAAATGTCTATTACATCAATACAATTCAATATATTGAAGAAATGGACATTAAAGTGATGTTTATGTGGACTTTTTCAGGCATACGGTATCTAGTCCAAGTATCACCACTTGTGAACCCCATGAAAATGTCCCTAAATAAGAAATAAATTGATGGTTAATGAGCTTACTTCTAAGGACAGGTTTTAGGATTCTTGTGTATGACTATTAATATGGAGAGCAAACAATCTTCAATTCCAAGCCTTTTTGGATCACATTGAGAGCTGTCCCTTAATCATGACAATTTCATGGCCATTTTGAAACTTATGTCACCCAAATAATCAACTAATTGTTCTGGCTAGTTCAAGGCTATCTGAACTTAATTTATGCATAAACAAAACCTGAAAATGTTAACAGTTTTTTTGTTTGGAGGCATGCTTGCTAAAAAAAAAACCCCAGCAAAATCATGGAAACCCTGTGAGATATAAAAGCATACCTCAGATTACTGAGTTTATACAAAATACAACATCATCAATATTCAGCACCATGAGGAAATCATGGATACAATAAAATCATGGATAGACATGTGTCTATGTGTGTGTGTGTGTGTGTGTGTGAATTTTAGCATAGTTTAGCATACATTAAGAACAATAACTGGTGGCCTGTAAAACATTAACTGATAGCAATGTTAGTACAAGTATTCTACTTCAAATACTGTATTAAAAGGTTATTCTGTTAGCTATACTAAATATTAGAATCTTCTCTCAACTTCTCTAATAAGTTGCCCTAACATCAGCCTCAACATTTATGTTCTAGAAATGAGAATGAAAAGTAGTGCATGCGTTTGGAGGGATCATTGTTGTTAAAAGTACATAATTAAGGTGAGAAGAGTAAATACAATTGCAGGAGAACTTCAAGTTCCCTCAGATGGAAAAAGAGGAAGACCTGGATGCGGTGCTATTTTGCACAATGACATCCAATTCTTGGGTTTAGATTCTTAGAAGATGACCTGAATGGCACTTTGATGACCCATCTATACATGGGATAAATAATAATAATAATGATGATGATGATGATGATGATCATCATCATCATCATCACCACCACCACCACCACCATCATCATCATCACCATTATTATAATCTACGCAATTATGGATAAACATGTAACAGTGATACCCTTTGTCATCGGGACACTTGGTACCATGTCCAAGAATTTTGCAAAATACATAAAGAAGTTGCAGCTTCCTGCTGTAGCACCAGTGGAGCTGCAAAAGACTGCTCTATTCGGAGCAACATGTGGTACATTTTAAGAAGATACTTGATTGATACCTAGGAGGCTGGCAGCAACCCATATCAACCATTAGCATCAGTCAATGGTATTTATGACACATCTTTAAATGTTCAGTTGACTGAGTTTCATGTTTAATGAATAAAAGAAATAATAATAATAATAAGCATACAGTCCCAACAAAACAGATACATTAGTGCACATAGTTGAGGAAAGAGCAGAAATGTGATGTATTTTTTTTAAAAAAATGTACTTATGTACCACTTGTTATGCTGCATTTCTTTTTTCATCATTCACTTTTTGAGTGCAAATCCCATTTTCAATATAAGGAAGAAAAAAGGCATTCATTCTTATCAGGGTGCATTAAAAAGAGATCCTTCTCATGGAAGGCATACATTCCCATGGCTAGCGAGTGATTTTCACAAAGCTGTCAATCCATGACTTCTCTGTGGTTTGCGATGATGCTGTGAAGCTATTGTGATCTTATCAACTAATGTAGAGAAGCTTTTTTTTTGTTTAAAAAAAAAAAGACCAGTTGGTTCTGGTTACAAATGCCAAAGGCCAATAATTCAGATAGGCATCAAATAATACAGGAATCCTTAAGACCACTTCTGAGGTTTGATAAACTGTGTCAGCACCTGAAGGAGATATATCTTAGTAAATCTAGGGGCCAAATGTATTCATTTTGGGAAGATTAGATTTAATAGATTTTTTTAAAATCAATTCATGCTCCCTTAGCACACAATCAAATTGCAAAGAGTATTCACTATCTCAGAAGGCTGGCACTGTAAATGTAGATGTAATCATTTTATTTTCAGGGTTCTAACTTTCTCTTTTTTTGTTTCCAGCTTTCCTTTCCCTCTTTTTTTCTATAGGACTTTGAAATCATTTCTAATAATTAGGAAGAAAAATAAATGCATATTTGGTTTTCCAGCAGCTGGTAAAAATGACAGTTTTTATTAAAAAAAATCATTATCTTAGGAAACTACTAACTTTATATTCTTCACCTGGTATTATATACCAACTTATTTGGAGCTTGGTGCTTGGATATCTCATTCCATACCTATATAAAGTAGGTTATAAATTAAAAAACAAGCAATAATTTAATAATATGATCATGCAACAACAACAAAAATGGCTTGTAAAAATGTAATTGGATTTATAGAAGATATTCTACAGAAATATAACAATTCTTGGTTAAAGTTTAATATTTCACTCAACCTATTACAATTACTACAAAACATCAAGCACTACTTGATATTTAAAGGATACTGTATTTCTGTATGCAATTTCCATCAAGAATACGCTGTAGTTTTAAAGAAATTGGTCAATATGTAATATTGCAAGAATCAGTGGCAGAAGTATTTATCTTTAAATAGTTTTCCTATAGCCATGTGTTTCTTTGCAATATTGCATATTCTTTAGAGAAACTTCATTAAGTCAATTTCTGAGCTCATAATTGTCTTACTATTAATAAGATGGAGTAGTGAATTGTAGAAATAATCACTTAATCCATACAGTGAACTGAACAAGTCTCCAGCATATTTTATGGTTCTCTCTCTTTGTATAAGCATGACATTTCCAACTTAGAGGTGCTACTAAATATGCTTGCTATGACTGTGCATCAAGAAGTATGGAAGAATTGGATCTATAATCATTATGAACAAGGAATCAAAAAAATTGAGATAGCAATTGATTGCATTGATGTCACATGCATATACAATAAGAGTAGGGCTTTAGTCACATGGTCACAATCCTCTCTTCCCAAGTGCCTCAAGCACTGTCCAATATGATGGGATTAGAATTTGCTTAATCCAATCAATGTTCTTTTGCTCCTTGAGTCTCTCATTTTTTAAAAATTTTCTCCACTTCCTGGACTGATTTCCAGGAATGCATTGGGTGTAACCTTTAGTAGTGTTGTTACATTGGTTTATAAACCCAGTTGATAAAACCAGCATACATATGACTGACTTTTACATCAGGGAAATCAACAACCATCAAAACTCTATTCCCTGAAGGTTTTAATGCCAGGATCCTGCTGTAGGCTTTCATGGAAAGAGACCACCATAGATACTTAAAGTCTGCAATATGGCTCATTTATGATTTACCACCACTGTCAATAATTGTAGAAAGACTTAAATGATGGAATGGTGCATCATAGATAGATAACATACACTGGAAAAGAAATATGTATGATGCTACTTTATGAAAAGGTGGCTGGGGATGGAGAAGTGAAGACTGATGAGAATGGTCATTTTATTTTGCCTGAGATTTACATTTTCCATGTGATTCTGGGACATGATTATTGGGACCCTCATTATTGGAAACAGAAATACATATTCTCAAATATAAGAAGTGTTAGTCCTGGAAGTTTACTTAATAAGTAATCAAATGCAATAATAAACTATTAGCCTGAGGTCTAAATATATTTCAGCCTGTTGGATAACAATTAACCAATGAAACAAAAATAACTTTGTTGTGAAATAATTTATTTTAAAGATTTTTCACCAAATAAAATATCTTTGGTTATGTACAGTATTTTCTGAAATACAATAGTCAGTGGAATGAACTAAGATGAATTATTTCCCCATCAAATATACCTTCCTAATTATAAGCTGTGAATCTTGATATTAAAATTAATGATTTTGTCACTAAATGTACTACATCGTTGTCATCTATGTTTGAATGGCTGTCTACTAGCTGCAGTTATACTGCTGTCAATCAGATTCCACAAATGAGATAGGCTTGTGAATTTCAAACAGATGTACTTCATTTTATGAAACACCCTACAATGGTGTCTGTCAAAGCAATTACAAGAGCATGCCAGATTTGACAAGTGGGATAGATCCATCCTGCTGTAGCTGTTGCAATGCCTCTGTAACACAGTGCAACTTTACACAAGGTGCTACAATACCTCTGTATAGTTCTGTACAGAAAGTAAGGAATAACCACATTATATTCTGTGCCCTGCTTCCAACGTTCATATATGGTACACACACACACACACACACACACACACACACACACACACACACCAACATATAGAGAACGAGTACACATGTCATGACATTTTATGACTCAATGCTAAGTTGACCCCATTTACTGGAAAATACACATGGTGATCATTCTACTTTGAGTAAGAGAATTTTTACACAGAGGTGAATGTATCACCTCTACTCAACTAAGTGCCTTTGAGATGCATGATTCCACCTTAAAATATCAAGGCAAGGCTACTATACTTCAATTAGGAGGTCTGTCTTGGTTATGGTTTCCAAACATCTAGCAAAAAAGATGTAGGCATAGCCTTCAAATCAAATATTGTCTGGCTTTTTGAGTATCCAACAGGCTATCCCTTACTGAGCAGCTTTTTTTCTGTGGAGCAGCACTTCCCTAATAAGTGCTAGCCACAAGTTAATAGCTCTACTCTGTGACCTTAATTAGTTGATGTGGGCTGTGTGGTCTGATGCCTGAAATTGACAAACCATAATCAGTTACACACTGGAGACTTTTGCCTCCTAACCTGCTCTAGCACATTCTGATATTGGGAAAAGTAATTTCATATTATTCATAAATCTGAGTTAATTTTTTTACAGTTTCTCGCTGTAATTTTTGTGGTGGATGCTAAGAAAGTTAATCAGTTGGTGTGTCCTCTTTCCCTTCCATTTGCTTTCCATTCTAAATGTCTATGTCCACCTTTGCCTGTTCAGATATCTGATCACTCTAGCTTTGATGACAGAGGCTCTTTGTAAAATGCAGGAAGTTGTTTACTCAACAGAAGAGAGACATCTGTTAATGAAGCATTTCAAAGAGGCTCTTTGCTGAGCTATCAAATGAAGTGAACTAGGTACCAAGTCCTGAATAATAGTAAAGCAATATTGGAATATTTCAGAAGTGAATTATTCCAGTTCTCAAACCCTTAATAGTTCAGATTGATCTTATATTTAGCCAAGACAGGACCACCAAGCGCACCAGCGTGCCTACCATTCCTATCCTAATGTTCCCTCTTATCAGTACCCATCTTATGTATATAAACAATGTTATATCTATGTATATTACCAATAAGTACTTGACAAAAAAAGATTATCTAATAATCAACTAGCTAATAGCACTTATTGTATTTATTAAGAGAGCTGGCAGCAACAGTGAGGAGTGACCATGTTTATACAGCACTGGCTAATAATAATAATAATAATAATAATAATAATAATAATAATAATAATAATAATAATAATAATAATAATAATAATAATAATAATAATAATAATAATAATAATAATAATAATTTTTAAGAAGATATTTGATACCTAGGAGGCTGGCAGCAACCTGTATCAACCATTAGCGCCAGTCAATAATATTTGTGATACATCTTTAAATATTCAGTTGACTGAGTTTCATGTTTAATGAATAAAAGAATAACAACAACAACAATAACAACAACAATAACAACAACAAGTGATGGTCATGATAATGATATAATAATATTTAGTAACATTTCTCTTCCAAAAAGACAAGCTTAAGCAGCATCTGTTTTGTTAATGCTCTGCTTAATGTGATTGTTTCCCAAATGTCTATATAAATAAGAAAACAAAAATAAACTGTATGGAAGTTATATTGGTTTATTTAGGATGGGCCATATTGACATCAAAAATTCCACTTTGTTTAGTATGGCTTCAATCTTTTTGTCTTCAGAAACTTGTGACATCCCATAAAAATAGCCAATATATTGCAGTAACATCCATTCCCTACTTCTCTTTTCTTCTTTTCTAGCTAATTACCACGAACACTGAATTTACAATGAAAAGAAATGTGAGCCTATAAAATACTTGATTAAACTTTTCATCCAAATTTGGGAAATCAGGTAGATCATCTTATTGAAAAGGATCAGAATGGAGAGTGATACTAAAGGGATGGGGAAAAAAATAGATTGAGAATTAAGAACTTACGCCTGAGGCCAGGAGAAACTGATGCTGTACCAAAAACTTCAAAGTTTGTTTTTGTTCTTTCAAAAGAGGCATTTTATAAACTTGGGGTGCTGTTAAATATTTTTATGTTTTAATATTTTGCTTGTATACCATTCAGGATCCCTTTTATCTATACATTATATGTGGATAACATTACATTTAACTGTACCATGCTTTATACTTCTTTTCCAATGGGTCTCTGACTTTTTCTGGAATACAGAAAAGTTTCGGTTTTATTGTTCTTGCATTTCCAGTGTCTATTTTGCATTAGACTAAAGTAGTAGCGCACAACTTGCTTGTAAACACTTTTTTGAATTCCTCTAAGGGTTTTTCTAGACTAGTTTTCTATTGGAAACAGAGGTTGGAACTATTGATGACTCAGAGTGACCTTTGTGGAACTCTATCAGCTTACTCTGCAAAATCTCTTTGTATCCTGATGCTCCCCATTGCTCATTTCTAGTAACCCATTTCTCAGTAGATTAAGTGATAGAAGATAGTCTACTCTGTACTTGATAAGTCAGATGCCACCATATAAAAGCCTTGCTACTTAGCTTACAGCTAACTTTCTAAGTAGGTTAAGTAGTACCGTATGTTCCGGCGTATAAGACGACCCCCAACTTTTCTACTTAAAATATAGAGTTTGGGATATACTCGCCATATAAGACTATCCCTCCTACCATCTTTCTTTTTCTTTCTGTCTTCCTTCCTTCCTAACATCTTTCTTTCTTTCTTTCTTTCTTTCTTTCTTTCTTTCTTTCTTTCTTTCTTTCTTTCTTTCTTTCTTTCTTTCTTTCTTTCTTTCTTTCTTTCTTTCTTTCTTTCTTTCTTTCTTTCTTTCTTTCTTTCTTTCTTTCTTTCTTTCTTCCTGCAAACCAATCCCCACCGTGGCTCCTTTCTCCCTCTCCAAGATGCCAAGTGGAAGCAAGGTAGGTGGGTGGGTTGCTCCCCTCCCCTCAGAGGAAGAAGGAGCCTCTGTCGCCATCTTCCGCGGGACTCCAGCCACCTGACTGAGTCTCCAACCATGGCACCAGCAGAGTTAACATGCATGGGAGGGAAGGAGAGCGCGTGCTACCGCCACCGCTGCTGCTATCGTACTGAAACTTCCAAGCTGAGGGGAGCTCAAAAACAGCCACAGCTGCATCCCTGCCATTCTCCAGCCAGGCGGCCGAAGGAGCCCTGGAGCCCCGACGCTGCCCTGCATCTCGGTCTCCTGCGGCCACTGCCAGCTGCAGCCTTCCCAGCAGGTGGGTGCGTGCGGGAGGAACCGCGGAGCAGAGGCTCCCGGCGGCTTAAGGCAAGAGGCAGGCGGGAGACGCAGACAGGAGCCTGCTGCTGCTGATGCCACTTCTGACATCCATGCGCCTCTCACACAGCTTGCCGGGCGCTTCTGCTCCACGGTTCCTCCCGCGCGCGCCCACCTGCTGGGAAGGCTGCAGCTGGCGAGATGCAGGGCAGCGTCGGGGCTCCGGGGCTCCTTCGGCTGCTTGGCTGGAGAATGGCAGGGATGCAGTTGCGGCCATTTTTGAGTTCCCCCCGTCTCAGAAGTTTTAGTACCCAGTGTATAAGACGACCCCCGACTTTTGAGAAGATTTTCAAGGGGTAAAAATTAGTCTTATACGCCGGAACATACGGTAAGTTCTCTATTCCAATAGATTTTACCTTGATGCTTCTGAGTACCTTATGAACACTGAGACTTTCTTGTTGCACATCACTACATTTTTACAACACCATCCTTTGTGTAAGAATGTACTTGACTATGTTCTTTGGGCATGGAACTTATTTTTTTAGTTATTTAAACTCCCTCCCTCCCTCCCTTCCTTCCTTCCTTTCTTTTTCTTTCACTTTTTGGCCTTTCACATTAGAATTACAATTTTTTCCTGCTCTGGGATTTTTGCCAAACTGAGCAATTCCCTGGTATACCACTGTTCTCTAGGGTGCTATATATTCCTCTGTGACTTCTATTCCCCACCTTCTGCCTCAGGATGGTGCCCTTGAACTGAAAACCTGACTGGACTTGACAGGATTTTTAAATTTATTAGAGGATATATATTTTTTGTACTATTAACTGGTTTTTGAGTCAAGTGCAGCCATTTAATGCCTTGATCCAACAAACTGCAATACTCTAATCCTCTCCTGTGAGTCATAGGAATTTTTTTTAATCACTTTTGGGATGTTTATTTGATTTCTTTTTCATATTAGTTCATACTGTCATACTCCCTTATACTCTCCCTGGAAGATAAGTGTAAGTTGTCAAAACTTTTTCCAATGAAGTGAAGGTTCAAATGTGCAGCCAACTTTTTCTTGCGCCATCGGCACACTGCAATAGTTTTCTCCAACACCACAAAGTTTCAATGTCATCTCCATCTGCTAATTTGGGAATATTAATATGATAGGGGATTCCCCTAGAGAGAAGGCCAACAGCTGGGAAGGTGTTATTTCATCTCCCTTTCCCTTTAAATTGGGATTGTGTCCTGGAACAGTACCCTCTGTTCCTCTCTCTTTCTCAGTTTAAAACCCATTTTTAATGTATGAAGTCCCTGTACCACTTTTCTTCAAAAGGCATACACATTCTCTTTTTACTGACCAAACACTTTATGGGAAAGAAAAATAAAACATCAATTCTAGTCCCATGGACTGTCCTTTTTTTTTAGCTCTCATGGGAAATTTCAGTTCAGATCTGAGCTTAGTATTGTACAGGGCTTTATCTCCCTACCTATTGTTCTTTCCAAGCCTGTTTCATCAACAGGAGGAGTTTTGTGAGAGGTGAGCAATCTGTGGGAAATCTCTCTCTCTCTCTCCCTCCCTCCCTCTCTCTCTCTCACACACACATCCCCACACACAGACATATAGCCATACACACACACACACACACACACACACACACACACACACACTCAGAAGACCCTACTATTCTTCTGTTCAGAACCTACTTCTCCATCATTTTGTTATGAGGCTCGGTGAGCAAAAGGGTTCTTAGTATCAACCTGATATACAGTGTAAGATTTCCTTATATTTGTACTGGTCTATGAGTGCAATGCTCTGAATTAAAATTGTATTGACTTTCTTGGGAATTTTTTTTTTTGCTTTACTTGTAACACAGATAGAAAACACTGGTTTGTTTTCAGCCAGGCAAGATTAATTATGTAGCATTTAACCAGTATAAGCAAGATACCCTTTGTCACCCTCCTCCTTTTTTACAACTTTTGTCACAAAGAATCCACTTTGCAGTAAAGCAGCAATGTATTGCTTGCTCCAGCACTCTTAGAATTAACTATTCCCTGCCTGCAAAGCAGGGCTTCTGCTATTGATCATGTTACTTACTCTATGGATATAACTATGTCTAAATTCTTTCAGAGTTAATCAAAGGCAATAATTATGCATAGTTGGCAACCTTTTGTTGCTAATAGCACAATATGTTAATCTTCCTTTTGATTGTCTTCTTTCTCTGACCAGGAAGGCACGATTCCCCTCATGTCTATTCTGTGATCTCTTCACCCTGGAATCAGGGGCAGGTGCTCACTTATCCATGCCGGTGCGCTGCGCGTGCATCTCCACGTTTCGGGTGCATGTGTGCGTGCTACACGCACGCACCCCCTCGTGTGATTTTGCTTCTGTGCATGCGCGGAAGCACAATCTCGCCAAAATCTTGCGAGAGGACATGCACGCGTGTGAGATTTCAGCGAGATTTTACTTCCGCGCATGCGCAGAAGCAAAATCGCCCAAAAGTTCTCAGAAAAAGATGGCGACGCACGCGACGGACCAGCATAGAGGGCTCCGGAGCAGTCGCGTGCAAATTGCACAATCGGCCGCTCCCTAGCGGAGCTACGCACCTGACAGTTCCGGCAGGAACCTACCACTTAGGAATGCTTCTGGGATCTTGATCCACTCTGGAACCTCAGGGGCACATGGCATGGATTTTGTAACTTGTTAACTAACATAGTTACTTTGTGTTTTAGTTTAACTTATTTTTCTCTCTTTTATAAAGTTTTATCAAACTACTATAGACTGGAATGTAGGAAAACTTTCTATCCTATTGCTGTATGGATAGATTGATAGCTTTTAACATTCCCAGATGGAAAAGGTAAACTGGCTGGGAGACTATCTCTAGATAAGAAAAAGTTTGTTAGTGCAAATTGGGGTCTGGTTTATCTCTTTGTGAACACCAAACAATCCTTTTCTTTAAAATTTATGCCCCTTCTAATGTCAGACTTCATTTTAATGAACATGTGTAATATTATGGGATATAAATATGTAACATGTTTAACTACATGTAACTGAATTCCTATCCAAAGGGGAGGTTACTTTTATCTTGTTCAATCAACTTTCCTCTTGCATTTTCTTTGTTGTGTTAGCTATAAAAGGGAATGTAAGATGGGTCTTGGGGTTTTTTCTTTTCATAGGGAGATCCCACTTTATCAAGGTACCCTAATAAATTGCTTTTAAATGATCTTCTGACTTGGTTGCTTATTGGGAAGGTAAACTGAGGCAGACCTTAGGGCTAGATTTGGCTATTAAACCAACAAATCTTTAACAGCCAAAGTTGTCAAAATCCATCTTAGTTTGCTTGCAATCAATATCTTCTCCAAAATACAACTGTAAATCTGTCTGGCAATTCATCAGAGTGTTTTGATTTTCTTTCTTCCCAGCCTTTACCCCCTTTGTGAGAAATTCTGCATTTGGGTGTGTAATAGTTACATTCTATTTTCCAACTACAACTTGTATGTCTAAGAGATCACATTGCAAGATGGCAGACAGTATAGAACATCTGCATTGTGAGACGCATGTTTTTCAAGCAAAACAAATCAAAGAGTCTAGAACAAAGATTTACATACAGTACATTTAACATACATAACTTGGGAATTTAAATTAGTTCAAAATGCAGTGGCTTGACTACTTACAGAACTAGTAGAGTTGAAACAGAGATAAGTTGTTTGGAATAAACTTTCTGGCTTCTAGGACTCAAACAGATGGAATGAGTGCTGATGGGCTGGCATTTGCTTTGCTTAGCTACTGGCTAGCGTTGGCTAGGCAGTGATTGCCTGAAGGTACTCTGTGTGAGCTTCAGAATTGCAAGCAAATGGACATCATGCTGAATATGTATTTGATCTGCAGATGGTGATGGCAGTGTGAAGGAAATGTAGGTTGCTTTTAAAACGCATTGGGGATGATTTGCAGATGGAACAGTTAGAGATATGGCAATAATGATGGACGAAGACTGGGGAAATCCAGGTTTAACTCCCCATACAGCTAACTGAGTGTTCTCGGCCAGACAACTTCAAATTAAATTTCAGAGACTTTTGTAGAGGCAGTAGTATTCTCTCATTGTTATTTTCCAATGGAAAAATAATTTAAAGACATGGCCAACATTTACTCCACTCAACTCCATTTCCTCCCTCCCTCCTTCCTTTTTTCTTTTTTCTTTTTTCTTTTTTCTTTTTTCTTTTTTCTTTTTTCTTTTTTCTTTTTTCTTTTTTCTTTTTTCTTTTTTCTTTTTTCTTTTTTCTTTTTTCTTTTTTCTTTTTTCTTTTTTCTTTTCCTGAAAATTCCTTAAGCTATTTGTGTGGAAGATAGGGGAAGATGTGATCTTGAGGTAGGTTTATCTGACAGTTCAGTGGCAGCTGCCATATCTTTATGACTGTGGAGGGATTCCTGCATCAGTCCTCATGTTCTAGCAGCCGTGCTAGAGCTCCCAAGAGCAAACCATCTGAGAGTAACTAAATATTTCATAAACCTTTTAATAAATAAGCAGCCCCAGAAATGGGAGGTAAGCAGAATTTCAGTGGTGCTTGGATACTGAGGCAATTAAAATGGGAAACCTTAATAAATACATACACATGCACACATGCATATGCATATACACATATAACTTTAAAAACATTTAAATAATAAAAATAATACTATATTTCTCCTGGAGGTTTGCTTTGCAAACAAAATAAAGTTATACCATCTTTAAAACCACTAAGCTAAGCTTGCTGCATTTTTTTAAAAAAATAACTCATTTTTTGAAGCTATAATGGGATTTTGTTGAATTCTAAAGGGAATTTATGCAAATGATTCCAACAGCATCTTTTATTCAGTAAACAGAAAAAGAAGAATGAAAAGGAAGGAAGTGGTTTTAAAAATATAGGCCAAAACAGGAAAGGCAGATAATTTAATGAAACATTTGCAAGTAAGCCAAATGTCCATTGGTTTGCAAGCCCACTCTTGGGTGTGTGTGTGTCTGGGACATATTTAAAATATTCATATACATGTTAATCCTCTAGCAAGACTATCTCCATTGTACCAATAAATGATGTTCAACTGGCTAGAGCGAGAAGCCCTTCTCTTGATATTAAACAAAGCAAAACAATACTCCCTGCATATCTATATAGCAACAAAAAAATAAAAAATTGTTAGTTCATTCCCTACATTATATTAAAATATTCATGTAACACAACAATTAATGATTCTGGAAAAGCACAATTTCTTTTTGCTGCCTCCTGCATTTCTACTGATAAAATTTCATGGCATTCTGCTTTTCTGGAAAAGTGTGTGAATTTTGTAAATTCTTATTATAAGGATCAACTAAAACCTCACTCATCTGTATCACTGAAATTCAGCACATGCAGCTATCCCAGCTGAGAGAATTGAACAAGATATGTCTGCCTGCCACATTGGTATAAAACATGAGCCTATCACAGGGAAGAGAGGGAGGGAGGGAGGGAGGGAGAGAGAGGGAGAGAGGGAGAGAGAGGGAGAGAGGGAGAGAGAGAAGGAGGGAGGAGGGAGGGAGGAAGGGAGAGAGAGAGAGAGAGAGAGAGAGAGAGAGAGAGAGAGAGAGAGAGAGAGAGAGAGAGAGAGAGAGAGAGAGAGAGAGAGAGAGAGGGAGGAGATTCCATCCCTATCTAGCACTATTATTATGGCTTGACTGGATGTAAAACATATCCATTTTAAATAATATTTTTTCTCTATGAATTTGCAAATGTTGATACATTTTTGTCAAAAAGCAATTGGACTGAAATGCTCACCTGTTTCCATTTAGGAATATTGAGAATATAACATCAGATTTTTTTTCTTATCTATCTTTAACTATAATTATTAAAGCAAACGGAAAATATCTATGAATTTCTTAAAAGATTGGTGTTCCTTATGTTCAAACCCACATTCATCCATGAAACTTATTAAGTGACATTGGGATTTCCCTGTTGACACTACTTTCTCACTGAGCTACAGTAATGACACAATGGGTCCCTGGACTTTATGAACCAATGAGTGAAAAATGGAACTAATCTTTGAAAATAACATCTGATATTGAAAATCCCAAATTGTTTTCTTCATCCAGTACTTCTCTCTATTCCCAAATTATCTGCCTTCCTAAACAACTAGGAGATAACAAATTTCTTCTTACTTCTCACTTGTTTGGGTCATCAAATCTTATATAAATCTCAAAACTTGGTGAACTGAGCTGTCAATAAGTTTTGGAGGGCAGAGACTGAAGAGGGAAATTTTCATATCAATGGTGAATCCTGCACACTATTCTAGGAGATGAACAGGTACCAATATTTCCTATTTTACTCAGTTCTAATACAATTATTGAGTAATACAATCATGCATCAAAAAGATGTATGATTGTATTGATTAATAATTGTATTTATTATTATTGTTGTATTTATTAATAGTAATTATTGATTAATAATTATATCAAAAAGATGTGGGTATTTAAATAAGTCATTTTCTTTTATCCCTCTTTGAGAAAATGCACCTGTGTGGTGCTTCACTGTAATTTACAAGTCATATTTGTAAATTGCACAGAAGTGCTAACGGGTCATCCAGAGATCCCCATAAAAAAAATTATGTTGTTTCTTTTTCATGGTTAAGTGTGTTTTTAACTACTGTGAAGATAAATATTACATGATTCTTGTATTTAGGGTACTTCCATCTTAAAACATGACTAGGATCACAATTTGAACTTCAGTCATACATTTTAGGAAAAGCTGCTCATATGAGATAATTTTTTTTTTAGAAAATATAGCTCAGTGAGTCAATATCAAAAGGATGAGATACATGATTTATACCTGAAGAGAAGCTATATTTTAGCTTCAGTAGGAAAACATCCCATGTACAAGAAATGGAAATAAGCTACAGGTTTGTTTAGACTCCTAGCATCCTCCTTCAGGTCAAAATCAAACCAAAATTTACCCACATAAATTTGTACCTCTATGAACATTCTTACGATATCTCTGGGTGTTCTGTGTCTACTGAATAAAGAGTTAAAACTTGAACAGAAGAGAGTTTAAAAAAAATACATAAAGCACTGCCAAGCTACTTTGTTTTCCCAATCAGTTAAAGCTTCCTGATTTGTGAATACAAAAGAAAGCCAACAATCAGCATAATGCAAGGAGTGGGGGAGGGGAGGAAGCTGACTTGTAATTGTGGGATATTTTTGGGCCAGGAATGATATCAATCTAAAACCAAATGAGAAAGGGTGTAAAAGAGCCATGTTCCAGATACGCGACAGCAAACACCATCAAATAAGTACTTATAAGCTCTTATAAGTGGAGAACTATGCAGCTGATATTGCCTCGGGCTAGTTCTGGGAAAGAACTCTGATTTATGCAGGGAGCAGAGTCCTCACTTTCAGTTTGCTACTTAATACCTCCTCCTCTGATTCCTTCGCTTCTGAGCATGACAAACATGATCCTGAAAGGTGCCTGAATGTTTAAAATTACTGTAACATCCAAACATTGGCTGCCCCGTCTTTCTTAACTTCAGACCTTTCCACTCTCCTCTCAACTTTAGAATATCTGACTCTGTCCTTTGATGTCCAATTGCCAGAAAAATTGGACTGAGAATTGAACAGTCATGTGCTCACACTAGGAATAGAAACTTTCTTTTCATGGTACTATTTCATTTGTTCCAAGAAATGCTGTGGCGTTTATGGTTTATATATATTTATGTTTATTGGATAAAACAATGCGTTGGGAAGTTAAGGAGGAGGAGGAGGAGGAGGAGGAGGAGGAGGAGGAGGAGGAGGAGGACATTCTATTATTACCAACACATTTTTAATTAATTCATTTCTATCACCTCACAGTTTTTTTCTCATGCTGTAAGTTATATTTCTTTCTTTTAAGGTTAGCCAAATGCTATCCATGTGAGTGTGTATACACACACATATCCCTTGTTTTCCTTTTCATTGACTCCTTTTAGCTCTTGTTTATTTAGTTATATTTTAATTTTTCAGAAACATCTAATTTGTTAGATAGCCAGATAACTTTTCTTTAGATTAATTTCATTTAGATTTTGTTAATTTTACTTCCCTCTGACTTTTTCACTTTAGATTCTTTTTGGGGTGGGGGACTAGGTACTAAGTAAATTGAGATGATAAGCATGTATATGAACCTTCTAAATACTTGTGAACAAAATCAGAAAAATAAGAGCATACCTTTCAGTTGGGCGTATTTATGATTTTGTTTCAGAACAAATAGTCTGGAGTTCCATCTCTGGACATATGATTGAACTGAACTCATTCTTGGAGAAGAATGAGACCAATTATAATCTGAACTCAGATTTCTCTGAATTTGGGGTGTTACCCATGAAAACTTCAGTTCTTGAGGCATTGGCATTTAGGTGATATCAGTGGTAATGGAGAAAAAAGACTTCTGATGAGTAATCCCACCTTGTATCATATTTTCAGGTGATTGGATAACAGTGGCTTTGTTTTCTGACAATCCAGAATTCTGATAAACATGACTCTTGGTGGAAACATTACTTTTAGTTTCACCAGAACTTTGTGGACTCTGGGCAGCTTCAATTCCTAGCAAATCTTGTACATGAGAGTTTTTCCTCCAATGTCAGGGCCAGTCAAGTGAAAGAGAGTAGTTCTTGTCCCCACTGCCACCAAAATTCAGGCAGTGGGGAAAATTGCACATCTCCCTGTTCCTTCAAAGTAAAGATTAACATTCTTTCCATGGAAACATTAATATGCACAGTAAATTAAGAGAGGATTTTTTTTAAATTTTGAGGTGAGTTATGCTTCCTTGTTTAAGGATCTATTTCTTCCACCCTCCTTCAGCCGAATAGCAATAGCACTTAGACTTATATACTGCTTCACAGTGCTTTACAGCTCTCTCTAAGCCAGCGGTTCTCAACGTGGGGGTCGCGACCCCTTTGGGGGTCGAACGATCCTTTCACAGGGGTTGGGAGACTTCACCTGGACACTGCCATTTGGGTTCTTTTACTCTCTGCGCATGCGCAGAATGCTTTGCGCATGTACAGAGGATAAAAGAACCCAAATGGCGGGGGCGGGGTGGGGGTCATGGCGGCGAACGCGGCGGTGGGGTGGGGCATGGTGGGGGCGCAGGGGCAGGGCACAGGTCGCGGCATTAGGAAGGTTGAGAACCACTGCTCTAAGCAGTTTACAGAGTCAGCAAATTGCCCCCAACAGTCTGGGTCCTCATAGTTTATTTTCAAGAAGTTATCAGTCTAATTTTAACTGTTTACTGCAAGAAACAGTTTGGACTTCCAGTTCCCATAATCAATTTCTCTGAAATGAGAGAAGTGAATATCAAAAAGAAGGGGGGGGAGTGCCTTAAAAGAGTGTCAAGGAGAAAATGCTAGCATTGTACACACTTGGGATTGGTCTTTCCTTCCCAACTTCATCATCATCTAAAATGTGGCCCCACCAAATGACTTCTGTGGGAATGTGCCCTCATCAGAAAAAAATTGATGGCCCCTTCTGCCTGGAGAAGCTACTGGTGTATAAGTCATTGCCTTATATGACCTGAGCCGACAAGCATTTTATTTTATTTCTGAAAATAGGAATAATCACATTTGTATTTAGTGGAGGAAGGATGACCTATAATCAAAGATATCCTCCTGTTTCCTATCCACCAGATGATCCTGGCCTAGGAAACAAGTGTCTAACAACCTTGCAAGCACTGTTTCCCTAAGCTAACTGCTGGAATTAACAATTTTCTGCAGTGTTTCCAGCATCCTAATTAAGGCTTAGCTATGCTACACCTCTCATATTTCTACATTTATACAGCTGTATTTCTGGATTCTACATAAGCAGAAAGAGAAAGCCACTTCTCTAATGCTCTTTCATGGCAGTGGTAACAGCTAAGAATATATCAGCCAGCTTATACTGAAATTGTGCCTGTGGCACAAAACAATAGGACCCCGTTCACATGTGTTTTGCTTGCAACATGTCAAATCACTGTCACGACACAAAATAGTGTTCACTAAAGTTTTTTTCTTCCTTCGGTGTTATGCTGTAGGGTAAGGCTTCTGTCATCTAGTTTTGATTTACCTACAAATTGGCTTATCCTTTTCTGTTGCAGAAATCACAGTAGTCATATTCAGGAGTTACTTCCAAAGGGGAAACATAGTGTAGCAAATAGGGTGATAATGGAACTTATATTTTGTTCTCCTTTCTTGCTTCTGTAAAATATCCGTAGTCGGCTCATGGGTCAAAGTCATATGTGTGCAAATAGTTGGAATCAATCAATAGGAGTGTTAAAACTCTTGTGATTCAGCTACCTGTGTTATAGAATGCAAGCAATGTGTGTTCCGCTCAACTCTCGGTTTTTGCTTGACTTCCCTTTTTAAAGTTTTTTTTTGCTATTTTTTTTCTTCCATTTGGAGATAATTGAATGCTGGCCTTCAAGGCATTTGGTTTTAAGGTTATCAAATGCAGATATCTCTGTGTTGTGTTTTGATTGGCAAAGACTACTTCTTGTTTGGCCCAAAAGTATTTTGCTACCTTACATCATAGCTTACTTACATTATTTACTTATACTGATTTACTGATATTTGAAGGCAGATCTGTACTGGGTCATCTCATCCATCTACTGAAGAATTCCTCTAATGATTAGGAAACAATAGCTAGACAGTATAACAGAATTCATCTAAATGAGTCAAGGTTGGGAAAGGAATGTGCTAAGGTTGTATATTATCCCCTTATTTATTTAACGTATCATGAGAAATACTAGACCAGAAGAAAGAAAACCTTGAATACAAATTTCTGGGAAAGACATTGAGAACCTCAAATAAGTTCACAACAGAGGTAGGTTCCTGCCGGTATGCTCTTACCTGTTGGTCACTGCAGAACCGAAGAAGCCGGTGGCGTTCGCAGCACAGGGCTTCCCCCGCCCGCTTTCCCCCACCCGCCTAGATGCCACCATTTGCATTCTTTGGCCCTCTGTGCATGCACAAAGCGTTCTGCTTGTGCAGAGGGCAAAAGAACGCAAATGGCGGCATCCAGGCGGGTGGGGGAAAGCGGGCGGAGAAGCCCCTCGCCGCGAACGCCACCAGCTTCTTCGGTTCTGTGGCAACCAACAGATAAGAGCGTACCGGCAGGAACCCACCTCTGGTTCACAACAACACTTTGGCTAAAAATGAAGAAGACTGAAGGAATTTCTTGTTGGAGGTGAAATAAGAGCATACAAAAGTCAGTTTTCTGTTCAGTATTAAAATTAAAAAGGATGCCTAAAATTATGTGAAAGCCATGGATTTATTTATGTGAAGGTCATGGATTTTCTAGTTGTAACTTATGTAAGCTGTGAAAGCTGCATCATTAGAAAAGCTGAATGAACTAAAATATGTGCTTTTAAATTGTGGTCTGGAGAAATTATTGAGAATATATTGAATCTGTTTTGTAGACTAAATATTTATTTATTTATTTATTTATTTATTTATTTATTTATTTATTTATTTATTTATTTATTTATTTATTTGTTTGTTTGTTTGTTTGTTTGTTTATTTATTTATTTATTTATTTATTTATTTATTTATTTATTTATTTATTTATTTATTTATTTATTTATTTATTTATTTATTTATTTATTTATTTATTCTTCTATGCCGCCCTACTCCCTAAGGACTCAGGGCGGCGTACAGCATTTTAAAGAGCACCAAACAATAAAACATAAAAAACAATTTTAAAAAGTTAAAAGAAACATACAACACCGTGCATACCCGGGGGAGACTTCAGATGTAAGGTTGTCTCAAAATCACACCGCCTGCAGGAAGAGCCATGTCTTAATGGATTTTCGGAAGGCCAGCAAGGTGGGGATAATTCGGATCTCTGGGGGAAGTTGGTTGCAGAGAACAGGGGCCCCTACAGAGAAGGCCCTCCCCCTAGACCCTGCCAGTTGACATTGTTTGGCTGATGGGACCTGGAGGAGACCCACTCTGTGGGACCTGACCAGTCAAAGGGAAGCATGAGGTAGGAGGCGGTCCTGGAGGTAACCTGGTCCTAAGCTATGTAGGGCTTTAAAGATGACGATCAACACCTTGAATTGCACCCGGAGACCAATGGGCAACCAATGCAGCTGGCGGAGTGTAGGTGTTACGTGGGTGTATCTTGAGACACCCACCACAGCACGCGCAGCCGCATTTTGCACCAGTTGAAGTCTCCAGATACTCTTCAAGGGTAGCCTCATGTAGAGCGCATTACAGTAGTCCAATCTAGAGGTGACAAGGGCAAATATATTTTGTAGACTAAATACAGTATATATTCTAATATTGAAACTAAAGCTTTAATATTTTGGACACAAAAGTCACTGAAGAAGATTGTGATGCTTAGAAAAAGAAGGAAGGCAATGAAAAAGAGGTCAGCTAAAGAAAAGGGACGTTGGTACTCACCTGTGAGACGTCCTTTCTCGTAGGGCGGAGCTAGCCTCCAAGAAAGGGTTAAATCTGCCCTCTAGCCAATAGGACCGAGTCTTAAAAAGGTATAAATAGTGCCCTTGTAGATTGGCACCCCCTCTTTTAATCGAGGGACAAATCAGACTCAATGTGCTTTTCCAAAACAACCAGACAATTTATTAACTATATACAGAGAAAAACAACCAGAGAAGATATGAACTATGTATAGGAGGGAACATATCCCTGATCAGATAGTATAACTATGTACAGAACAACGATGCGATCGTGCCCAGCCAGACACCTAAAGAGGGAGGGACTTGGAGGCTAGCTCCGCCCTACGAGAAAGGACGTCTCACAGGTGAGTACCAACGTCCCTTCTCCATAGTGGGCGGAGCTAGCCTCCAAGAAAGGGACATACCAAAGCATGCGTCCCTAGGGCGGGGTCAACCATTGTGGCTGGTAAGATCGCTCGCAGGAAGTACCTGACCCAACACCCGCCTGCCAAAAACCGCCTCTTCAGAGGCATAAATGTCCAATTTGTAATGTCGGACAAAGGGTGTCAGGGAAGCCCAGGTGGCTGCTCTACAGACCTCGTCTATAGAAGCCCTAGCATTCCATGCGGCTGTGGTAGCCGCGCTACGGGTGGAATGGGCAGTGAGACCCGAAGGCCTGGGCAAAGATAAGTGTTTGTAAGCTAAGGAGATGGCTGCTCGGAGCCACCGTCCAATGGTAGCCGAGGACGCCTTGCGACCCAGGGAAGAAGAGTTATAGGTCACAAACAGAGCCTCCGTTCGTCGGAAGGCGGCAGTGCGCCCCAGGTAAACGTTCAGAGCGCGCCTAACGTCCAGCATGTGCCAAGCACGTTCAGAGTCAGTGGACGGGTCCTGAAAAAAGGTAGGAAGGACAACTTCCTGCGCTCTGTGGAAGGGCGTATTGACCTTGGGCACAAAGGTGGGGTCCAAGCGAAGAACTACCCTGTCACCGTGGAAGACACACAGGTCCTCCCGGACCGAAAGGGCAGCGAGTTCCGATATCCTTCGAGCTGAAGTGATCGCAACGAGGAACGCTACCTTATAAGTCAGGTGGGACAAGGAGACAGTGTCCAAAGGTTCGAAGGGTGCTACCGTCAAGGCAGAGAGCACCTTGGAGAGGTCCCAGGTAGGGAACCTGTGTACAGCCGGCGGACAAAGATTAGTGACTCCTTTAAGGAATTGCCGCACAAGTGGATGAGCGGAAAGAGAATCTAAATTGTGACATGATAAGACCGTGGAAAGGGCTGCCACCTGTCTGCGCAAGGTGTTGGGCGAAAGACCCTTGGCGAGACCCTGGCGCAGGAACTGGATGACATTGATAATAGAGAGCTCGACCGGTGAGTACCCCACCTGCGAGCACCAGTGACAAAAGGCACGCCAGGTGGTGGAATAGCTGCGTTCCGTCGATGGTCTCCTAGCGGCCAGCATGATTTTGGAGATATTGTCCGGAACTAAGCGGTGTTGCAGAGTGATCCGCTCAAGCGCCAGGCGGTCAGTTGTAGCCATTGCGGCTCTGGATGACGAACTGACCCCTGGGCAAGCGACCACTCTGTCGGCGGGATCCGCCAAGGAGGTGATGCGGATAGGGACATAAGGTCCGCGAACCAGGTCCTCCTGGGCCAATGGGGGGCCAGCAGGATGATCTCCGCCCTCAGCAATATGACCCTCCGGATGACTTTGGGAATCAGCGGGAGGGGAGGGAAGGCGTATAGAAGTCCCCGAGGCCATTGGCAGCGGAGAGCGTCCGTGTCCTCGGCGCCCTGAGTCCGGAACCGCGTTACAAATCTGGGCAGCCTGGCGTTCTCCGGGGTGGCGAAGAGGTCGATGACTGGGAGACCGAAGAGATGGACCAGTTGTTGGAAAATGTCCGCGTGGATAGTCCACTCCGCCGGATTGATGGCGTTCCGGCTGAGCCAGTCTGCGGTCGTGTTGCTCACCCCGGAGATGTGTTCTGCTTGGATGGACAACAGATGCCGCTCTGCCCAGAGCCCCAGAGTCATCGCCTCGGACATTAGGGCCTTGGAGATGGTGCCCCCCTGCCGGTTTATGTGGGCCTTTGTCGTCACATTGTCTGTCAAGATCAAGATGTGTTTGCCCGCCAGATGTGACTGGAAGTGTACCAGGGCCAACCGGACGGCCCGGAGTTCCAGCATGTTGATGGGGAGAGTTCGCTCCGTCCTGTCCCACGTGCCCTGGGCAACGAGGGAATCGGTGTGGGCCCCCCAGCCCGTGGTGCTGGCGTCGGTCGTCACCGTGAGTCTCGGTGGTTCCAGGAACCCGGTGCCCCTGGCCAGGGCAGGCGATGTCCACCACCGGAGCGACCTCCTTACGTTCACAGGCAGCCGGACCCGTGCGGGGGAGTTGCTGCGATTTGCCCGCTGAAAAGGGAGAAGAAACCATTGAAGGTCTCTGGAGTGCAGGTGCGCCCATGGGGCGATATGTATCGCGGAAATCATCTTCCCCAGGAGGGATGACAGCTGGTTTAGGGGAACCCTAGTTTGGGCCAGAACGTGCTGGACTAGTTCCAATATGCTGTCTCTCCGTTCCTGGGACAGGTAGACCCTGCACTCCAGAGAGTCAATAATTGCCCCCAAGTGGGTGACCCTCGTGGAGGGGGACAACTGGCTCTTACCTAGATTAACAAGGAACCCGTGGTGTTCCAGTGTGTTGAGGGTTACCTGGATGTCCTGCTGAGCCTGAGACAGGGAAGAGGACTGGATAAGTATGTCATCCAGGTAACACTGAACACGCACGGGAATAGCCCTGAGGTGGGCTGCCAAGGCGGCCAGAACCTTGGTAAATACCCTTGGCGCTGATGACAGGCCGAAGGGCAACGCCTGGTATTCATAGTGCACCCCTGCATAACAAAATCTGAGGAATTGGCGATGAGATTCGTGAATCGGAATATGGAGGTAGGCCTCCGTGAGGTCAATTGAGGCGAGAAAGTCGCCGCGCCTAATGCCCGCCAAAATTGATTGCAGGGTGTGCATCTTGAATTTCCTGTACCTCACGTATCTATTAAGGCGTTTTAGATCGAGAATTGCTCTCCATCCCCCCGAGGATTTCGGAACCACAAACAGGATGGAATAAAATCCTTGCCCCTGCTGGTCCTCAGGCACCCGCTGGATGGCTCTAATATCCAGCAGGTGCTGAATAGCCTGATCTACGAGGACCCGTTTGGAGCTGTTTGAAGACAAGGGGCAGCGTAAGAAAAACCTCGGGGGGGGGTGGAGATGAATTCCAGGTACAGTCCTGACGACAGGGTTTGCAAAACCCATGCGTCATTGGTGATTTCCTCCCATCGACTGGCAAAGAGTGCCAGGCGACCCCCAATGGGAGGGATCGTTGCAGGCTTACTTGTACCGGCGGTAAGGGCGACCACCGGCTCCTCTAAAGGGCCGTTTGGAATGCCCACCCCGGAATGGCCGATCGGAAGCTGACCGTTGGCGAGGAACATACTGTCCCTGAGAGGTACCGTACTGTCCCTGGGAAGAGCCATGCTGAGCCTGGCTGGAGCTGTATTGGCCCTGGGATCTATTGTAAGATGTGTCCGCGGCCCTTGGGGCGCGACGGAACGGTGACTTGTTGTAAGGTTTTTTGGAATAATTTGGGAGCACTTTGCGTTTGTCTTTCGTTTCGGTGGTAATACGGTCAAGTGCTGGACCAAAGAGGGACTGACCCGTAATCGGAGCCGCCGCGAGCTTCCATTTATGACGGAGCTCAGCTTGCCAGCTCCGAAGCCAGTGCATCCGCCTGGCAACTACGGCGCCTCCCATTGACCTGGCCGCAAAACGACCCGCCTGTAGGGTGGTGTCAGACGAAAACTGGGCGGCTGCGATCAAGCGGTTAATGTCATGGTGTGCCCTGGTGTCGGCCTGGGGAATATGGTCCTGTAGGCCATGCAGCCATTTTAGCGAAGTGCGGCAAAAAAAGGAAGCCGTCGTGGACGCCTTGACTGCCCAGGCGGCCGCTTGATGGGTACGTTGGAGGACGGACTCCATGCGTTTCTCCTCCGGGCGCAGTAGGTCATCAGGGTCTCCTGGAACCGGAGCGCTAGAATACAGGGCCAGTACTGGAGGGTCCACAGGGGGCACCGGAAGATGTTGGGCCAGTTGAGAGGAAACGTTAAAGTAACGCTTATCCAGGGCGTTTGGAAGTGGCCCCGATGCGGGGGACTGCCATTGTTTAGTGATGGCCTCCACGAAGAGGGTAGGTGTTGGTATCACCTCTGCGTGCGAGGTAGAGGCCTCCCCGAAAATGGGGTCCCCTGAAACAGTCGTCCCTTGGGGATCCGCTGGGGAAGGCGGAATGTTCGCGGTTGTTCTGGCCTTATGTAATAGAGACCGGAAAAGGCTGGGGTGGAAAAGGGCGGTGGACGTGGATGGTTCGGGGGCCAGGTCTTCATCCTCCGAGAGCAGAGGTTGGAGGTGATCATCCCCCAACGGTCCCTCATCCAGTTCGCCCTCCTCTTTGTCCAGATTCCCCGGTGGAATGGGGGAACTGTGCACTGAGAAGTCCTCATCGTCCATGTCATCCGAGGAAACTTGGGCCGGCTCCAGGGGAATGGGGGAAGGGGCTCTCCGTCCTTCTGCAGGTCGAAAGGGGCCTGCCATTGCCTGTACTGCTGCCTCAATCCCCCTCCGAATAGCCTCATTCATCCGCTTTTGTACCGCCGGGTCATCAAGTGGGTCAGGAACAGATGCTGTGGGGACCCCTTGACTGCTGGGGGGTCTGCTGGCTCTCGATGTCCCCCAGACATCCCCTTCCCTTAAGCGTACGTCTGGATTGTCCAGAGAGACGTGGGAGGCGGGTGATGAGGCTGGTTTATGGGACTGAACTAGGGAGGATGTATCCCCCTGGGGAGTGGTCCCAGATGACGTGTGGGACCCCTGGTGATGGGCACCCGACACCCCTGAGTCCTTAGAGGGGGCCCTGTGCTTGTCCCCCTTGGAAGACTTTGAGGTCTTCGACTTTTGAGGAGGGGGCGTGCCCAGGGGAGACCTGTCCCTGGCAGAGCTGGAGGAGCGTGGCGGAGGAACGCCAGCAGAGTCCTCTTCGGCAAGGCTGGGTTTGTTGGATTTTGCCCTTGCCTTGCCTTGCTTCGAAGTAGGCTCTGCCATGCTGCGGCCGCGGCTTGTCTGCCTTTATTAAATGCGGCTGGAGTCGGCAGGCGTCTTCTGAAGGCGTCGGGAGGCGGAGACCAGAAGAGTGGGAGGCGGCCGAAGAGCGCGCTCTCGCTCGGCGTGGGCGCGGCTCGAGAGTCGACGACGTGAAGGTTAGGTGCCTACGTCGCCAATGTGCGCCGCTTCCGAAGATGCCGGGGGGCGGAGAGCAGAAGACCGGGAGGCGGCCGATATGCGCGCTCTCCCTCAGCGTGGGCGCGGTCAGGCAGTTGCCTCAGCGAAGTCCTTTGCGCGCGGCACCACTATTGCAGTCGGGCGGCTACAGGGAGTCCCTGCGTCACCGGCGAGCCCAGCCAATGGTATCAACGATTCGTCTGTTCCAAAATGGCCGCCGCAATGACGTAGTCTCAGGAGAGGCTTCAACGGCTCTTCCCGCCAACTGCAAAGGTATGCTTCGGGCCTGACAGAGAAACCTCTGTTGGGGTCGGCCGCTATGTAGGAAGGGCCTGGCAGGCAAGGCACTGCTGGAGGCGGCCCACCGTAGGTGCTGGAGCTGGCTGGGATGGTCTTGACAGGAGACAGCCAGCGATGACAGGCGGCCTGACAGAACGCGCTCTGTCGGAAGCGGCCAATTAAACACTCAACGGGCGGAAGACAACGCGGCCCGAGAGAGAGTTATTTAAGTCGTTTACTGACAGTTAGCTTTCAGAACTGGGCCCAACGACGGAGCTGTCAATTGTTGTTGCGGCCTACAGCTGACAGAAAGGATGTAATGCCAATCCCTCGGCTAAATAGCCGGAGCGGCCGGGTAATAACCCGGGCCGCGCTCACCCAGAGGATTGACAGCTGTCAGACAATGGGGAGACTAAATAGATGTCAAAAACTCACAACACAGTAGAATCACAGGTCTGGTAACGCAGAAGGGATGGAACTAGCCTCCAAGACAGGAAAAGCACTAGTCCTTCTGGCTAGGACCGAGATTAAAAAAGAGGGGGTGCCAATCTACAAGGGCACTATTTATACCTTTTTAAGACTCGGTCCTATTGGCTAGAGGGCAGATTTAACCCTTTCTTGGAGGCTAGCTCCGCCCACTATGGAGAAGAGCTTTGATTATATTACCAATATTACCAGTTACCGATGTCATAAGCAACAGCTTACAAGAGCTTCCATATATATAATATAAAATATGTGTGGGTGTTCTTTTTAATAATAATAAGAGTAATTCAATTGGGTAACCTCAAAATCAAATCAAAAACCAATTAATTTAGGAAGCAGTTGCTAATGGACAATGTCAAGGAAATATCTAATAGGTCTTCAAGAAATGAAAGTGACTGGGCAACAGTTATGTACAACTGATTTAGAGGAACTTGCTACCAACTGTAGCAATATCCACTGCAACTTATACTGCAACTACTAGTTCTTTTTTCCCCTTGAGTTTCTTCAAAGTTTGGCTTGCAAACATGTTGCACAGCTAGTGTTTTTGTTTAAAATAGATTGCTGTGATTATTTCAATTGCATATCTGCTTTTCGAGTCTATGTGCAATGAACCATGAACTTCCAGTCAGCTGAAATTGCATTAAGTGGGGAACTTACTGAAGTCTTCACGGTATGAGCCATGAAGGCAGCTTGGCACTTCATAGGAGCTCTTCTTCTAATACAGATACCTTAATACCACAATTCTGCCTAGTTCGTGGCATGCTGATAATAAAAAGTTCCATTGCAATATATGGGAAAAAACTAAAACCATAAAGTTCATCTGAGGAGAATGCACAGTTATGAACACAAATATTTTGAGTCAATTCGCTTGCAAATGAATTCTCATTTGTGTAATGATAATGTAACCTTTCCAGTCAGGAAGAGTGTGCAATTTTGAATGCTTTCCCATACATTCAGGCAGAAGGAGAACTGGCCTCAATTTTCTCCCTGGAAGGCTGGCTTTCTCTGTGCAGAGACTATGTATCTGTGAAGTAATATAAAAAAGTACCAATATCCTAATGTAGTTGAGTCCAGGAAGAGTCGTTTTGTTGATTGCTGTCATGTATTTGAGTTTATTGAGATCCTGAAATAAAACTTTTGTTGTGTTCAGTCAAGATTTTTGAGGAGAAACGCTTGGAATATTTTAGATATAATATTTTAAGGGAAATGACTATGAGAATAACTATGGGCATTTTAAAAAAAATATTAACTATACAGGTCTTTTGTTAGAGAAGATACTATCCCTAGTATAGCTCTAGTTCTGTGAAAAATATTTTCTTCCTTTTCAATTGTCTAAATTTCTCCATAACTGCTTCTGAATATTATCAAAGCTTCAAGTGGATCCTACTGGTACATAAAGGATTTAGAGTGAGTAAGAGCTTGCTTCATTTATTTAATCACAAAAGTCATTCAATTTGCAATGAAAAATCACCTTCCCCCCAAGATCTATGAATTCAATTAATTTGATGGATCCAGTTGTGTGAGTAGTTTGTTAAACAATCAGCAAAAAAACTCCCAAGAAATGTAACAACACCAAAGATACGGGGAAATTCAGAAAATGTGATGTGGTGAATACTTTTTTCACAGAACTGGAGCTGTGTGACTTTGTTAGATATTGTCAGTACACTGCACACAAAGTCTAGGCACGTTGTAACTGCCTTTCAGCAGAGCTTCAGACCCACTAGGGATTTGTAAAAAATAAACCTACAGCAGTGCAGCTGTCCACTGGAAATAAAATGTATAGTATATTTTTTAAGAGAGAAAAAAAACACCGAATGGATGATTCCATGAACAGTGTTCTTTCTCTGTAAACATTCATTTGTGTATGGTCCATGCATCACCTCTTACCGTATGTGAAATATTTTAAATTTGTCACAAATTCAAAAAGTTTTGCATTTTTACATGCTAAGTTGACTGCCAGGAAACAAATGGAAAGACAGAAAACTTTGGGGGTTGAAACTTAAATATTTTAGGTTTATAGAAAAAAAAAACTCCTGAGAATTGAATCTGGTAATCCTCCAAATTCTTCTCTGTTTGTCCAATACAATTATTCATGGCAGCAATTAATAATTACTATAGTCTTTCTCTTTTTTCTGTGCATTTTCCCTTTGTCATTGTAGCCTAGGAAGAAAGAAAATTCACATGCAGTGCACCTTAATGAAAAGTTGAGACAAAGTTCATAATATCATCTGGTCTCTTCATTGCATGAGCTCTGCCTTCTGGATACAGGTAGTATATGCACAGAAACTACTGTTGTAGAGGGACAGACTATTTCTCCCCAGAGATTAGAAGCAGGACACAACTTGCTTTAGAGAAACATTCTAAAGCAGAGGTGTCAAACTCAAGGCCCGTGGGCTAGATCCGGCCCGTGGGGTGCTTAGATCTGGCCCGCAGGGCTGCCCTGGAAACAATGAAGGACCAGCCCATGGTGCCTCTGCCAGTGAAAACGGAGGTCAGGAGGGCTGCGTGCGGCCCTCCCGAGATCTGTTTTCACTGGCAGAGGGTTGCAGGAGGCCATCGCATCAAAAAATGGAACTTGCGAGCCTCTTTTTGCTGGCAGAGCACTTAGGCCGCCACAGGCGCCCTCGACATGAGTGACATTGAGCTGGCCATGCCCTCCCTGGCCACACCATACCCCATCTCCCCAAGGTCAAACACAACCCTGATATGGCCCTCAATGAAATTGAGTTTGATACCCCTGTGTTCTAAAGGGATTCTTTGTTCAAATCATTGTAAAAGTGAAACATCCCTTCTAAGAACTGTGCACTATTTAAATGCATTGACTATTTCAGGTTCAATCAAGTAAATGTAGAGGCATTAGTTAGGAAATAATGATTTGCTATGACTCCCTGTTAAAAGTATTCTTGATAGAAATATTAAGAATATGTCTACACCATGTGTGAAATGGTGCGGACAGAGCCAAGCAAAGGGTGCATTCTAATATTCATGTACTTTGCTTGGATTAGTGGTAGAATCCACGGACCTTGCCGGATAGAGTTGTGTAAAAAGTTGCAGGCTCAAGGCTTTAATTCAGCAATAATCAGTTTGCTTTTTTCCTTTAATGTTAAATCCTTATTTGACAAGGACCATGCCAAATTATGCATTAATATGTAGAACAGGTTTAGAGATATTTTAAATTAAATGTTAAAATTCAGCCTCATTCTTTTCTTACATAATGCAGTATGAGGATTACATATATCTGCAGGAGATTAACTAATTGGAAATAAAACATTTGGCAATGTTATTAACACAGGGTGATCAACTAAAATACATATTCACAGTAAGATTAGGCTATTACTTTGCAGCTGTAATGCAAATTATAGGTAGAATAACAAGAGAATGAATGGGGGAAAAAGATTTAATTTCAGAAACAAGGGCAGGGACAGTAATGTGGAGAAAGTGCACGATAACAAAGCTTGATTATATGAAAAGTAAGAAAATGGAAATATCACATAAATGGTTTAAATGCGACAGCCCAGAGTCTGGCCATCTCTCTAGTAAGTATTTTTTAGCATCTTAACATTATTCAGTGATGCAAATAGTATCTCTTCTTGCTGTCTGAACATCTTCTGAGGCTGCATTAGCTTTCAAACTTATTTTATACAATTTATCTATTATAGGTCATTTGAAAATTCAAAGTGAACAATATGCTCTGTGTATAATTTGTGCAAACTATACAAGGAGAACAGAAGTCTTCAAAACTATCTGTCCATTTCTCATGTATGTAATGCAGGTGCTTTGGCTCAAACATGTTTCACTTTTTGGGACTGGCATTGAGCTTTGTTTTAGAACTGAACCATAAGTTTATTATTTATTTATATATTTATTATTAGGTTCTTCTATGCTGCCCTACTCCCTCAGGACTCAGGGCGGCATACAACATTTTAAGAGAACACTAAACAATAAACTTATTTAAAAACAATTTTAAAAAGTTAAAAAAGACATCCAACAACATACATACTGGGGGAGATCTCGGATATAAAATTGTCTCAAACCCCTGCCTACAGGAAGAGCCATGTCTTAATGGCTTTTCGGAAGGCCAGCAGGGTGGGGATAATTCAGATCTCTGGGGGAAGTAGGTTCCAGAGTGCGGGGCACCCCACAGAGAAGGCCCTCCCCCTAGGGCCCGCCAGTCGGCATTGTTTGGCTGACGGGACCTGGAGGAGACCCACTCTGTGGGACCTAACCGGTCGGAGGGAAATATGAGGCAGAATGCAGTCCTGGAGGTAACCTGGTCCTAAGCCATGTAGGGCTTTAAAGATGATGATCAACACCTTGAATTGTACCTGGAGACCAATGGGCAGCCAATGCAGCTGGCGGAGTATGGGTGTTACGTGGGTGTATCTTGGCACACCCACCATGGCACGCGCAGCTGCATTTTGCACCAACTGAAGTCTCCGAATACTCTTCAAGGGTAGCCCCATGTAGAGCGCATTGCAGTAGTCCAATCGAGAGGTGACAGAAGTTCTAATATCTTGGAGATTATGGCCAATTGTTGCAATATGGTAATCATCAAATACTTAGATATTTTTTTAATGTTATTGGCAGCATTGATAGAAATTACACAGGGCTTCTTTCTGGTGACACAAAAGTGCCTATATGTCCTTGGAGATTCTCAATCATTCAGGTCATGGTTTTTCCAAAGGTGCTTTTCAAAAGGCAACTGGACTTTCTTGGTCTTTTTTTCCCTTGAAAACATTTATTATCTCATCCAAGTGGCTTCTTTAGTTCATTACTGAAGGAGCTTCTTAAATGAGAAGTGAAATGTTTTCAAGGAAAAAAAAACTCCAGTTCCCTTTTGAAAAGCACCTTTGGGAAAAAGTTCAGACAGATAGAAGCAGGAGGGTTAAACTTTTTAAAGGATAAGAAGTTTTGATTACTTTTGAAGGCACACCATTCCTCCTTTGTGATTTTCTGGGCAGTTTGCTACATTGTTCATTGTATGTGATATGTGACTCTTTTATGCATTAGCACTTGTTTACATACACCTTTTGTTTTAGTATTTGGCATGCACCTTTCTTACAGTGTCATCTGAGGCCCTCTCCCTCCACCAAAGCCGCCTCACAAACAGGCATTGCAACCAGGAAGGTTCAGCCCTGGCTGGATTCTGACTGCCCACACGAAACACTGGCTCGTCTCCCCATCTAAGTGGCACCTATTTATCTACTCATGTAGAAGATGCTTTCAAACTGCTAGGTGGCAAAAGCTGAGACAAGTGACAGGAGTTCACTCTACCATGCAGAGCTAGGATTTGAACCGCTGGAGCAAAGAGTCTCCAGGATCATTAAACCACTGAGCCACTGTGTCTCTTAGCCATGAGATCACCAAATCTCATAATATGTTGATGTTCCCACCTGAAATCCTAGAAGGTATTGGGCAGAAATGCTAAAATTTTCCACAATATCCAGATTTTAACCATTAAAAAGACAGATTTTGATATTAGCGCCAACACCAGGAACCACTACAGTATAGCTTGGAACTCATTATAGCAGACCGTTTCTTTCACACATAAAAGAAGCATGGCACCATCATCTTTACTTTCACCTTGTTGCTAGGCAACTTCAGGGCAGGCTGTCTAATTGGGTTTCCACTCTGAACTAACCCTATTTTCTACTGTAAGTCACTAAGGAAGTATTAACCTTAGTGTGATCTTCCTCTCTTTGTTGTGCCAGTATTATGCACACTCCCTTTTGTATAACTGCTCATAAGCCCTGAGTTTCATTTCATGTTCTACACTCTGTCAGATGAATCTCCTGTTTACAAGACAAATTACATATCCCATGGACATATTACTGTCTCATTCCCAGAATATTCATTTGAACGGTTGATCACTGCTACTGCTATAGTTGCAACCTTTGTTTCCTAGTCTTTGTTTGTTTCAAGAAACTCCGTGCAGTTGATGCTTATGATAGCTTATGATACTTTTCAAAGCATCTGAGTAGAGGAATCAATGGTCAGGCAGAGTTAGGTTTAAGAAATTGAAAGTATAGTGATTGAAGCCAGTTGGATTCTTCAAACAACGACACTTCTTTTTTCTTCTCTCTCACATATTTCATATATATATATATATATATATATATATATATATATATATATATATATATATATATATATATATATATATATATATATATATATATATATATATATATATATATATATATATATATATATATATATATATATATACCGTATTTTTCGGAGTATAGGAGGCACCTTTTTACCCTCAAAAAGAGGGTGAAAACCTGGGTGCGTCTTATACACCGAATGCAGCCCCACCCAACCACCCCCACCCTTTGGCCTCTGCCTGCCAGCAATTCACCTTTTTGCAGCAAACAGGGCAAAGCACAAGAAGAGCACAAGAAGAGATAAACTGCTCCCGATCTACAGCTGAGGCTTGCAAGCCAGGTGGTAAAATGAAACTAACTACAGTGGCTGTAATGAGACAAAATGCTGGGAGATAAACTGCTGGCAACATTAGGCTGCTGAAATCAAATGGAGACAAGCTAGAGCTGCTATGGCTCAAAGCTAGAGCTCTTGCCTCAGAATCAGGAGGTTGTGAGTTCTATCCTAGGTAGAGGCAGATTCTTTTAATAAGTAATTTTGTTACATGTTTGTAGAGTGTTCAAATTATGAGACTTATTTTTTAAAGACTGCTTTATTATTGTTCTAGACAACTTAACAAAATGAAGACGCTTTTTAAAATAAATGCTTGCTCTGAAGAGGCCCAGTGCTATTGTATCTTCTTTTAAATAGCAGAGAATACTTCCAGAAAGCCACATCAATTTTAAAGATCTGTAAAAGTATAATCTGAAATGTCCTGTTTTAGTATTAAGTATTAGTATTAAGTACTAGTATTAAAAGAAGGCAGCTGAGAAACCCTGACTAGTCATGTTTGGAGTAGATCTATTTAAATAATTGGGAGGAGTTAATGTGATTACATTTAAGAAAACTTTCTGGGATTAATATTAATATGCCATAAATGTACATTTCTCCAATTCTTTGCCATTTCTATGGGTCAGGCACACATGCACAGAATTACACAGCAAACAGTGTATATCATTTGTACTGTTTGCTGTTTGCTGTTTGGCAGATTGCTGGGAGGCAGAGGCCTTTTTTCCTTGTTTTCCTCCCCCAAAACTAAGGTGCGTCTTATACTCCGGTGCGTCTTATACTCCGAAAAATATGGTATACAGTATATATATATATATATATATATATATATATATATATATATATATATATATATATATATATATATATATATATATATATATATATATATATATATATATATATATATATATATATATATATATATATATATATATAGTGGCAAAATTGACAAGCCATTGTTTTCCATAAAATTGGCATGTTCTGTACTTCAATTTAATACCTCATTTGTCTCTGTATGATGAGTCTTGCCCTGCCCAATTATCCAAAGGTCTCTTTCACTTCTCAGATAGATATATAGACTTCTTGAAGTTACGGCTAGAAACATTAAGCTGCATGTGACCATATACTTCAGTTCAAGGACACCTCTTTCTACAATAACTCTAAATTTATTCTTTCAGTCTGGCAGGTGCCTCAGACATTACAAGAACAGAACTTGTTCCAAAGCCTCTGGGACTAACCATCTCTTATTTCTTGGAAGAGGAATTCCTGAAAGGGAAGGAAGCAGCGTAGGTCTCTTCCATAACATATATTTAAGACACTGGTTCCTCTGAACTCCTTGCAGTGTGTGTGTGTGTGTGTGTGTGTTTGTGTGTGTGTGTGTGTGTACTTGTGATGTGCAGGAAGGATAGGTTTCCTGGCTTAAAATATCATCCCAGCATGATCCTTTATAAAAAGAGAGCATCTTCTGCTACCTTCTGGTTAAGGATGTCCTCATTTCTGCTCTAAAATGCTTTTAGAGATCAACCTTATCTATCTTCTACTATATATATATTATTTTCTGATCTGGCATTTTGTAAATATCATAGAGCTATTTATCCATAATTCACAGACAACACTGGGTGTACTGGTTAGGAATGATGGGAGCCAGGTATTATGGAAGTCTGGCTACATTAAGTAATAGCTCCAAATATATCACTTCTAAGAGACCGTGAGGATAAAATCTGCAAGTCCTTTTTATTATCCCTTCTGAAGAAAGGAAAAAATGCCAACCCACTCTCAATTTATTTTCTCATAGGATGGGAATATATACCCTATGTGCCTGTTGGCTTTTATTTATTATAAGTACAATGTTACTTTACAACTGCCCTATTCACAAGCTCAGACAGATTCAATTTCCCTATCTAAGCCTTCTCTTCTTCCACCTCCATCTCTTTCTCTCCTATCTTTCTCTTTGCTAACAATTTTGCCAAATTTGTTTCAAATCTGGCCGGGGTAGGCTTTTGGAGGACTGGATTGCTCATACACTTTCCAAGTTGGAATTCTTGATGTACTGATTCATTCCCAGAGGAGAGGGGATCGGATAATGTTGGCTGCAATCCTAATCGCATCAAGAACACAGAAATGTCTGTACTTTGTAATAGATTTTCTTCTTTGTTTTGTTTTCACAATGGAAAAGGGAGTTAGAGAAAAATCATTTAAGACCTAGGCAATATATTAGAAAGGATAGGATTTTCTTTCACAAATAATTCAGTTTTATTGACTCTGTCTATTCTGTAAGAATGGAACTTCAAACTACTTTTAGGCACATGGCCATTTTTTAAAAAAATAATCCAAACATTCTCAACTCTGAAACATTTGGCAGTGCTGTCCTATAAGAAGAAGGCAATTTGTAACACAGTTTAGATATTCTTTGTAGTGTAAATCTATTTGGAAATGTGTACTATTTTGCAACTCTTTGTGCTATAATTTTTATCAACAAATGGATTATTCTTGATATTTCCTATTAACTTGACAGGTAAGGTAGGATGATCAATTTGAATTAGAAGATATCTTATGTGACTTGAGAGCTTCCCTCCTGAGGCCTTCCTATAATTGTTCCTTTGTTATCTTCAGATTTTCCATTAAGGATGGAATGACATTTGGGTACCAAGTACATTTCTTATGATATTAAGATGAAACTAATTCAATGAAAAAAGTGGTATTTACTGAACTCAGCAGAAAAAGTTTTTAAAAAGTTAAAACTTTGTTAATATGATTGTACAAAGTTCAGTATGGTTTAAAAGTATGTTACAAACTTTGGAATTATATACTCAAACCTTGTAACCTATTATTACATGAAGAATGATCTTGTAGCATAATATTGTGACACATTTCTATGAAGCCCTAATAAATGACACTTTTCTATCCTGAAAATATTCTATTTCACAATTATCATCATCATGTAGTCTTCTGAGAACCTGAACTATGAAAATTAAATCATATTCAATTCATATGGGTAGCAAATTCTGCTGCTGCATTTTAAAAAGCTAATGAAAAACCACCCCAATTTTGATCATATGTTTGGACAAATTGTCATAGAAAAGAGCCCAAGGGGAAACTAATCATGATGCCATGTTTCCAAATTATTTTCATCCTATGTAGAAATTAACCATGCCACATATAATCTAGTGTTTTGGGTGGTGCTTGTTTATTGTGGGCAGGATTTGGCATTTCTGGTGCTTGTGTCTTTCTTTATATGTGCATTTCAGTAATACCTCTCTGTTTTTGTCTTTGTCTCTGTGTCTCTGTCTCTCTCCCTCTCTGTCTCTCTCATGGAAAAGAGTCTACTTTTTTTTAAAGTGAGGAACCCATTCTTTAAATTTTATGAAGGAAGCGGAATCAAAACTTGGGCAGCTAGGTAGCTGCAGCTGAAAAGAATTCTGTTACTAGACAAGTGAACAAAACAAGGAGATACAGTCTTGGGAGAATTTCAACTACAATGCTTCCATGGGCAGGCAGATCTGCTAACATTCCTTCAAAGCAAATTGCATTAGGTACATTTTTATTTATTTATTTATTTATTTATTTATTTATTTATTTATTTATTTATTTATTTATTTTTGTCAAGTACGTGTTGGTAATATACATAGATATAACATTGTTTATATACATAAGATGGGTACTGATAAGAGGGAACATTAGGACAGGGATGGTAGGCACGCTGGTGCGCTTATGTATGCCCCTTACTGACCTCTTAGGGTGAGATCAACAGTGGACAGACTAAGGGTAAAGTTTTGAGGGTTTGGTGACGAAACCACAATGTCAGGTAGTGAGTTCCAGGCATTTACCACTCTGTTGCTAAAGTTGTATTTTCTACAGTCAAGTTTGGAGCGGTTCACTTTGAGTTTGTATCTGTTGTGTGCTCGTGTATTGTTGTGGTTGAAGCTGAAGTAGTCATTGACAGGAAGGACGTTGTAGCAGATAATTTTATGAGTTATTCTTAGGTCGTGCCGAAGGTGACGTAGTTCTAAGCTTTCTAAGCCCAGGATTTCAAGTCTGGTTGCGTAAGGTATTCTGTTACGAGTAGAGGAGTGGAGGACTCTTCTTGTAAAGTATCTCTGGACACTTTCTAATGTATTTATGTCCTATATGCGGTGTGGGTTCCAGACAGATGAGCTGTATTCAAGGATTGGTCTGGCGAATGTTTTGTATGCTCTGGTTAGTAGTGTGATATTACAGGAGAAGAAGCTACGTAAGATTAGGTTAACAGTTCCTGAAGCCTTTTTGGCGATGTTGTTGCAGTGGGCTTTGGCACTTAGGTCATTTGATATGAGTATTCCAAAGTCTTTGACAGGGTGAGGGTCGTCTGCAAGGTCTTGTCTGTTCAGCTTGTATTTGGTGTTCTGATTTTTTTTTTTTTGCCAATGTTAAACAGACATACAGACATGCATGCATACAATTGTTGTGACTGCCTAAGTCAAAGCAACAACTTGGGGCAGGCAGACTGTGCCCACTTTGATTCTGGAAGTATCTTACTTCCCATGCACCCAACCGCTTTTAGGAACCAAGAGGCAGAGGGACAAGTAAAGGGGGTAGGTGACAAGGATGCCCTGCAGAGAAAAATAGAGTTTGGAACTTGCTTTGGAGAGGAGTGGGTGGCAATATTTCAACCCAACCTTTCAGGCAGACAGTTTGCTTTTAATTCAGATCTTTGCTTCCTTCTGTTAAGCTCCCCAGCTTCTATAATAGAGATTTGTAAAATAATCACTATTTGTAACCAAAGTAGTACACAATATCGTCACCTTTTGAAGGGCTGGAGGCTTGCAGATGGAAGCTTAAGAGCTTTTAAATTTAGAGAGTCATATGTCAGGGTTTCAATTCATTGGTTTGGTTTCTGTTTATTTTACTTTTTTATAAAGATGAAAAAAATGTTTTTTCCCCCAAAAGTCTTAATCTCTTTCAAGTATTGTTTTTGGTGCATTTGACTATACTGGCTGGGGTGATGGTCAATGATTATGTGGATTTTCTCCTCCAGAGAACAGGAATGTAAAAAATTATTGGAAGTCGTCTTTTTTTTTTTTTTGCAAAAGTAGAATTTCTGCACACATTTTTCTGGTTTGTTTTTATATTCTTTCAGAAGTATGATTTTTTTTAAAAAAATGTGAATAAACAATGAACTTCTCCTTGATCAATTGGAATTGCTGATGTTTAAAGAATTCTGAAATTGATTTTAATTTTATTTTTCTTGGAACTGGACTGGATCCCGATAGTAATCTTTGATCTGGAACAGCATTTCTTAGCTTGGACTATTCCAGATCTGTTTGACTATAATTTTGAAAAACATTTTACTTTCTGGCTTGATGTTACACTCTTAGAGGGATGTATTCAACAGCAGGTAATGTCATTATTGCTTAGTATCAGACAGAGTAACCCTAAAGAATTCCCTGAGCACAGAAAGGATTATAGTCAATTAATCATTCACAGAGTTATCTGAGGCAGCTCTTGTTCGAGTACTAGATTGGTAGCTTTACCAATAGTAATTAATATACTTTGCATGTTATGTTTTACAGTCAAACAAAATAAAATAAGCATGCTGTCATTTAAAAAATACTTCTTGGATAGTTCCCCCCCTTGCTACTTTTGAAAACATCAGTTACACTCTAATATGAAAGTTAACATACAGATTTCAGTTGTGGTGATTCAGTGCTCATGTCACACTCATGTTGTTTATATGATAATAGTAGAAATGTGAAATGTTTTATGATTTCAGCTCCACTGGTGCTTTGAATTGGTGCCCTCTAGTGAGAGGCAATTGGAGCGGTTGATCTCTGCCAAGAGGATAGTTTCAAGAATTGAAATCACTACAGATTGAATGGGCATAGCTCCAATTAGCTCCCACCGAGACCTGAGGCAGTTAGCCCTCTGATGCTTAGGCAAGCAACATTTTTTAAACAAACAAACAAACAAAATGGTGGCAGATGCAAATCCACCTAGAAGATGGTCCCCTAGAAAACAGCCAGGTTCCAAATATGAGCACAGATTTTATCTCCATGCTAGCTCTATGCAGAAGATGTCTTTCCCCTTCTGCTGCATTAGTCATAACGTGCAGATGAGTTAATTTCCACATCTGCTTGAAATCTGTCATGAGGTATTTGCTATCTGTGAGTCTTAGAGCCCATTTCTGTGAAATGTCTTGAAAGTCTGCCATGGATAGGGTAAACCGGCTGTTTGTTTTTATAGAACCTCCTGTTCTGTGCTAGCAAAGCTCTAAATCAGACTCCTATTTCATTAGGCAACTGAACAGACCAAGTGGCGTTTTAAACACAATGCCGAGAAAACACGACTCCCAAAAATCCCAAACAGATCTGTTTGTTTTTAGCCTCACCTTTTCATGGCAAATAAAATTACTCCTTCTTTGCAAATACAGTAAATCTAAGCTTTTAGTTGAGCATTTAGTGGGATGTCTACCCAGTAAGCTTTGCTTATGTTGCAGGCAGCCACCCCGAGGAGTGATTGGAATTTAAATGCGATTCCCTTATTAGTTTCTGCTAACTGCAAATATCCCAGGCACTTAATTAAGTGGCTGGATAATGTATGAATGCTCACTTCTGCCTGTCATGCAGAACAAAGTGATATATTTAGATTCAATGCACAATATGAAATTTAATGACAGAGGCAACAGTCATTTAGAGAAAAGGGGGAACCCTTTTGTTTTCCATTGTCTTCATTTTTTTTTTTTTGCCTAGGCAGCTTCTATCTTTTGTAACAAGGCTTAGCCTGAACATTGATAGAATTGTCTCGTCTTAAGCCCTGTCACCAGTCGGTCCATTCAGAGTGGATCACAGGTTTTTCAACATGTGTTACCTGTTGGCAAAAGACTTCTCCTCCTCCTGCCTCCAGTACTTGTAGAGGATGCTCATTTTGCATGAAATCTTCACATAATAAAGATTTAAAGAGAGAAAAATAGAGAAGGGTCTCTCTCTCTCTTTCTTTTTTGCTAAGCTTAACACTTACACACAGCACTGAGGGGTTTTTCTGCTATGACATAAGAAGAGAAATTTCCAAAGGAAGTGAAGGGAGGAGAAAATTGAGACACACTTCTCAAGAAGAAGGTTTGTGAGAACTCCATGATTTGGTCTCATCTCTTTGTAGATTTTTCTGATGATGATATGCAGACATCTCCTGTCTTTTGACCTGCTGTTCTTTGGTGTTCATGGATGCTTACTTCAGGGATACCGTGCAGATCTTTCTCCTGTTTTGATTTTTTTTAAAAAAAACTACCCACTATACTCTAGCTATGTGTGTGTGTTTAAGCAGAACAGCACACACACACACACACACACACACACACACACACACACACACACACACACACACACACACACACACACATATATATATATATATATATATATATATATATATATATATATATATATATATATATATATATATATATATATATATATATATATATATATATATATATATATATATATATATATATATATATGCATACATATTATGGTATTTTAAAATGAATTACTGTCTCATTGTTTTTGCTATTGCAGTTCAAGTACCAGAACTCTCTTGCTCCTTTAATTAGAGCTTTAAGAATCTCTCATGTCTGCAAATACTAATTTCAATTATCTCTGCCCTTCCCTGTAAATGGTATACTAGTGGCCTTCCGCACCCTGTGCCTTTTTTGAAGGAATCTAAATAATGGAAACTAAACAGAGCTATGGTGGGATTATGGTTGTTAGAAAGAGTTACAAATTACAATTGTTTGTCTAGACCAGTGTTTCTCAACCTTGGCAGTTTGAAGATGTGTGGACTTCAACTCCCAGAATTCCCCAGCCAGCGTTGCTGGTTGTGGAATTCTGGAAGTTGAAGTCCACACATCTTCAAACTGCCAAGGTTGAGAAACACTGGTCTAGACAATGGTTGTTTAAATATATAAGTATCTTCACTTTTAAACATTTTCAGATCATTCAATGTTCTGTGGAAACATTGAGTAAGTCAGAAATCCACAAATATTTGCATCATAATAAATAGCTTTTCAAAGTTCCATATTATTTTTCAGTTTTTTGTTGCAGCAGACTAAAATAGTTACTTTTTGGGGGGCAAAATCAAAACATACTTTTCTAATGCTATCATTCAGAAACATATATGTTTGACTCTTAGATACTACATTCAAACAATAAGAAAACATCATTTCTTTTTTCCTTTATTATGTTAGAAATATAAGATATTGCTACAATTCACGGTAGAAATATTGTTAGAAGCATTTGGCTAACCATTTTAGGAAAAGGAAGCTCACTTCATCTTTATGGGGTTCCACTATTTTGGTTGTTGCACACCATCTTGAATGTTTAACTATATATTTAGCTGAGATATAATTGAAACCAATTAATTTCATAGACTTCCAATGATTAATCATGATTACCTGTATGTGCTTAAGTTCTGTTTGTCTCATGATAAATCATGCATAGGTGACATAGTAGGAAAATTCTTTTCAGTCCCTTTCATAACTCTGTGTGTGTATTTGTAGTTTTGCTCCTGGGTATTTGGAGAAACAAGAAAGCAGAAGATCCTTGGCCAAAGCAGCAGAAAGTTCTACCATTTGAGATCAATAAAGACAGGGCATAACTGGTATGATTGCAGTTAAATTAAGATAGATACTTTGAAGGGTGAACTACCTTTGTTCTGATAAGTTATATTTCTTCAGGGTGATCTATTTGGACACCACTGGTTTGAATGGTGAGATTAGCCTCTTTTTTTTCTAACATTCTGGGTTTTTTTGGGGGGGTCTGCTATTTCCCCCCCTACTCACTTTCATCCCCTTGTGGGGGAGAAACAGCTATCTTTCCACAAGCCTGAATTGATATTTTGCCAAGGTCATAAGGAGATTGAATTGAAGCATCAACTCTGCCCAATCAGAGATATTAAAGATCAGATTGGCAAGGCCCCTTTTGTTTTCTGAATAACTACTAAGAATATATTTTTCCTTTTCTAGTTCAGCTGCTCTATACTGTCGAGATGTGCAAAATAAGGAGCATTTTATATCAACTGGAATGAGACAGGATTCCTTGGAGGATGTTTGGTTTTCTTACTTTTTAGTTTTGAGCCTATTTTTCTGGCACAGCATGGGGAATTTTGTGTGATTCCATAGGTGTCAGAAGAGGCTGGCCCTTGCTTTATATCAAGTACCTCATTTACTCTCCCACCCCGGTATTAATTTCTCTGTGGAGAAGGACAGATGGAGAACTTCTGGTTTCTTTCTGCAGGGAGAAAGAGGTGTTGAACAATTTGGCAGCAATCATATTTAATTGTGTAACATGAGGTCTTGTACCCGGGGCTCTTTGTCATGCTTTGTCCTTCCCCTTAAAGATGAGGTATGGGCAAAGAAGAACCACTTCTACTAATACAGCTATATGGATGTTGTCTATTATCTACTGCATTTTCCCTTCAAAGAGGAAGTTTGACATGGAAAGTACAATAGTGAACATGGACTTTGATGATGGGATCATGCCAGTGTGGGCCAGATAGGCCAAGTCTGTCTGGATGAAGCCTGCAGTTCCACTACAGCTACTCAGAAGCCTGCAGCTCTACTTCAACTACTTTTTTGCACTGAAGTGTAAAAAGGTTTCAGAAAACCTGACTTAAATAACACATTCCAAAAATCCTAGTGTGCCTTGTATTTCTGGAGGTGTTTTCCATTGCTGTCTTCTGACCTACTCGCTCTGCTGAGAACAAGCCAGTATCTTTGTGTTCACATCTTCTTCTGAAGCTTGACTCACTTCAGACTACTTTCAACAGCCCAGTCCTGACATAAGGGAAGTAAAAATCTCTGTCATCTTTGAGCTGCACTCAGTAGTGATAGTGCTGAACATCTGATCTCCTGCTTCATTGGCAACTCATATTGCTCAGGTAATTTTCATATATATATGAAATTTTCATCTCCCTTTATTTTCATTTATCAGCAAAAATTGCTACACATACAGAAAATAGTGGGTCAGCTATAGAAACTGTCTGGATGGTCACAGAGAGGGGCTGAAAGGCAAAAGGAAGCTGTGTTACTTTCTCCCATATTTGGGTACACCAGGATGATACGACAGAAAAACACATATAAGCCTTTCCTGGTGAAGAGCTGATAGGGAATAGAGCATGTGGTCTAGATTTGAACCTGGGTCTTATAAGGCAGGCGACCCAGGTTCAAATACCAGTAAGGGTATGGCTATCTGATGAGTGCTAAATAGCTCGAAATAGATCTATAATAGTCTCCCTTTATTTTCATTTATCAGCAAAAATTTATATATATATATATATATATATATATATATATATATATATATATATATATATATATATATATATATGTGTGTGTGTGTGTGTGTGTGTGTGTGTGTGTGTGTGTGTGTGTGTGTGTGTGTGTGTGTGTGTGTGTGTGTGTGTGTGTGTGTGTATGAAAACCCATTGCATTCCAAAGTTATTCCCCAGTCCAGATATTTGAATGCCAACCTTTACAGCCGAGGTGGTGCAGTGGTTAAATGCAGCTACTGCAGGCTACTCCAGCTGACTGCTAGTTCAGCAGTTCAGCTGTTCAAATCTCACCAGGCTCAAGGTTGACTCAGCCTTCCATCCTTCTGAGGTCGGTAAAATGAGGACCCAGATTGTTGGGGGCATTATGCTGACTCTGTAAACTGCTTAGAGAGGGCTGTAATGCACTATGAAGTGCTACTACTACTACAGCTGTCTATACCTAGTTATTTAGAAACAATCTCAAAAAGATTTTAAAGCCATGGCAATCCTCTCAATAAAATGTTTGCTAAAAATATTGCAAAGACATTGAAAAATGTTTCTATAGCTTACAAAACAAAATCAGGTTGTATGAATAAGGACAGCTATATTTCTTTAAAGATATGAAAGAGGAATTTTACATTAAATAGATCATAGTAATCTACGTGGAAGATGATCAGAGGAGGAATTCCTGGGACTAAACTATCAATGCCCAAGAAAGACAACAATCAATGAACCTGTGATAATTAGGGCTTCCAAAGAAAATAGTTGAGGGTCTAAATTTTTGTAACCAAAGGATTCTCCTTTGGGAAGGAGGGCAAAGAAACCCTAATGCACAGGTGTCAAACTTGATTGCATCATGTGACGTATTGTGATGTATTGTGACATTTTTTGCCTTTGTGGAACTGGAGTGGGCGTGGCCTGCACATCATGCATCTGGCCTGCGGGCCACCAGTTTGACAGACCTGCCCTAATGGTTTGAGCATTGTAAATACAGATAGGACTGGCCTAATCCAATGCTGAGAAACATACAGAAAGAAGTGATTACCTCAGGAAGGTAGTAAAAGTGATGTAAGATTTAAATCCTACAGCTGTTATATATGGAAGCCTGGATTGATAGATTCTACACTAGGTGATCTTCATTAGGATTTATTTTATCAGTAATAAAAGCAATTTACTTATCTGAGCCTGATCCTTGACTCTTCCATTTTTGGCTCCTGAGTGCTTCTTTCTACCTTGGTAGATGTTCAGTTGCAGTAGCCTCTTCACACACACACTTAGCCCACTTGTAAATACTTAGTTTCTAAAGTTTAACATAAAATAAATTTGGCTGAGTCTTGTAGTGTCTCAAAAGAATAAGTCTATTTCAGGAAATGTAAAGAAATCAATTATACAAGCTTATGAGAGCAAGTTGCTTTAACATTTCTTATAGATGAGCACTACTGCAAAGTTAATTCCAAATATAGATTTCTATTTACATACTTGGTTTATCTATCATCTTATGCTATGCTACTGCTTTGTTATTTCATTCAAGTCAGGTTTTCTTCCCGCTACACAAATGATTAGTATATGCTATTCATTTACTTAAAACATTCATATAGCCACCCATCTTATAAAATCATCACATAAAATTTCTATAATATTAATTTATTCCCATACTCATACAACGTTGATGGGCAATTGTGCCAATACCTCATTCAGTTGAAACATGAATTTTGCACTCAAAGAATAGGGATCACTTTGGATCCAACACCGGTTTGTTATCATGCTTCTGAATTATTTCTTACACCAGTTTTTCCCCCCACTACAGCCATATATCTTCTCTTGAGACAAGTAAACCAACCTATCACTATTTTATAGAAACTTTACTGAAGGAAAGTTATGCTCTTTTTTTATTTCCATATCTGAAGACATTATTTATTTTTTGCTTGTCTAGAAGCTGATGTGGAGCTTCCGGAATGTTCAAGTCCTTTCCTGTCAGGGAGATTTGCAGTTGTCCTACAAGGAGAGGAATCTCTTTTACTTTCTCTAGCTCCCCATCTAACTGATAAAAAAATGTTCTGACATGAATAAGAG